>CM029023.1:165836718-166417960 GCA_016801055.1 Panax notoginseng | reverse complement strand
TTTTGGTTAAAAATGAAGGAGTTAATGTTGAGTTTTTATCCATATTTTTGTCGGAATGAGGTATTAAAAATCAGGTTTGTAGATATTTTACGGGGGTTTAATAATTTTTTTTAATCCGACCGTTGGATCGTGGTAATTTTGGATATGTTATACATATAAGTTGAGTATATGTCCACAAATTTTGAACCGTTAAAAATGACGTATGATTTATTACGAATTTTACAAGATGACTGGTTCAGAAATTGTTGAATTTTCGGAGTTTATCATTTTGGTGGAAAATTCTAGAATTGGTGGGCCCCACTTGTGGTTGGTGAAGAAATGTGCTAATTATATTTCAAATGTGGTGGTGGGAATAGTAGCAGGTAAAGCCATCAGGTTGCAGGTCAAACCTACCAAAATTTTCCTATAAATAGAGGGCTAAGTTAGAATTGAAAATCACACCAGAAACAAGTTTTCTCTCTTTCTCTCTCTAGATTATTGAGTGTATTTGGAGTATTTAGATACTTTGAGAGTTTCTATTCATCAGAGCAAGTTTCTTTCACCTTATACCGTATTCCGACCAGAAGTACTGATTTTTGAGGTAAGGGATATTATTTTTCTTCTTAATGATATTATTTTCTTCAATATCATTATGCTGAAATATTGATATGAGATTTTATCAAATTTGGAACTTTTGTGTCGGGGGTTTACTATTCACGTATACGGCACTATTCACGTATACGACACTATTCACGAATACGGCACTATTCACCGAAATAAAATTTTCCCCTTTTTGTCCAAGATGTCTATTATGGTTACTATCTTTGATTGTATCCATGTTTTGATCTTTATTTTTAAATTCTGCTTCACAATTGATTATTATGAGGTATTATTGATCTTGATAAACTGTTATACGAATCCCTACTATTTGTCCTTCTGTCTCATTGGATTCGTTCTCTTTAAGATATTTTTCATCATCCTCAGTCCTAAATGATGATATTACTGAATATCTTTGGCCTGTAGTGCAAAGATGTATAATTACTTGATGAATATCTTTGGCCTGTATGCAAAGATGAACAGGTGTTGAGATGAACATGACCGACTGATACAAATGAATATCTTTGGCCTGTAGTGCAAAGATGAATATTGGTTAAAGATGATTATAAATGATGTACAGGGATAAAATATGATGATGGACTTTTAAATCTTAGAAGATAGTAGAATTCTTTCTCTACTTGACTCTTCTAATGGTTTGCTGTTTCCGCTGGCAGTTTTTGATCTAAAACTTGTTGTCGATTATATTTTATCAGATTTTTCCCTGTTGAAGACTAACGATAATTTTTGTATATTATCTTAGTCATAATATTCTTTACTGGGCTAGTTGAGCTCACCCTTTTCCTTTTTGTTCCATTTTTTCTTCTCAGGAGTGAGAACATAGCAGGATCTAGTCGGGGTATGGAGTGATGGTTCTAGAAAGATGTATTAGCAGTCCTCACTATTTCTGTAAAATAGTGTTTGAATAATTGTAATGAGGATTTATTTGAGTGTGGATATTGTCTAGAAGACAATATTTGTATTTAAACTCACAGTATGTGTTGTCGTATTTTGCACGACAATTGTATTATTGAAGTCGTAGTTTGCTTTCTGTACCATGTATTTGGCGACTCAGAATGGGTGTTATACCTATTCTGGGGGCGTCACACTTGCGTTATCTTGTTGAATGAAAATGGTCCCCGAACTAGAACATGGCCATTTTTCTTTGATTGAAGGTAGCAATTTCTCAATCAAACATGAACGAATAGTTTCTTTAGTGATTGATAAAACTGCTTTCGTCTCCAAAGTCCCTGCTGCACGATTTTTGCTATTTCGTTTGGCTTTATCCTTAAACACAAAAGGCCATATCCCAATTTTCCCATCAAATTCTATGTTGGAATTGGAATCCCATCGAGGACGAGCTACGGCTGCTAAAAACATGATTTTTGCTATGAATCTCTTACTTTTGCATGTGCGATAAGGCTGTTTTTCTTCCGGATGGAGATAAAATTTTTGTGATGTCTTAGACATAAAAAACATTTCTCGTCAATATGAATTCGATCGAACATGTCAACAAACAAAGGTTTAAAGGAAAGTGTACCTTCATTGATCATTGACAAACAAAATTCCAGCCTCGTTGTCTTGTTATCATCCGATAACAATGGCTTTAATGCACTTGAGTGTGCTATGATATATCCTTCTTTGATTCTTCGATGTAAGGTAGATTTTGGCACGCCCATAGCATTTGATAAAGACCGTATATTGGTTCGTCGACGAAGAGGAATGTCCTTAATTTTTTCTAAATTTATTCAACTCTTCTACGACCAATACGTTTGATAGGCATTGAGTATGTATTTGGGAGACCTTCTTCTGCAATTAACTGTTTTCCATCATGCCAAATCCGAGAAACAGATCTTAGAGAAATTAAAAAGTGATCAGCAACTTTTGATATCATTCCTCGAGGTAGCTTTCCATCTTTACTTTCTTTAAGTAGCATTTCAAGAATCTCCCGCTTCTTGTTACAACTGAAATTTTTCTTCTTGTTTGCAAGTCTTGTCATGTTGAGATGAGTATTAGAAGGAGAGCTCTGTTCTTCAGTCGTATTAGAAGGAGAGCTCTGTTCTTCAGTCTGGCAATCCAAATCAATGACAACATTTTCTGATGAATGATTTGAATTAACCTGTGAAAGATTACTCATTTTGGCTTGTGATTAAATTTGATTGCAGTAGAAGTATATATAAGGATGAGTCACTACTGAAACCTCTGTAAAAACCAAGTTAGCGGTAAGTTTAAACTACAATTTCAGATATTGACGGACAATACAAAAATAAAATTGGAAGAAGGCGGGTGAAGAAGATTTGGAATAAAAGTTGAGAGTTCCAATGTAATAAGACTTCTTCTTTGGTTAAAATTCTATGGTCAATCAATGAAGTTGAGAGTTCCAATTAGAGTAATTAATTCATTAATTCTCTATTGAGGGGTATATATGGAAATTTTTTATTAAAAACTGTCATTAACTGATTTTCTTAAACTATGTGCCAAAAGAAATCAGCCTATAACTATGGGACGGAGGGAGTAATAAGGACTTTTATCATGGGACGGAGGGAGTATATAATAATAATACTATAAATTATAATTGTATATTGTATGTTGTAGGTTGGGCTTTGAGTTGTTATTGCCAAAGCCCATCCCATTTTTACCGAAGGATAAAATTATAGTTCAACGCTAAAAGTTTTGAGCCTGGGTCGGGTCTCCTTGTGTTGCCCAGCCCAAGGTTGTGCGTACCGTGTGTGTTACGCTCTGTTTCTCAGTTTTAAAATAGACAGAAAAAATAAAATAAATAAACATAAAATTTAAGTTTTGTTTTTAATTCTTATATTTTTTAGTTTTTTAATAAACGGAAAAAAAAAAATAGATAGAAAACTTGGCCACTTTTCTTGCCAAAATTTCCGTCCAAAATTGGCTTGATTTGAACAGAAAAAAATTAGAATAAATAATATTTTTATAATTATCTTATTATCCTTAATTTTTAATATAATAAATTTTAAATTACAAATCAATCACGTAGTCATTTTTAATTTTTTTTTTTTTTCTATTAAAAACTAATAAACCACCCAAAGGATTTTTTTTTTTTTCTGTTCTCTGTTCTTTTATTTTCTGATCAAAAACAGTTTTAGCATTTTTAGGGCAAGCTGAATCGATTGTTTTGGATTTGTTTTGTTTTGTTTCGTTTCAAGGGAAGAGCTAATCAGTCCCTACTCCTCCATGGTAAGCTCATACATCTTCTTCTTCCTCCACTACGTCCAAATGGGTTCTGAGTTTTCTTGCAAATTTATACTCCATGTCTTATCAATTTCAGATTTTTTTATACAGTTTATTTTCAATTTTCAATTTATTTTTTTGTAAATCCTAGCCTGACTCTAAGCAGATTAATGATTCTGGCTGTAATTCTATCTTGCCTTTTTTCTTCTGGTTGTAATGCTATCTTGCCTTTTTCTTCTGGTTGTAATGCTATCTGGCTCTGTTTTTTTGAAACTTAATAATGCATAGGAGTACTTTTTGGTAAAAACACGAGGGAGTGAAATTTCTAACAAAGATTTTGTGTTAATATAAATGAGACTTGGTAAAGACTGATAAATGATCAAATAACGTGTATAATCATACAAATTTGATGGCTTTGTGTTTTTTTATTGATCACCAAGTATGTCATTGCTAGCTCTAGTAGTCCGTAGAAGGCGTGCTTTCAGGACCCATCATCTCTTAAGCATCATGAATGGGTTTGCATCACAAACAGCTGTTGCAAAGAGTGGGGTTGGGGCACAAAAGTTGCATACATCTTGAGTTGATGAGATAGATTTACTAAATTTGCAGTTGTGCGGATGATTATGTAATGAATTTGGCAGACAGATGTGTAGAGAACAGAGAATATAAGAGAGAAAGAAGACTGAATCAAAGTTGAAGAAGGAATTAGAAAGGTAGAAAAAGATAGAGCAAAAATTGAGAGAGAAAAATCAGATGAATTCATTCATTAGCCTCCTTTCAATTACATATTGGATTCATACATATACTCTCACTCCCTGTGATCTCAGCAATCGAGGAGAGCAACAATGGACACATGCATTCCTTTTGCCAGCTAAACCATTCTAACAGATTAATGAGAAAAACAACAATAAGCCCACTACCCCTTTTACCAACCGACTTAAACAAACTTGTTTATTTAATATAATCCTTACATTCCCTGCCCCTTAAAGATCCCTTGTCCTCAAGGGTGGAAATGAGAAAATTTCTTGTTCAGTTGGTTCCAAGTCTCCCAAGTAGCTTTAGAAGGCAAGGTATTAGCCCATTGTACCAAGACTTCCACTTCAGCTACATTGTTTCGTTTCACCATTCTTCTATCCAGAATTGCAGTAGGCTCCACTATGAGTTGTCCCATTGAATCCATAGGGGCAATGTAGGGGAGACAGTGCAGTGTAATCCCACTTTCTTCTTGAGTAAGGAGACATGGAAGACAGGATGAACCTTAGCATAACCAGACAATTTGAGTTTGTAGGCTACTGAACCAATCTTACCTTCTATTAGGAAGGGACCATAGTATTTAGGAGTCAGTTTTCCATGCTTAGATTGTGCCAATGAGGACTGTTTGTAAGGTCTAACCTTGAGGTAAACCATATCTCCAGGTAGGAAAGACCTTTCAGTCCTATTTTTGTCAGCATAGTGCTTAATTCTAGACTGAGCGTCCACCAAATGTTGCTTCATTAGTTGTAGTAGTTGGGACCTATCTTTGCAAAACTGTTTGGTTGTGGGATCATGAATCTGCCCAAACTGATGAAAATTGAGGTGGGGAGGTTTATATCCATAAAACATTTCAAAAAGAGTGGTTTGAAGGCCTGTGTGGAAATGGGAATTATACCATCATTCAGCCAAAGGTAACCAAGTTGCCCACCTGCAGTGATGCACAACAGGCCGCCTGGCCTAGTCCGGCCTAAGCCTGCCAGGCCTAAGCCGTTGACCAGGCCAGGTCAGGCCTTGACTTTTTGACTGCAGGCCGGGCCAGGCCAGGTTTAAAACAAAAATATGCGACCTGTTAAGGCCTACGGGCCAGACCGAGCCAGACCCAAGAGTTTTTTACATTAAAAATTTAAACTCACTTCTGCTTCGTTTATTAACAAAGGCGGGACAAAAAAACTTTTACTAGACTATGTGGAACTATGCAAGGCTTATGTAAACCTCCATTACTTAAAGAACAGAAGAGAATTTTTTTTTTAATAGTCTATGTGGGACTTTGACATGCTTAGCCAAAACCCAACACAAGCTTAAGTGCATTGTACTTGATAACTTTGGACTTGACCTCTCCTCTATTTATAGAAGAAAAGTAGGGACAAAAGATGTTAAGTAGACTATGTGGGACTTTAAAACAAAAATGCAATTGAACTTGTTCAAGATATCTTTCCTTTTGCTGCATGTAGAATATGCTTGTTGAGCTCCTGGACTAGATTGAGGGCCAAAACCAAACTGTTCCTTAATCTCATGGAAAGAGTGTAAAAGTTCCCTTTCCTTAATCACCTCGGGCCGTCCTCGGCAGTTGGTACAGAAAAGTATTCATATTTTGTAAGATGAAATAAGCTTTTTAATCTACATGATGCAATACAATAGTGATCATTTTCAATCCACTCAAGTTACTAATACTAATTGAGATGAAGAAAGGTCTCTAGAACTAGAATAATTATTTGACCGACCGTGTCTTTTGGAATTATGTCGTCTCCAATCTAGATTAGCCGAAAACATTGTTGTTTCATTCTTTGTACATTATTGATAAATAAATAAAATTAATGATACATTCATTATTCATAAAATTTCCTAATGAGACTTGATTCTATCTACTATGTAAAACTTTTCAAGGATTGCCTTGTGTTGAGATTGACAGAGAGCTGTGGCCTCTTTGTATTACTACAAGTTTACTTTATTTTCCGGTAGAAACAAAAAATGAACCTCACCTGTAGTATATCTAAATGCTATAGAAAATATAATATTAAAAAAGGGATCTAAATGACATAACTAATTTGTTTTTCAATCCAGGAATTAGAGACATAATAATAATATTCATAACCCTTATCAATGTGGGTGTTGCAATTGACAGCTGGGCAATATTGGTAGAGCTCACAACTCAACAAATGCGCATTGACAGTCTATTAATGGTGGAGGTGGATGTTTGCTGGAGACGGATGAGGGCGGTGGTGGTGGTAGTTGAGGTGGGCATTGGTAACACTTGGTAAAGAGTCTAATACTTCATGAGATTGATTAAAGAAATGCCCACCCAAGTTGATTTCATTCATAGTACTATAGTAGTGGCTCATAGTCTATAATCTCAAAGTCTCACATCGAATTGAATTTGAATGAACATAAGAAGGCTCACTCTATAGTAGCAATCCTAAAATACAATGTTTATCTTGTAAATGTTAAGTCCCACATTGAAAGGGGGATGCAAGTATAAGGATGGTTTTCTTATAAAACGACTTGCTATATTACAATATTACCCAACTAATGATTTAGGCTTATTAGCCTTTTAGGTAGCTGGCCAATCCAGGCTACAAACCAGGCCGGACCAGGCTTGAACTAGGCCGTAGGCCAGGCCAGGCCAGGCCAGACTTTTTGGAAGGCCAGGCCAGGCCGATACGAGTCATTAATTCGTGGTCTGTTCTTGGTCTAGCAGGCCGGGCCTGACCGGTCCAGGCTTTGACCAGGCCGAGCTTTGACCAGGTCGGGCTCAGGCCGGATCAAGGCCAGGCTCCAGGCCGCAGGCCATTTGTGCACCACTACCCACCTGTGAGGTTTCAGTGTGACCATGCACCTGAGATAACACTCCAAGACTTAATTTACCCTTACAGTTTGTCCATCTGACTGGGGGTGATAGGTTGTGCTCATGTTTAGCTTGGTTCCCACCATTCTAAAAAGAGATTGCCAAAAAAGACTGATAAACACCTTATCCCTATCCGACACTGTTGTAGAAGGTAACCCATGTAACTTGTAAATGTTGGAGAGGAATTCTTGAGCTAGTTATGCAGCAGTGAAGGGGTGTTTGAGTGCAATGAAATGTCCAGACTTAGTTAGCCTGTCTATTACTACCCAAATAACTGTCATACCTTCTAAGGAAGGTAAGCCCTCTATAAAATCCATGGAAATGTCAGTTCAAGGAGTCTCTGGAATGGGCAAGGACTGTAATAGACCTGGGGTTGCCACAGTTTCATGTTTCTGTTGTTGACAGATGTCACATTCTTTTAACAAAAGTGGTGATATCTTATCTCAAGGTTGGCCACCATAGGAATTTGCTTATCCTTTCAAAGTTCCTTTTATACCTGAGTGCCCACCAATAAGAGAGCTGTGGAATTCAGTTAGAAACTTCCCTCTGAGGTCCAAATCTGGTCCTACTACCAACCTGTCCTGAAACTTAAGCCTCCCATTTAAGCATGAATACCCAGGGAGGGTGTCTGGAGTTACTTGCAATTGAAGTATAATATTCCTCAACCCCTCATCCTTCTCCCATGACTGAGCGATGTCTTGAACCCAAGTGGGGATTACTGTGGTTATGGTGTTGCACACAACCATGTTATTGGAAGAGGTTTCCACACAGTGGTCTCTGGGTGGGAGTTCCCTCTCCTTCCTGGATAAACTGTCAGCCACAATATTTTCTTTGCTCTTCTTGTATGCTATCTCATAATCCAGCCCCATTAATTTAGTGATCCATTTCTGCTGGTTTGTGGTGGTGATCCTTTGATCCAATAAGTATTTAAGACTGTGATGGTATGTTTTAATGTAAACCTTGTTTCCTAATAGGTAGTGTCTCCATTTATTTACTGCATAAACCACTGCCATAAGCTCCTTCTCATAGGTTGACCACCCCAAGTGTTGAGGTGTTATAGCCTTACTTAAGTAAGCTATAGGTCTGCCTTTTTGCATTAACACTGCCCCAATACCCGAATGAGAGGCATCTATTTCCAGCACAAAAGGTTCTTTAAAATCTGGCATGGCAAGAACTGGAGCTTGGGTCATTGCCTCCTTCAGAGCTTGGAAGGCTTCAGTGGCCTTTTTAGTCCATATGAACTTGTCCTTTTTGAGAAGATCAGTTAGGGGTTTGCTGATTAAACCATAATTTCTTACAAATTTTCTGTAATATCCAGTCAGTCCCATAAGCCCCTTAATCCCTTTTTGTTGGTTGGCAAAGGCCAATGTAGCATGCTGCAGATTTTATCTTTGTCAGTAGAAGCACCCTCATGTGTGATGACATGACCTAAGTATTGTACCTGCCTTGTTCCAAAGACACACCTACTTTTTTTGGCAAATAGACAATGGCTTTGCAACAACTGTAAAGTCAGTTTCAAATGTTTCAAATGTTCCTCATAGCTTTTACTGTAAACTAGTATATCATCAAAGAAGACTAGTACAAACTTCCTTACATATGGTTGGAATATTTGGTTCATTAGTGACTGGAGCGTTAGTAAGCCCAAAAGGCATTACTAGGAACTCAAAGTGACCACTATGAGACCTGAAAGTTGTTTTTGGTATGTCATCCTTGTTGACCCTGATTTGATGATAACAGATCCAGCTTGGAATACCAGTTAGAGCCATGTAACTCATCGAGCAATTCATCAATTGCTGGAATGGGAAACTTGTCCTTAATTGTCATGTTGTTAAGTGCCCTATAGTCTATGCACATCCTCCAATTACCATCATGCTTCTTAACTAAGAGAACTGAAAAAGCATAGGGGCTGTTGCTGGGTTGGATTATTCCATTCTGTAGCATCTCCTTGACAATCTTCTCTATTTCCTCTTTTTGGACATAGGGGTATCTATAAGGTCTGAGGTTGACGGGTTGACTTCCTTCTTTTAGCTTTATATGCTGGTCATGGTTTCTATTAGAAGGCAGGCCTTGGGGTTTTTGAAAAACCTCAGAAAATTCTTGCAACAAGTTCTTCATCAAAAAGGGCATTTGTCACTTGAGAATCCCATTTTTAATCTCTCATTATCCTTGACCTGGTCCCTTTCCATACTCAACTTTTCCTCATCTCCTTGATACATTCCGAATAAATAACCAAAGTAACCATGAGTTGAAGAATTGAGTTCCTTTGTGAATTCACCAGAATTTAGGTATTGAATAGTTGGTGATATACTTGGTCAGATTCCCCTTGTAGAATGGTGGTTTGACCTCCCCTTTCTATGGTCAGTTGCAGGTTATGAAAGTTAAAAGTGACTGAGTTGAATAGTTTTAACCATTGGACTCCCAACACTGCGTCTATGCCCCCTAATGGCAACATTCTGAAGTCTGTCTGGAATTCTTCTCCTTGTACTGACCAAGATAATTGAGGGCAGTGTTGTTGGCTAGTAGCCTTAAAACCATCAGCCGCAGTTACAGTGATGGTATTAGTTTCCCTCAGTGTAGCCTTGATTCTCTTAGCTGCCTGAGGATCTAAGAAATTGTTAGTACTACCACTGTCCACCAAAATTCTCAAAATCTGCCCTGAGACATTTCCGATAGTCAGATTGTATTGTTAGTGCAATGACCTGAGAGAGCATGTAGAGTGATTTGGGCATCCTGGTCTTCACATTCCCCTTGAAATTCCACCTTGTCTGTCTTTTCACAATTCTCAATTTCTCCCAGCTCTGTGTTATCTGCAGCTGAGGGTAGCATCATGAATAATTGTGGTTTCTTACACACATGGTCCCTCACAAATGGTTCATCACATGATAAACATAACCCTTTCTTTCTTTTCTCATTAAGTTGTTCTCTGGTCAGCCCCCTTATAGGTAAGGACCTAGCAGTTTCCTCATTATTCATGGTGCTAAGTTTAGGTTGTGGTGCAGGTGCAATTTTGGGGTAAGTAACACTCCCAACAGGTTTACTGAACAATCTACTCCTTTTAAGCCAAGCCTCCAGTTTAGCCTCCTCAACTCTAGCTAATCTAATCATTTCCTTAAGAGTGTTTTGGTTTCAATTCCTAGACCCCCAACTGTATTTCCAGCTTTAGTCCACCCATGAAACAGTCCATAAAAAATTCTTCATTGAGGAGGAATTTCTAACTATAGCCCAACCTCTCAATTCCTCAAATTTTTTCTGTACTCATCAACTAACCCCATTTGCTGTAATTTCTGAAGTTCTTCTATGGGATTATCACTAGCCTCTAGACTAAATCTGGCAATAACCTCCTCTATTAAACCTTCCCATGTCAGCTCTGCCCCTTCATGCACAAATCCTGAATACCAAAGTTCAGCCTCCCCTTCTAAACTCAAGGTAGTTAAGTAAACCTTTAGAGATTCAGGCACCATATGATGTGAGAATAGCTTGTTACATTTCCTGATCCATGACTTAGGGTTTTCCCCATTGAATTTTGGGAACTCCAACTTAACAGTCCTGAATATATCACCAAACTTATCTGGCTTAAGAGGGGGCTCATACTGGCCTAGAATTGAACCTGAAGGTGAAGATGAGGAACCTGGCTAAGTAGGGTCTTTCTGCTGCCCCCGTTGAGCTAGGAGTGCCTCAAAGTTCTTCATCATCTGCTCTAGTTTCAGATTAAAACCTTGCTGCAGAGTAGAAACTGAATCTATCAACTGTGTCTGCAGCTGATGTATGTTCGAAGTTTGCTCTTGCACCTGAGACTCTTAAGTTACTCAATCGTTGGTTGTTGGTGGCCATAGGTGCAGGTTCGATGACTTTGATACCAATTGTAATGAATTTGGCAGACATATCTGTAGAGAACCAGAGAATATAAGAGAGAGAGAAGACTGAATCAAAGTTGAAGAAGGGAATTAGAAAGGTAGAAAAGATAGAGCAAAAATTGAGAGAGAAAAAACAGATGAATTCATTCATTAGCCTCCTTTCAATTACATATTGGATTCATACATATACTCTCACTCCCTCTGATCTCAGCAATCGAGGAGAGCAACAATGGACACATGCATTCCTTTTGCCAGCTAAACCATTCTAACAGATTAATGAGAAAAAAGACGATAAGGACCTAACTATTGGAATTAAAGACAATACTACCCCTTTTACCAACCGATTTAAACAAACTTGTTTATTTAATATAATCCTTACAGATTAAAATAACTTCGACTCCTTTTAAAATCTTGCAAAAATTGAATATTGAAGGTTAAATTTACAGTTAGATTAATTTAACCTCGAGTGGGTAGCTCAAATTGTAGCTAGTCTAGTGATGGGGTTCTTTCACAACACAAGTCATTGATTCAATACTCCAAAAAAGCAACAACCTTGGGACTACCTTCACATAATTTACTATGGGATTATTGGTGTGCATAGTCTATGGGGTATTGTGTGCACATGGTGATTTATGTGTTACATGTGTATGGGTTCCACAGTTAATTAAATTAAAAAGAAAAATTTAACCTTTATTTTTGTATCGTCTAATTGACTATGTAATGTGTGCTACAAATAATTGCGAGAGAATAAATCAGTTTAGAATTTAGCCCCTGCTGCTCATGGCATCTGATTAACTGTTTTTATTGTATATGTTTTACTCACAAGTTTCTTTGTTTATGTCCAAGATTCAAATATTCAAGTAGTATAATAAAATTCTTGCTGTAGTTGTGTAATGATAAATTGTTACAAGAGTATTACTTGATTTTTTTCGTGGTACACAAGTAGCAAGAGAAGTTGAAGTGACAAAGCTGAAAAATGTTGACTATTACATGTGCACTTCTGCATAATGGCTGCAGATATGATCTCTTCCATATATTTCTGAATTTGCATGATATAACCAATATAATGGCAGAACACCGGAGCATTATCACAAGTTCTTTAACTCGGAGCTACATAATTTAAACCAGTAACACTATTAGGTATTTTGATTTGATAGGTTTAAGCAATTTTTTAGTGACCAGTTAGGCTTTGGTTTTTCTTCATTTCGGCAGCTAATCTATAATGAAGAAACCTTGTGATTCAACTCCAGATATAATCAGCAACCTTCCAGGCAATGTTAATTGATAACATCTTAATGAGTTTACCGATACGAGATGCGGCAAGGACTAGTGTTTTGTCTACCCAATGGAGGTTCAATTGGTGAAAATTCCACAACTTATCTTGGATGATAGATTATGCAAAGGCCTACTGGTAAACCAAAATTCAGCTAAAACCAAACTTATGATGTTTATTTATCAAGTACTCACCGTGGGCCAATACATAGGTTCATATTGTCTATTTCTCAAGTAGAAAGCTATTATCAGATTGATCAACTAATATTGTTTGTATTGAGAAATGGGGTCCAGGAATTCAGCTTTCACATTTGGAGGGACGATCTCCATAAATTGCATGTTTCACTGTTTTCATATTCACAACTGACAAATTTGGACCTCCGAGGATGTATATTTAAACCTCGGTCTACATTTAAAGGGTTTTAGTAGCCTCATCTGTCACCCCTTGTGCACTTGCTAGTCTAATCTTCAGGTGCCCACTACTTGAACAGGTAACATTTGAAAGTTTTGCCATTATTGATTATCTAGACAGTTGCTCCTAAACTCAAATTCTTGTTCTTAAATGCCCTTTTCAAATCTTTGCAGTTCGTAAGAGCCCCTCTTCTTACATCATTATCAATTATGTTCAGAAGTGAGGAAGGGATTAAGGAAGCTCGAACATCCAACATGATTGAGCTTTTTAATTTCCCAGACATGTATTGAGAATCTTCATGTGGATTATTATTTTATGAAGGTAAGATCATCTGTATATATATTTTCTCTTTAATTTTTTTGGCAGCTAAATTGTGTTCCTTTAATCTGACACTCGGCCTTCTTTTTTGAAGTGCTCGACTGCAGGAACTTTGCCACCTAGCTTAATGACCTTAAAGTTCTCAGGTTATCTATCATATGTTTTGATGATGTTGAAGAGGTCACGTGTGTGTTTTTTTTAATTGGAAGATGCCACAACTTACAAAAAGTTACATTTGATGCAAGTGTTTTGTCATTTTATACATTTGAATACTTCTGAGATTGACGCAACTAAACCGTTGTATTTGTAGGCATTTCATCATACAGGCATTGTTTCGGAACATGTTGAGAAATTTTATAAAAACTTGGGTACATGCAAGTCGGATACCACTTTCCATCAAATTCAACAGGTAGAAATGCAACTTATATCTGGGTCCTGGTCTGAGTTGGAGTTTATAAAGTTTCTATTAGCCAAATCATTGATGTTGGAGAAATTGATTATTGTGCTCAACTTTGGTACGGTTGCTGGTGGAGGGTTGAGACTATTGAAAGAGGTTACTCGGTTTGGACGTGCCTCAGACTAATGCAGAAATCATATTCAAAGATTGAAACTAAGATCAAATTCAGCTTATTCATAACTTCAATTTTATCAGCCAATGAGGTGATGTTCTTCTTTCTGTTGCTTCTTCCTAGAACTGGGATTTAATTAAACTTTTGTACTTTAAGTTGAACATTTACACCTCAATATGATTACTTTTAGAAACTTGGATCATATTGATGGTGTAATTTTGGCAAGATACCTACCATCAATTATTAATATGGAGTATGCCTTTACACGTTTCTGTGTTCTGCCCCAGTTTTCTTTCGAAACTCATAATTTTCAGCGACAACATTAAACGACTCCTTCAATAATGTTTTCTGATAAATGATAGTTCAGACTTGTCCGCAGACTTGGTTATTAACTTTGTTGCAATAAGATTATATACGTATACTTTGAGTCATATTTGTTTTTAAAGATTATAATTTTGGAATAATATTTTCTTAGATTATAGGCTTACTAGAATTAAAAAGTTATTGTCACGTGTTTATTTAGAATATAATAAGATTATGTATGGAATAATTTAAAATTATTCATGTAATGTTTGTTTTGTTCATAATTATTTAAATAATTAGATAAAAATTTATTGTTTGAACTATTATATCCTTACTCATAATAATAATAAAGAGATTGTATTCTTCGTAGTGGGAGTATAGATGGATAGAAAAATTAAGATACACAAGTCATTTAAAAAATAAGTAAAGCTTAATTTTGCACAATTTTTTAATTAGGAATTATAATACTGGTTGAACATAGTATGAAATAGTCTTTCATTCTAAATTATTTTGTTATCTTTAGACTAATAGTGTCGAGTCTAATTTTATTTTATATATATAATTTTTTTTTTTGAAATTAATAGTCAAATTTTAAAGGTCAATATCAATTACAAAACATATACTATATGTATACATATATACATATCCTGACAAACAAATAAGCTCCCAAAATCTTTAATTACGTGTCAATATCAATTACAAAACATATACTATATGTATATAGATAGATAGATAGATAGATAGATAGATACTGCCCATGCATGCAGCAAAGCCACAAAAAATGGCAGTGTAACTAACGCACCATTCCATCCCTCACAAAAGAATGTCCATTAGGATATACTTATTCTTGCCCTAATGACCATTAGAATTTGATTTTACCGATAAATGTTTAGGGTTTAGCTAATAAGAATAAGTATTTAACTTGACCAATAAATATTTAGAGTTTATTAACTAGGGTTTAGGGTTTATTAACCAGTAAACACTAAATCCTAGTTAATAAACTCTAAACATTTATTGTTCAAGCCAAACAATTATAAAAAATTATAGGCTGCTAAACAACTTTTGAAAAGCATGTAAGCATGTTTTATTTGTTAAAATGGCCAATTACCAATTTTACATATTTATTTTTTTGGTTAACAGATAGGGCCTCCTCGTCTGTTAACTCAACTAGAATTCAAACACCGGATAGACAAAAACTGGCTGCTTTAACATGCTACTCTGATTGTTCATTTGGGCATCACCTAAGTCAAGGGTCCGGGCAGGCTCAAATAGTCCAGCTGCATTAGTAGTAGTCATCGAGTTTTGGTTATCATAGCTTGAATTCTCATTTAGAAGCTGTGATATTGAACCTAGATATTCCAATTCCCATAAATGAGAAATGGAACTAGTCCTCGGAAATTCCATCATTTGTACGTCGCCGGCATCATCATCATCATCGCCGGCAGTCAATGTTTTGGTCTGAATATCTAATTCTACTAATGGATCCTCCTCCTCCGATACTCTTGCAGTATTCTTCTTCTTGTAGATCCTACACAAAACCCAATCATCCAACTGCAAAAACAAAAGAAATTAATGGCTAACCAACTATAACATAACATAACTTTTACTTGGCTTATAAAACTACCTACCCTCATTGAGGCGTGTTGCTTGTTGGGGGTTGATCTGGATTCATTCAATCTATATTCATGCATAATCCAATCCGTTTTAATACCCTTTGGCGGCTTACCCTTGTAAAATACAAGAGCTTTTTTCACACCAACATATTTACTCCCACTATAAATGGCCTTATCAGTGCCCGTGGCCTTCCAGTAACCCGATACCGCTGCTCTGTTGGGTCGTGCCCCGTTGGGGTACTTTCTGTCTCGGGGACTAAAGAAGTACCATTCATTTTCTCCAAATTCCGCTTTTTCTACGCACATACACCATTATATTTATACCAATAACAACACAATTAATACTATGACATTAACATATATACACACACTCCAAATTAAATAATTGAACTGAACAATTACTAACCGGGTAATTGCCATGGATCAAATTTATAGATATCAACTTCTGGAATAATTGAGACGGGGCATGGCTGCGACTTGGCTTGGTTTCGAAGATAAAACATGATTAATTCCTCGTCAGTTGGATGGAATCTAAAACCAGGAGGAAGAAGATTGTTGGTTTTTCCTATAGTTGTCATATTTTTTTATATCTAACCTAACCTAACCTTAATAAGGATTTCAAAAGTAAGAGCTAGCTAGCACAAAGACAAGTTGAGAATGTTTGCTTAATCTTATTTTCTTTATAGCTTAATCTAGCTAGTTAGCTAGTAGTAACAAAAGACAGAGAGAGAGAGAGAGAGAGAGAGAGGGAGGGGAGAGCTAGCTAGTTCTGTTTGAAATGTTTGCAAAGAGAGGGGAGGGGTAGGTGCATTTTATTGGGGAAGGACTTTTGGCATTTTGCAAGATTGCATAATCAGAAATGGATATGGATTTAATTGGTTAGTTTATTGACTTGTTGCATTATTAATTACTATCATACACACTTCTTTCCAAATCCAAATGATATTACATCATCTATTCTATTTCTATCTTCTTTTCTTTTGTTACTTTAACAAACTCTTGTTTTTTCCCACACACACACACACAAGAAAAAGTAGTCACCACTCAGTCAACCGTCTTCATCCCTCAAATTCTGTACTAAATGTATTTTACTTTTTGAAAATGCAAATATTTTTAGTAATAATAATTTTTGTTTCTCTCCATGATTTACTTGCATGTACATCACCCCTGCCTCCGTGGAAAAGGTCTTGCTGCTTTTTGTTAAAGTTTCTTATACAAAAAGAATTCCTCAACACTGAATTTGTGTAGTTAAAGTTTAAATTTTTTTTAAAAAAAGTTTTGTTATAAATTTATATCTATAAGAAATACGAACGTTTGTATGTAAATATATAGGACAAAAATTAAAGAGTGACGCATACTATTGTTCTATCTTATCTCTTAGACTATGTTTGTTTGTAAGAATTAATTTTATTTTGGATAGGACTATTAATCCCTTTATCTTATTTGTTTTCAAATTTAGACTTGAGACTATTAGTCTGAAGATTAAAAAATAGCTCAATAGTCTTGACATTATAATTATAATCCCGAGATTATAATCCTTACAAACAAACATAGCCTTAAAGTTTTCACAATTCAATTCCGTCATAAATTTTGTGACATGTATATCATTTTCAAAAAAAAAATCAAATGACATTTTCTTGCATTCGTAATGTACAGAAAAAATGGATTATAAAATAAGAAAAGGAAAAGAAAAATCCAACAAATGAACAAGTCAATGGAATAAAGAGTATAACGTACTTTATAAATAGGAAATTGATACATTCACAAAATAAATCTTATAACGACAATTTTTATCATTACTATATATTTATAATAATATTTTTTGTATGAAAAAAATCGTAAAAATACCAATTTCCTATTAATATTATCCTACATACCCACTCGTGTATGTAAAGACCATCCGTTTCCCAAGTACTTTAAACTAGAAGTAGAAAGAATATAAGTAAGTTGACACGTGTCCTTCCCAAAAGGGACAAAGGTAAGGACAAAGATAAGCCCGGAGAAAATTTAGGTTCAGGTGATGTTTGTTTATATCTGATTGTCTTTTAATGGACTGTCTTTTATTCGCTAAGAGGTATGATGCTATTTTTTTTATTATCTCTGAATGCCTCTTAATTGGTAAAGCATAAAATGAAATCTTAATAATTAAGAGGTACTTCTTAAAAAAAAAATTGATAATTTTTTTTTATATAAATATATTCAACAATATTATGCACTCATTTTTATTAAATTGAATATTTAAAATTATTAAATAAAAATTTACCATTTAAAATGGTAAAATAGTGTCATTAAGAGACAACTTACTTTTAAGTTATCAAATAATTTTTTAAATTCAGACCTCATAACCATTCAAATGATCTAATTTATTAAGACATCATAATCATTCAAATCTTAATTCCTAAATTTATCAAACACAACCTTAGTTACTTACTTGTGGGGTTCTTATCCATCCAGCCACCTCACTACCTCCACACCATCATTATTTTTACATGAGTACTTAAATCATTCGTTTGGTAGCGCGTGTTATACTTATATCTTTGGAGTATTATTTATATTAGGATCAGCTTTTCAACACGTGGCTTGGTCGAATGGTTTTACAAACCGTCTTCCTATAAAGCTTCCCGCTAAATTAAAAAACAAAATACTCCACTCCACTCATCTTCCTAGCCTTTGATGGTTGATTGGATTAAACTTTCACCATCCTTACTGGCCAGTAGCAGGTGGCTATAGTCTTTATTGACCACCCTCTCAAAACTCCCCAATTCTGTTTTCTTTTTCTTTTTCTTTTTCTTTGTTCCTTCTCCTTTATTGTGACTTATCCACTTCAAAATTGTCCTATATGTTTGGACCAATGCTTAAGTAGCTTTTCTTTTCTTCTGATTAAATTGTGATTGAGGTGGTTTAGGTTTATTTCCAAATGTATAATAATTTTTACAAATTTCTCTCAAACATAATGGTATGATGCAGAGAAAGACTATGTGAGATAAATATAAAAAACAATTGTAAAAAGTAACCCATTTGAAACTCTTGCACAAGCAATTCAAATAATCAGAATTCTGAACTAGAAATTCGTTAGAAAACTTGGAACAAGCCATGGCCAAAACTCATGTTTGGAATTTAAAAGGAATATGAAAGAACATTAAATAAGTATCAGACAAAATAGCCTTCCTTAGCTTTGTGTAATAAGCTCTAGTATAGACTTCATTGCTTGTTTCTTCATTATCTTCCCGAACACCCCTCTTCCTAATTTCATTGCTCTCTCCATCTCCATCGCCCCACCACCACCACCACTCCTTTTAATTCCTTCCATGAAGACCTTTAAAACTCTCTCATCACTTCCCACTCCATCCACAACACTATCCACCACGGTTTCCAATGCCGGAATCCGCCTTCCCCATCTCCTCATCAACTTCTCTGTCCCAAAACTTCTGAATATGCTGCCCAAAATGATGCTCTCATATACCCTTTTCCCTTTCCTCTCACCATCCATCTCCTCATACATTCCTCTAATCTATAAATTACACCGCCCAAATCTAGGCCTCTTTCAATGCCCACTTCCATTTCTCTAATCTCTAGCTTAAAACAAATTCCTTCCTCAAACTTGCATCTCTTGCAATTACAATCGAAACCCCAACTCGTTGCCATCTTTTTGCGATTGCTCAATGGCAAAAGCACATCGAAATACCCAAATGTGATCTCTTCCCCCGCTTTAACATCCCTAGAAACATGAACAATGACATGGTCACCAATATGCAATCTCTTGGCATTGGGATTACAGGAATGGTTGATGAAGGAAGAAAGCAACCATAGCCCAACACCATAGTAATCACTATTTTTACCCAAAACTTTAGAAGAAATCACATCTTCAACTAGAGAATTAACATCCAATATGCTTAATAATCTACCCATATCAAGCTTTTCATTTGAAAACAAACTCTCCTCTGCTTCAGGTCTAAATAGACTTATATCAGGAGCCTCGAGGCTTTCCTCTTCTTCCCCGTTGACAATGTACGAATCAAGTGATGGGTTCGATGGCATTTGGAAGCTGATTCAACAACTTTATCAATCAAATTCTTCCACATTACTAATTGGCCTTTTTCGCCGGAATTATCAATATCGGATTGAGGCAATATACCTCTCTCAGTAGCAATAGCCTTTGTGACCAACAACAGAGTCCCACTATCAATGTTCTTGGTTGCAAATAAGCCACGCCCACTAATCTCGGATTTCTTAATTTCCACCGCACCAATGTACTCTGCTAGTTCTGGAGATTTTGTACGAAACCCGTCAAGTATCCAATCAGAGATATCAAAAGCTCCCGTCTTTGACAAAGACTCCATTTTCTTGCACTTCCGTAAGAACCCGTGAAGGGTTTCAGAGTTCACAATGGCCTGCGGATCAAGAATTGCAGACTTGGAGCACTGCAAAGCCATACTATACCTGTTGAGATTAAGCAAGATCTTACCTTTACAGAGCAGAGTCTTGAAATGGGTATCCTCGATTTTCAGGGCTTCGTCACAATCTTTAAGAGCTTGGGCAAAATCCCTCATCCGAAACCGAGCTTCGGCTTGATTTGAGAAAGCTAAGCAGAGGGACTTTAGGAGCTTGGAGAGGCGATTTGGGTCGGTGTGATTTTGGGTGTTTGAGATTTTGTGCTGGCAGAGAGAGATGAAGTGAGAATAGGCTTGTACGGATTCTTTCCATTCTTCTCTGAGGAGAAGCTCTGTGGCTTTGGATCTGAGAACTTGCAATTTCTCTTCTTCCATATCTGGCTGTTGTTCTGCTTCTTTCATCTTCAAGGTGGTGGTGGTGGATTCTCTCCCTTCGACTGGGTTTTGATTTTTGAACTTAGTTGGATTTGTAACGGTCATGATTACTATTACCTGCACGTGGTCACATGCTGAAGGTGTAACGGTTGTTTCTCATGTTAAATTTACTAGATTTAAATGCAACACAAATAGCAGAACGATGACAAAAAACAAAGATTTATTTAAAAATTTGTTTAAAAAAAGTCCACTTTTTATGAAAATACAAATTAAAAAATATGATACAATATCATTAAATTAGTAATCATAATTTAATTATCATACTCCCTCTTATTTGATCATCTATAACTTTTAAAAATCAATTTGAAATATTTTCACACTTAAATTTAAGATAACTCATTAAAAATTATAAAATAATAAATAATACTTTTTAAATATTTTATAATATTCATGATTAAAATTAAAAAAAAATTATGTCAATTTTAAATTTAAAAATCTCTTAATGATTAAAATTAATATGTCAACTTTGAATTTAAAAATCTCTCGATCAGAGTACATTACACTAAATTAACCCGTTAATTGTTATAAGAGTAAAATTTTACAAAATTACAAATAAAACTCTCTTTATGGAACTGAGGAAAACATTTTGCGCCCTTCCAACAAAATGCACTTCGGAATCCATGATGAGATCAAATTGCAAGTCAGTTCGATCTTTGCTGTTCAAAACTGAATAGAGCCATTTAGACGTAACCATAATAATAACTTAAACTTAAACCTAGACTTAACACAACCCTTGTACTTTGAGCAGGAGATTGGTAAAACATTTAACACAAGGCATGCGACTGTCATTTACTGTAGAATTGGTGAAATTAATGAAACCTGCAATTCCGTCCGTCACTCTATCACTTCTTCAGAAAGTACATTCCATCTCTAATTTCCAACTTTTCTTCTGCAATGAGACCGGATAGAAAGCTTTGCAGCTGTTGGAGTGATTTGTCATAAGCAGGATCAGCTACACAAAACATCTGCAGCAATAATATGTAGACTCATGTATTTTATTACTCATGCAATAATGGTGTTAATCACAATTTTACGAGGCTAAAGGTAAAGGTAATTTACCTTAAGAGTGTTGTGAATTCGATCCAATGCCATGCTTCCAAAATTAGTCAGCATCCCCATAATAAATTTCTAGATCCGAAAACCAAAAAGTCCATTCAGAATCATAGAGAAGAAATGTTTAACTTCGAGAGTCATTACTTATGAATGCAAACTATGATATGTTGTTCATTTATTCAAAAAATTATTAGTTCAGATTATCAACTTGAAAATTTAAGTTAAAACCGATGGATTTCATGGTTCTCCAAGACGCATTGGTTACATTGATGGATGGATTCAGTATGTTTGTGTAAGATGAGAGTCCCAAGCCAAGTTCTTTTTCTGGGCCGAAAATAACTAGCCTGCCTCTCTTTTTTACAAATATGAAGTGTTTGCAATATCCAGTGTTGTTGTGCATGTATATGTGAATGAGAAAGAGAATGTATTTGCAAGTGATGTGAGATGTGGAGCAACTAGTACTTTCAGTCAACTTGATTTTATTTTTCTCTGTGATAATTCATTATACTACAGATTTATGAACTTTAATTTAATCAAGTTTCAGTGGTTGTCCAAAAGAGAACAAAATGTTATCTTACTCTTGTCTTAGAAAACTTTGATCACAAGCATGCCGCCCCATCAGGACAGATGGTATTTGACAGAGATTGTGTAAATGCAGAATGCAATGTCACAAGACCTTTATATCATCCATTACTAAGCCCATTAGCAAGAAACAAAACCATGCAGATTTGTACCTCATAAACAGTCATTTCTTTACGTAACTGATCCTCAACAGAGGCCACAGATTTGTCTCCATCCTCATCACCAGTCAGCTCCTCACAACTTCCACTACTAACACCTTGTCTTACTGTCCACTCCACCAAGCTATCCACCAGAGTAAATATATGGTCATTAGAGTCGGCTCCCACGGATTCTGCAAGAATCCCTGTTTAAACAAAAAATATTAAGGCCAAAGTTAGGAGTCTGGTACAGATTTTGTAGTCACTCAATAATTAAAAGCCAAAATGCTGCATTTAATCCATTTAAATGAAACATGTATTTGTTTGCTCATAATGTCACAAATAATAGCTAAAAGTAATTGTTTGAATTTAGAGGTGTTTAAAGTTTTTTCTGTCAGAGATTGAAGTAACTAACCTTGCTTATCCAAAAACTAATTCTCCTATTAACTACATCAACAGGTACCCCGATAGCAGCTGCGAGATTCTTAGAGGTCCAACTGAAGGAAAAATGTTAACTCAGTTCACCTTGGCCAGCACACGCCATAAAATAAAGAAATTTCTCTTGATATATGAATAACAGTACTGAAGTGATTCATAAGATTACCTTGTTTGATCTTGAAATTGCATAATGATAGAAGCATGTACAGGAGTGACCGTGAACTGAACCTCTCTATCTTCAAATTGCAACTCCAACTAAAATTAAAGGATCAAATATCAATTTTAGTTCACACTCAACTCCAATCAGTAGAAACTCATTCCAGATAGTGGGAGAAAAAGTGACCAAGTCGCATGATCTGAAATTTGAAATGCCTGACCTTGACAGTACCAAGATTTTTCTTCCAGAGTAGCTTACGAGGTGTCTTGATTTCATTAAACCTTGTAGCATAATCACTTAGAAGCTTGTCCACAGTCCCAGGTATGTTAAGGGCCTCTTCCTGCAATTTCACTTCAAGATTTATTGCAATAAAACAAAAGGTTCTTTTTAAATAACATGATTATTAACTATGAACTTGTACAAATTCTAGACTATGGTGAGCACCACAGCAAATTAAGGCATCGAAGAGCTTGAAACCCCTATAACTGCCCAAAGTACAGAAACCCAAAGGCAACAGTCAACGAAACACAACACATTACACACCACACCACACCACATCCGAAACACAAACTTACACAGTTGACCGCAAACAAATGGACAGTACAATATGCAGAACTAAAATCCTACAAATTAACCATCACTTAACAATAAACGGAAATAGGATAACCACATACACACATATATCATACATTCATTTGGATAACAAAAGATTTTAAAATGTCGTTATGAAGTTTAAAATTTTAGAAGCTGTGCAAAAACCAGAAACTCCGGCTACTGGCCACACACACAGCAATAGAGGAAAGGCATGCAAAATGGTACCAAGACAAGCACATCACCCTTACTGATCTCACAATAGACTACTTCTAACCAGAAAGAAAAGAAATATATGTCTGCTGAATAAATCTAAAACATGAGGAAAAAAAAAAAAAGTGAACCGACATACGTATTATGGAGGGCAGAAAGTAATATTAAACACATTCTTTGTGGATGAGCATGTTAAACTCCTTAAATCTAAGGTTGTTCTTGGTGAACGTGTGGCTCTATTAAAAGCAGAATTCATCAGTTCCTGCATACCTGAATGGGTGGCCAAAAATTCGACGATATGATCGTAGCATCCAGAACATCCAGGGATACCCCATTCTCTCTGATGTTGGAACCTAGAATATAATTGCAAATGCATGAAAACTTCAAGAAAATTTAAAACAGTAATCACTGGAAGAACAAGTTTCTCCATAATGCCTCAAACTCAAAACTTTGAATAAAAACAATAACTAAAGATTACCTGACTGAGATTGTGGCTTTATGGTTGCTTTTACATTTGTGTTTGTCCTTTTAGAATCAATCAGATCATTGAGCATTATTTCACACCTCTGCATGCTGCTATCTCCAAAATGTATCTAGAAATGATGAAACAAATTGAGCATTAATAAAAAAAAATCTGGAATCATAAAATAGCCTGGAAAGGCCGCGGCTAGGAGTAATCTAAAACTAATGCAGATCCCAAGATTTCATTTATAGATCACCTGCCTTGAGTAGTTCCAAAGTACGTATTTCTGAGTCGATGTCATAATCAGTTTTATTCAGGAGCTTTTCAGCCAGCATGACACGATATTCATTAACTAGCTGATCCTTTGAACCAATTATGCCAACAATCATTCCGAGTATATCAACTTTCCTTCTTGACCTGCTACCCTTCAAGGGGTCAGCCTCAACAGGGTCAGGTTCCCAGCTGAATAGGAATTGATTCATTTGTAAAACACATTAGAGTATGAATAAGGTTAGCAAAAATTCATATCATCTGTGAGCATAATGTCTGAATAAATTATAGTTATTTCAATTACCATATAATAGATTACACATACCGTTCAGCATCAATCCAGGCTTGCTTGTCATCAGTATTTATATCATCATCGACACCAGTACTCTCTTGGTTTTCTTCGTCTCTGTTTAATTCTTCAAGAAGGCTATCCCCAATATTTCCTGGCCCATTTGGACTGCCACCAGTAAGCATGGTCACAATGCATTTAATGGTATCCTTCCTCCCTCTCAGGTACTCCCGTATTGGTTCACCAACTGCTTCAAGGAAAACACCAGCTGGGTCTATTGTCCGGAGTGCTTTAATAGTTGAAACATACTGGTGCAGTATATCATTCGTAGAGGCACCAGCTGTAAGCAGGCGATATTGCAGCGCTGAGATAAAAGAATCAACCAACTTTGAATGTTGTCCGGTATATTCAAGACATTGTTTCAAGTCTTCAATAGCAGCAGAGCTGTTAAATCAAATTTATATTAGCAGGGCTGAAGTAATAAAACTTCCAGGTTCTCCAGGTAATTGTTTCGAAAACTAATACTTAATCCAGAGTCCAAGTTCATGATGTTTACTGGTGTTACTTTCTAGCTTTGTCAACCTCTCCTATGCAGAAACAAAAGTAAAAAGAATAACAAGTACAAGATTTGACTATTCTGATGTCAAAATTCAATATACTAGAGTCAGAAACATATTAAGAATTAATAAGACTTACCTGTCAGGATAATCCACAATAATCTCAAAAAGTTTGGCTATTCTTAAATCTTGCAAGGTTTCATAAGCAAAATATTCCAATCGTAACTGCCATCTCACGAGTCCTTCAGAGGGAGAGTTTGTTCCAGGATAGCATGAAGATGGGCGTGATGCCAAAGGTGATCTCAGACTGGAAGAAGGGCTACCATAGTTGACAGAATCACCAAGATACGCAAGAAGTGCATGCAAGAACTGGAGAGGTACAGCCTGCAACATACCTCCATTGTTAGAAGTCATCCTCCATAATATCATATTGACCTTCTTTATCATTTGATTATGAGAAATCATTCAGGGAAACAAAATTTGCAATGCAAACAATCATATAATAACAGATATTATTCAGTTCAACATTATTCTGCGGAGGGTCTAACAAAATTCTTAGCTTTTGTTTGGTTGGCAAAGCAAAAACAGATACACATTCCAAAAAGGAATTGGATCTTATCTCTCACATAAGGAGTGGCAGTGCACTCCAGGTCAAGCTGAAAGCTGAGTGATCAAATCTCTCATTTCATTCCTTCATGAAGTTCCTCTACGATTAAGTTATATATAAATTTGGGATATGAATGGTGACCTGCCTTCCAATTAAAAAAAATGGAATATAAATGCCAACACATGCATTTATAGTGTGACAATTCTACATATTCATCTGATGTATATGATGTGCCAAACTAATAACAATATATAAGGACTAATGCATTTGACAAATGATGCTGCTGAAAATAGCCATCTGTTACTACCTTAATCATCATGAAATAGCTAAAATCTTTCCAAGCATCATCACCAAGTGATGCACATATATTAAGAAGGAACACATACATATGACCACATCATGTGCATTAGTTGAATTATTGTAACAATAATACTGTGTTCAGGTGGTAACAAGTAGGTATTCAAATATGAAAGTCAAAGAAGTGCTATCATCACACAGAACAGCAACCTGTATCCAACTTTTGATGGCCTCCAAAACAGAACCCCTGTAATCGTCGCCTGCCAGATCATTAACTTTAGCCTGCAACCAATTTTTTAAAGTATGATATAAAAGAAAAGATACTATTGAAGCTCACAAATACAAAATGATCCAAAGACATGAAGGTAATCACATATGATAACGAGAAAAATATTTACCTTTAAAAGCATAAATATAGCAGAAGCATAAGCATCTTCAGCCATAGATGTGAACCCAACACTTCTAAGATCATGAACAACCTTCCCAATGTTCTTCACTAAGTTATTATTCTCCAACAACCTTCCCTGGGTATAACATCTGACAGTTTTCATGTCACCTGTTCTATTGGGGAGTTTGTAATTATCATCTAGATCCATGTCATCTTTATCTTGTGATTCATTAATTTCTTGATACTCACCACCCAAACTTGTATTCAGTTCTTCCAATCTTCCCTTAAAATACCAGTGGAGTATCTCTAAGAAAATAGTAAGACATAGAAAAGCAGTAAGCCATTAACTAAAACTTTTGAATACTTGATCGATAATACCAAAACAAAATACACAAGAAGCTTCTTAGAAAATATCACCAGTACACTTAATGAGTGATGAATGCTAAGAATACATTGATTCAGTGAACCACATTACAACTATACAAAAAATCCATTATACAACTACAGAAAAGAAAATTACAAAACAAAACAATTTAGTATTTTTTTTCTCTATATATTTCTTTTAACTAAACATCTAATAATGTCTATAGACATTATCCTACAATCCTCTTAACAATTCTCTTATAAGTAGTTTCTTCTGAAAACTTTTTAAGGAAAAATACCGTTATAGGCCATTACTTCCTATCAACTTTGAAAAGGTAGAAACCATAACTAATGTTTTAAATTTAATCAAAACATTGCATTGAAAGATTCTCTCCAAAAATGAAATTCCAATCTAAGAAACTAAAAGTAAAATTGAACCTTGTTGTATTTGTCGCGTGAAGATGTAGTTGTGTAACAATCCGTTAAAACTAAGGTCTTTCTAATAGGAATAAATAGAACACAATATGCAAACATAAGTCCAAAGTGCCCTACATGTGTATCTAGAGACAAATACCCGGAAAAAGACGAGGAAGAGTGGTCATTAAGGCTGAAGATACTATTAATTGATATTTGGAAGAGAGGTAGACTCTTTCTGCATCTGACTTGTCGGTTCCCTCTGTTGTACTATCTTTGTAGGACTGTAAAGCATTAGCCAGCATTGATAAGCATCTCTCCTGATATTGTTTTTCCGATGATATAATGTCCAAGGCCTTATGTAGTACTCGCTGAACCTCATCTGCCTGAATCTGTTTCAACATTTTAGTTACATAGAAAACACTAATTTGTTAATTACATAAAGGAAAAGATAGCATTCACCAATCACAGCTAAATTATTTTCTGTAAACTGTTGGTATTTCATACAATTAAAATTGACTGCCAGAAGTTAGCCCCCCTCTATCAACAAGCATGTGTAAAGAACATGGATAAATTATCTAGCAATTAAGAATTTATTGAATGAAATAATAATCATGTTATTATGCATACTGAATATGTTACATCTTAAAAGGAAGTAGATGATCAAGTATGTTTTCATCTAAGAGAAAAAAATTTGAATGAAGTTGTGAAATTTGAGGTGATTAAAGATTCCCGAAAACACTAGTTCTGCTAAACTATAACACATACTTACAAGGTCCTTATCCACTCCAACAGCTGCAACGTTGCTGTAAGCATCGAAGTGCTGCCAAAACTTTGATGACCCGTTTTTCTCAAACATTTCCTGTTGCAAAATAAATTCATGATGATAGTAAAATATCCTATCACCAGCAAAAGGAATGAAGAGAAATGCATTGAAAGCTATTGAAACAAGATAGTAATTGCAACTGTAAAATGTAATAGTGAATATATTTGTTTCACTGCTTGATTAAAACACCCATATTCTTTTCCATAAAACAGTATTTTCAGTTTCTTCTTTGGTTTTTCTTCATAAATAATCCTTTTTTCCAATGAAAACAACGTATGTTTTCAAAAAGCTATTAATGAGAGTCCTCATGCATTTTAAGAATAATTTTTATTCCAATTCAGACTCCTAACTAAATTTAAGTAACACCTTGATATCTAACTAAAGATTGGTTTAACCACATAACTTGCAATGCTTAGTCTGGGCACCCATTTTGGGATGCACAAAAAAAATGGAAAATTAGACTCGTTCTGGGACAGAAGTATAATATTACTGTAAGTACCAAATGAGTTTTGCTAAATGACCATTAATTACAACCAAAGAATGACGAAAGAAAATTTCACAATTGCAGTTACAGAACCCACAATTGCGGTTACAGAACCCATAATCTTAATCTAGCAGCAAATACTAGAGAATAATCATTGCTGAATTGAATGAAGAATCTTTGTAAGTATAAAAATAATACCTGAATGGAGCCAAGGAAGTGTTCTTGGACTAGAGATTTCAGGCCGTGCTTGCAGAGAGTGTGAACTTGAGACACCAACTCCGACCCTAATAACGAATTAACATTGCCTTTCAGAAGTGATTCTGTGGTGAAGCAGAAGCCGTTCCAGCTCTCCAGAATCTCAGTGATTGAATCTTCAGTCAGGGAATCCAAAATTCCTAAATTACATACTGATGACATGGGGTCCACCGTCATTGCCGGGGATTTAATAAGATTGACTGATCAAATTTCAAAAATTGCCGAATTCTTGCAACTTGAGGAAGAAACCCTAGGCTGGAGTATATATACACACAAAATATAAATGCTTCTGTGGTTGTTCAATTAAGATATATATCGAGAGAGAAGAACTATATCTGTTTGATTGCTTCCTTGGCAGCTATAGAGTGGGAGACGAAATATAATCTTTCATTTGCCGCCACTCCCACATTCAAATAGTGTCGACTATATAACGGCCGCCTACAAGTTCTCGACACTTCTCGCTCGCTTCAACTAGTGCTGTAGACATGTAGCCTGGAGGCTGTAGTGGTGGTGTCGCCACGAAACGACAAAGTTTAAAATGTGTCCAGAAAGACACAAAATTTTGTCAAATTTATATCTATATAAATCTGTATTAATATAAAGAGATAAAATGAGAATAAAAAATTAATAGTATATTTATTTAGTATTATATTTAAATAATAAATCGTTACACATTAAATTCGTATTTGCAAATATAAAGGGGCAAAAGGGTTGGTGTACATTACAAGTTACTACTTCAGATTGTCAAAGTCATGTACGTATGGAGTAATTGAATAGTTGAAGTGAAAAAACGACGTAGTAGAGAACAAATGTGCTCAACCTTGCGTTTTATAGCCTAGGGATACTCTCTCCGATTCTCCATGAAAGGTGGAGACAATGAGCAGAGACCTCCCACGGGGAAGAAGAAGATTGCATTGACCTCGCTGTCGGCGATGGTAGCGGAAAGCGCCACGTTTCCCTTAGACATAACAAAGACGAGGCTTCAGCTCCACGGCGAGTCTTTGTCTCTCTCCTCCGCTCCCCCAACCTCCGCATTCCGAGTTGCTGCAAAAATTGTCCGCAATGAAGGCCCTCTTGGACTCTACAAGGGCTTGTCACCTGCAATTATACGCCATCTCTTTTATACGCCTACCCGAATCGTCGGTTATGAATACTTCCGCAACACTTCCGCCCCAACCACCGACCATTCTCTTTCTCTCTCCACTAAAGCACTCATGGGCGGCTTCTCGGGCGCTGTCGCTCAGGTATTTCAGCTCAAAATTGTTCTTTTAAGCATTGTACTGTCTGCTTGAGGACTTGCACTTTACTCTGAAATGAACAAATATTACCTTTCTGTCAAGGAAGGCTGGAACCAAACAATTTGGGCTTGACTCGACTAAAAATTAGAAATTTTAAAGTTTGATAAATCAGAAAATGATCATATTAGTTCGAAAAGCTCAAATAGCACCATCTCAACTCGACTTCATAGCTAAATGATTGATAAATCTTACGAACCAAATCTGAGCATTTAATACTGTACACCCCTACTGTCAAGTAATATGTTAAAAAAACATTTAAAAGAGTAATTTTTAGCAGAAATCAAACTTAGTTTTCCCGCAAAACATAATTGTTGATGCTAAAAAAGAAGACTTGTCTAGGAAGATCTTGACTCACAATGTAAACTAATCGTAGATGTGTCTAACTTAAAGTAGTTAAGTTTGAGTAAATGAGATTTGAAATGCAAAATCTTGGTGGTTGTATTTCAAAGTAGAAAAATAAAAATTCAAGCTTCTCTAACGATTAAAAGGACGAAAGAAGTTAGTTACCCAAAAGAAAAGAAGGACAATGAAAGCAAAGTGAAATTCTGTTAACGAAGAGTAGTGGCAAGATTTTGGCTTCCTCGTTCAAAGTTTTTTGTTTGCTGGCAAATGTGTTTTTGGACAATATCAAAATTCTGATCTTAGCCCTAACAACACAGGTAGTGGCAAGCCCCGCTGATCTTGTTAAAGTGAGGATGCAAGCAGATGGTCGTTTGGCTAGCCAAGGTCTACAACCCAGGTACTTCGGGCCATATGATGCTTTAAGCAAGATAATTCGCGCAGAAGGCTTTGGAGGACTTTGGAAAGGGGTCTTTCCAAATGTTCAAAGAGCATTCTTGGTAAACATGGGGGAATTAGCTTGCTATGATCATGCAAAGCATTTTGTCATCCGAAACCAGATCGCTAATGATAACATTTATTCCCACACTTTGGCCTCTATCGTGTCAGGCCTTTCAGCAACTGCTTTGAGTTGTCCGGCAGATGTAGTGAAGACAAGAATGATGAATCAAACAGTGAGCGAAGAAGGTAAAGTTATATATATGAATTCTTATGATTGTCTTGTGAAGACCGTCAAAGTTGAAGGATTCAAAGCACTGTGGAAAGGGTTCTTTCCGACATGGGCAAGGCTTGGTCCATGGCAATTTGTGTTCTGGGTTTCATATGAGAAATTCCGACAAATTGCAGGGGTCCCATCCTTCTAGTGAATTTTCTGATCTATCAACAGTTCTACAGCCGTTTTTATTGGTATAGTGTTTCCAAGTATAGATCCAGAGTTTCCAAGTTTTACATATCAGGTTCAACAGTCCTCGTACTACAGATACTGCTTCTATGATGGTATATAATCTGTAATGGGCTGTGGACCAGAATTATCAGTTTGCAGTGACAAGATCAAGTTAATAAGTAGACAAATGGTGGCCTTGATCACCTCCTTTAGAATTACCAAGCTGTTTTAGTGCGGTATAAGACATTGTAATATCTTGAGTATGTTTTTGGCTTTTTTCTCCGGTGATTAAAGGATGAGACATTCTCACTCTTTTTCTGGTACTTCCCTATAGTCTTCCGATTCTCCTTTGCATACTTTTTATGACATGGGTCGGTAGAGCTGGGCCAGAGTATTGGGTTTCTGAAGCAAAGTTTTCCCCAATTGCTAATTTATTGAGGGAATTTGCCACTGTCTACAAGTCAATGTGATTCAATAGCCTCAAAGATTTGTTTATACTGCATTTTGTCTTTTTTTTTAATCTTTTATACCATCTTTTTGGTGCTTGTGATTGTGTCAGATTTGATGCAATTTAAAATGCGAGTGAAATTCCCCTGCTTAATGTGTCATTTAAAACTCGCTATTTAATGTTCTAACATACTGTGTTTATTGCTTTTAAATTTGATTATCATCCCCAAATGTGCAGGATCGACAGGTCCCTCCATTCTATCACTTCATTGTAAACCAATAATCCCACTTTACATTATTAAAAGAACCATGAGTTGGCATAACTACTTCTAACCAATTTTGCTAAGTTCACTGCCTTAATCCTGGCATTGATGGTGCAATTAAGAGTTGGACAAGACAAGACTAGTATAAAAAGTCGATGTGAGAGATTATTTCTTACAAATGAAAGCCCGTACATCTTCTAAAACTAGTAATATTACTTCCTACAGATATTGCCATTCCAATTCCCGTCTGCCCTCCCTCGCCAATTCCTCTGTAATACAGCCTCCATTTATCTGCTTCCCCGTCCATTTCAACAAGACATGGTGATCCCACTCCTTTATCATCCCATCCATCTTCTTCGCACCACTTCAACACCGGACTATCTTGAACCCTCTTCCAATCTTTCAACCCATCCGAAGAAACTGCCAGTCCGATACTCCTCTTCCCATCGGCAGCAACACCTTCATAAGCCATCACATAAGTCCCATCTTTTTTGTTTCTCACTACCCGAGCATTCACTGCTCCATATTCGTCAAAAGAGCCATTCCCTCCTCCAATTATTTTCCCCAACTTCACCCACCTCATCCCATCCCGCGATCTAGCAATCCCAACAGCGAAGTGCCCTTTTTCCACATCAAACGAGTGATAGTACATTCTAATATCACCACTCTTGTGAAATACAACTTGTGGAGAAGCAATAAACAAAGAATCCCAGTCACCATCTGATCCTACGTCGAACAAAGCCCCACCATGGTGCTCCCCTTCAATTCTAGCCCAATGTCTACCATCTTGACTCATTGCCAAACCAGGTAATGACTTATAAATCTTGCCAATTCCACCATTTTCAACATTCTCACTGCAACAAATGTGCAAACTCCCTGGATTTTCTAAACTAAATTCCAGTGAATTATCTAAAAACTCAACCTTTTCAGAACTAACCCCAGTATAGTAAAGCCAGTAAACAGCACTGTTGGCTCTAACCTTTGAACTAGACATAACCACTACCTCACAAGGCCTAATACTCTGCGTATCGAATGCCCACCAATCATTACTACAATTCAGCACCAGACCCACATCAACACTTGATTGAACAGCTCCTCCACCTCTCTCCCAATGAATCCCATTACTCGAAATCGCCAATCCAATAGAATCCGAACCCTGGATCTCACCAGACCTCCCATGGTACCACATGTACCATCTTTCCTCCTCGTCACTGAGGAATCTTCTCACTACAGGGGACCCAATTTCAACACTGTCCCAAGCGTTCTTGTGGCCCAAATCAAACACCAAACCTCTTGAAAATGACGAATTTGAAGAATAAAGAGTTTGAGCTGAAGTGGGTTTCGCTGGATTTTGTGCATTTGAATTCAAATTTGGCCCAACGATTGAATTCTTGTCTGATGCATTGTCTCTTTCGGTATCTGGTTTTGTGGAGCAGTGGACGAGAAAGGGTGCAGAGTTCCTGTACCTATTTGGGGATTTTTGTGAACTGAGAGAGGTGTAACAGGGATAAAGATTGTTCATATTTGGTTTGGTAAAAGACCATGATGAAATTAGGGTAGTTGGATTATTTACCCTTCCGGCGGCGGGAGTTGCCGGGGGATTAACTGTCTTGGGAACAGTGATTGAAGCTGCTAGTGCAGTTTCCATGGCTAGAGTGGTGAGTGTGAAGATTGGTAAGAAAAAGCAGCTTGGGTTTGAGAGGTTGAGGACCAATGAAATGCTGACAGGTTTGTACGTACATACATATATGTATAATGAGTGTGCGTAAGATTCTGACTCGAGTCTATTGAGTGCAAGAAACTAGAAAGAACCAAATGCAAAACGCGAATGTCTTGCCTTCTTAGAGCATCTCCAGCGACTTGAATTATATCATGGACTATAGTAGTTTATGATATTAATTTATGATATGAGAGATGGATCGTCTCATAGATTATAATATTAAAATATTTTATTATATTTAATAAATTATTGTTCATCGATCATTTTTTCATACTTTTATTTAAATATATTAAAAATTTATAATTCTACAAATCAAGTTCTTAAATATAGTCTCTTTATTTTGCCAAAAAATAACTTAGACTATATTTATTTTGCCTGCTTGAAGCAAAGATTTGAGCATCTCCGGTCTCTGCTATCTACTACTTAAAGATAGAAAGAGAAAGGGACAGGAACAGAGCGCAAATTCCTCGAAGAAAGAAAAGGAGTAGAAATAGATAGGTGTAGGCTGGAAGATTAAAACAGTAACTAAAGTTTTACTATAATAGTGTATTATTGCATTATTTATATTTAGGAATAAAATAAAGGTACCATCTTTTACTAAAGATGACCGAAAGAAAAAGTCTGGTGTTCTTGCCTCTCAAGAAAGGTAGCATCACGAAACCTGACCATGTTCTTCCAATTTCCAATGGATTAACTGTTGAAGTCAATAATACACAAGTCTAATGTGAGAAAAGTTGAGTTTAATTGATCAAGTGTTTATATTTTTATCGCATGTATGTAATTAACTAGCTGCCTAGAGATTTCATACAACACCACCAATACTCAAGGGCACAATTTGTTCATTCAAATGCTGCATCTTTGATTTGTTTGGTTACCATCACTTTTCTCTATTATCAATACCATCTTCTTGTTCACTATTCCTTCAAAAATTGGAATGAGCCTGGTTAGTTGATCCAGGCAAAGATAAAAATGAATCAGAATTCCATACAAATTACAGATATGTATTTACTCAAAGCATTCCTTTGACATCTATAAATTGTACTTGCACACTCAGCTCTGCCTCTTTCTTTAACAACACCGCAAGGAAAAACCGGAACTACAGCTGGACTTTAGTACAAAACATACTACTGCTTACTTTCCTTAAAAATGGAAAGAAAGACTCTGTAGAAATTTGTATCAAGAAAGGACCAAAACCGTCTGAGGCGTGCTACATTAATGACAGATTACAATGACAAATTGCTGTTACTACTACAAATCATTGCGAGCGTCAACCAGCTTAAGTCCCCAACTCATATCCTCACAATGTCTCACATGAGGTACAAGTAAACCTGTATCTATTCCTGTCTTTGCCTTGCAATCATAAAACGGAGGAGCATGAAAACAAGGTTCCATTGACATGGCCCGGTGACAAGGTGGATTTGGAGCCGATTGATTCTCAGGCTTGTATAGAATCCACGGCTTCAAACCTCCAAGACCTTGAGCCACATAGCCAAATGTTGACCAAGAGCTAGTGACCAACGCATCCGTCAAACTCAGGAGATACATTTCTGCCCATGCCTTCCTGTTGTGGTTCTTCTTCTCTGTTTGTTGGTATTCTTCATGGCTTGGCTGGAAAATGGATATAAGCTCACCAGTCACTGTGGGATGTTCCCAAAACATGTTCCTCATATTCTCATAGTACCCAGAATTTAAAGACGTCACTAGAACAGCTTTTGATCTCCGATTTTTTGGTTGGATGATACCAGATTCTTGCATATTGATTTCAGGCAGTAATTTCTCTTTCAATGTGCAGGCTAGAATTTGTTCCATGATATATGGAAATGGCCCTATACCAGTATCGAAAACTCTTACTTGGATGCCAATCCTCTCATCAGCCTTGGCCAAGTAAGCTTGATAGTACCTGGTTATTAGTCCCCACACTTGATTTGAGGGATGCAAAAGGTACCGACCTAAATGGTGGAAAATAGTTTCTTTCTCCGGAAACAAGTTGCTCAGTTCTTGCTCAAAAGATGGGATTAGGAAGAGAGATGGGGTAAAGTAGTTATCTGTTTTCATGATCAACCAAGGGATTTTGTTGAGAAGAGTTTGATCTTGATCACAGAAGAACATCTTGTCGTGATCCTTATAATCATGAACCAGATAGAGATACATAAATGAGGGTAATGATTCTATTGAATAATCTATGACGTTATTCTTCAGCATGTTTCCATAGCAGTGAGGAGACTTTTGATCAAAGCTGTTGAACTGATTTGTAATGGGGAAGTCCAAGGGCAGTAGCCACGATATATCTGGGAATGGCTCACAGAAGAGATCAGCTATGTCTTTCCCTCGATCAATAAGCAGGACCCGGTTTGTGAGAAGAGCATAAAGAAAAACTGAAGTTAAAGTCAGAATTTTGTTTCCCAAGCCACTAAAGGATACCCATACAACATAGTTACACTCAGTGGAAGCAGCAACAGTTTGACCAGTCTTGAATTGTTCAAGGGTTTCATTATAGGATTTGGTATGCGGACCACAACGTCTATGTAAATCCTCGTAGCTTCGCAGTTTAGAGAGGAGATAGGACGAAGGCTTATGGGGTGAAACTTTGCGGTAAGAGGCAGACTGATACCTGCTTGAGCAAGATTCCTCATCAAACCCAGTAGCAAGAAGTCCACCAAGCAGTTTGTCTTGAGGTGCATCAACAGTTTGAGAGGAATCATCTCTTGATCCTGTAAAACGGGAAGAGAAGAGGAAATCATATTAGCAAGCTAATTGATATGTTAATAGCAACAATAATGAATCAGCTAATTTACAGTTTCTATAGTTTTTCTCATCCACATTTCTGAAGTTTAACTATTATAGATACTGACTAGGCCCCATAAAAGTTACTCCATCTCAAGCATTCTGAAAATGGTATAAAAGAAATATTTAAATAGTGACAAACATACTCCACAACTGAATAACGGAAGCAGTAGCCTCAGCAACAACAATTATTTTACCTCGTTAGCACAAGAAGACAGTACCAAACATATAAGGGCATCTTTATACTTGTTCATAATGATGGAACTGACCGGCTCCTATAACTACAGGAGGTTAAACCAAACTAGTAGTACATGCAACTGTTTTCTATATGACCCATTCTTGTGAAAATAAAGTGAATACTTTTCTTTCCAAACATATAATCTCACATAAAACCGTTAAGCTTCACCCACTGAAATTAAAAAGGCCGAATCATCTTCGTTTGATTTGTGCTTCTTCTTTCCTTAGTTCAACAGCAGCAACACTACATGGCCTGACATAAACTTTACAATTCTAATTAGGCAGAGTGACACGGGAAGAGTTATAATTTATGTTTTGGTATTTATGAAAAATTTAAATATTTGATGTATTTTTTTATTTATTAATTAATACTCCCTCCGTTCCTAAAAGATTGTCGTTTTAGAAGAAAACATTTGTTCCAAAAAGTTTGTCGTTTACAACTTTCGAGGAGAATAAATTATTTACTTTCCTATATGACCCCTATCTTCTCTCATTATCCCAAGAAATTCTCTCCCTTGTATTAATAGTTTTCAACTTTCCATAAAGGGGTAGTGATAGAATTTTAAACAAATTTTACTTGGTAAATGATACTTTCTTAATTCATGTGCAAAAACCTTAAACGACAATCTTTTAGGAACGGAGGTAGTAGTCAAGTAGGTTTAATTATTAATTAGTAATTTTAGTAAGTTTTTCAATTCTATTGTAATTAAGAAGCTATTTAACTAGGTTTTTTTTATTACAAATCAATTTGTTATTTCCTTATAGGATTAGGGTTCCTTTTACTAGTATAAATATGGTGCAAGACTGATGTAATGAAAAGAACTATTATTACTCAGATTTATTAAAACTTGTGGCTGCTTATAGTCAAGACATTCAACTTTGTGAATTCATGTGATTGCAAAGTCATATAGATTCAATTCCTGTGTCCTATTCTCTATCCGTCTTCTGTTGTGTCACAAAGTTGACACGGGGTTCTTGGTACAACTACCAATAGTTTCTGTACGAGAACCTTTATCACCTTCCAAGATCAACTTCAAATCCATAACCCCTAACCAATCTGAATTATCTTTACTCTATTCAAATGGGCATTTGAAGATCAGTCACATTAACTAATTCGACAATCCGAGGGAATATCAGCCCTCTTCATATAGTAACTGTAAGATTTGTAGTTTAAGGGATCCAGTTAAGCACTTAATCCCGTCTAGCAATTCCTACACTTCCCAAATCTACTACTACTTCAACCGTTGTGAAGTGAGAGTCCACTTTCATAATCAATCTACCAAAAGTCATTATATCTAACTAATAATCTGGAAAACCAATTAAAAGTTAAAACTTCACTTGAAAAATCTTCAATTTCTAATGTGTATGCACGATCATTTTGACCAGATAGAGTACTAGTTTAGATTTCAAAATCAGCACTATGAATACCAAATTGATGCAACATATTATTATCAAATCAAATAGGAAGACATATAACTGAATTTCATATACCTGGGTCTAGTTTGGAAGTAGTAGCGGATACAAAAACCCTGGCTTCTGCAAACCCAGCAGGTCGATCTGCTGGGGGGCTTCTAAAAATGAACAAGACAGTGACCAAAACCGGGAAAGCAACCAAAAAAACGGCTAAAATTTTCATGTTTGAGAAATGGAGCTTCTTGGTGATAGAGATGTTAGGGAAATTATGTAGATATGGGGAGTTTGTAGAAGAAGAGAATCGCCTCCTGCTGGAAGGATTCAGATCCATTCAGCTCAGATCATAAGCTAACTTTCCTGGTCGTAGGGTTTCGAGATTCGTTTGACGGGAGAAAGGTACTTCTGAAAAGCCTACTATTCCACTAGGACCACTATATTCTGTTTTCTAGTGCCAACTCCTGATTCCTGCTGTTCCGCCGCTAATCATTATGGTAGTGTTTGGTTCGCGTCTAATTCTTTCGTGATGCTGCAATAAGCAGGTATGTTGATTTGATACTAAATCGCTTTGGAGTCAATTTCCGAAAAATTCGAAATCGATAGGAAGTGCTATTAATTACTCCTTCCGTTTAAAGCTGTGCATTATTATTAAAAAAATAATGATATAGTATTAATTATAATATTAATTATCTATTTTATCCTTATATTAAAAGAAGAGATTATTATTTATTGGATATAAAATAATGAAAGAACCAAAGTTACATTTAATATTTGGGATAATATTAGAAACTAAGCAATTAATATTTAATTAATATTTTAAAACGACTTATATTAAGGAACAAAAATATTTCTCTAAAACGACTTATATTAAAGAACGGAGGGAGTATATCTTTGTTATTTTTAAAATTTAAATAAAATTATATTGATTTTGAGTTTTAAAATTTTATAAATTAACGTCAAAATATATTTTTAATTTTGAAACGGAGGTAATATATTTTGAAAAATGATATTTTCATATCATTTTTTGATATTTTTATAGTAAAATAATTGAAAATTTGTAAGACCCCAACTTATTAATGAATAAAATCAAATTTTCTCTAAATATTATTGTGAATAATAAGGGGGTTAATTTGATATAATACTTTGGTTATGGGTGAAATGTGCAAATTTTGCAAAATAAGCAAGTGGTTATAAAATATTTATTTTTGGTCGGTGAATATTCGGTTGGTCGTGGAATATTCTTGCTGTCGGGGAATATTCGTACGACGACGCAGCCTTGTGTGGGCCCCATAACGGAAAGCGATTGGATGAAGAAAACGACAAGTATAAGTTGTTTATTAATAATGGCGTAGTTGTTACCGTTAACACTGTTTAAATACCCGGTGGTTAAAAATACAGTAATAACGCGTGGTTGCATAGTAGCACACGGATTGCACAATATAGTTGAATTATTGATTCGTACGTAAGAAGGCACTACTCAATAATTGTTACAGTGATTACTGTTCAATATTTTATTTTATTGATTCAATAATTGCTGCATTGATATTTTATATTATTGTTGTTTCAATAATTATTGCTGCACAGTATTTTCATTTATCAGATCAATAATTCATATTATTTGAATAATATTATTAGATAACATTATTGGCAATGTCTAGAAAGTTCTGTCTAAGGAGAGGTTTGGTCATCTAATTGCGCGCCAGTAAGGAGAAATCCTTATTGGAAAGCCCCCTCTTTCCTGGGAACGGCCTGGTTGTCATAAATGTGATTCTGTAATATTATTTATGAATAATTAATTATTGATTCATATGATAAGGAAATATTTATTTTATGTGGATATAAGTGAGGGATATATTTTTGTGGTTAAAAATGAAGGAGTTAATGTTGAGGTTTTTATCCATATTTTTGTCGGAATGGAGGTATTAAAAATCAGGATTTTTGAGATATTTTGCGGGGGTTATAATTTTTAATCCGACCGTTGGATCGTGGTAATTTTTGGATATGTTATACATATATAAGTTGAGTATATGTCCACAAATTTTGAACCGTTAAAAATGAACGTATGATTTATTATGAATTTTACAAGATGACTGGTTCAGAAATTGTTGAATTTTCGGAGTTTATCATTTTGATGGAAAATTCTAGAATTGGTGGGCCCCACTTGTGGTTGGTGAAGAAATGTGCTGAATTATATTTCAAATGTGGTAGGTGGGAATAGTAGCAGGTAAAGCCATCAGGTTGCAGGTCAAACCTACCAAAATTTTCCTATAAATAGAGGGCTAAGTTAGAATTGAAAATCACACCAGAAACAAGTTTTCTCTCTTTCTCTCTCTAGATTATTGAGTGTATTTTGTGAGTATTTAGATACTTTGAGAGTTTCTATTCATCAGAGCAAGTTTCTTTCAGCCTTATACCGGTATTCCGACCAGAAGTACTGATATTTTGAGGTAAGGGATATTATTTTCTTCTTAATGATATTATTTTCTTCAATATCATTATGCTGAAATATTGATATGAGTTTTTATCAAATTTGGAACTTTTTGTGTCGGGGTTACTATTCACGTATACGGCACTATTCACGTATACGGCACTATTCACGAATACGGCACTATTCACCGAAAAATAAAATTTTTCCTTTTTGTCCAAGATGTCTATTATGGTTACTATCTTTGATTGTATCCATGTTTTGATCTTTATTTTTGAATTCTGCTTCACAATTGATTATTATGAAGTATTATTGATCTTGGATAAACTGTTATACGAATCCCTACTATTTGTCCTTCTGTCTCATTGGATTCGTTCTCTTTAAGATATTTTTCATCATCCTCAGTCCTAAATGATGATATTACTGAATATCTTTGGCCTGTAGTGCAAAGATGTATAATTACTTGATGAATATCTTTGGCCTGTAGTGCAAAGATGAACAGGTGTTGAGATGAACATGACCGACTGATGATACAAATGAATATCTTTGGCCTGTAGTGCAAAGATGAATATTTGGTTAAAGATGATTATTAATTGATGTTACAGGGATAAAATATTGATGATGGACTTTTAAATCTTAGAAGATAGTAGAATTCTTTCTCTACTTGACTCTTCTAATGGTTTGTTGTTTCCGCTGCAGTTGTTGATCTAAAACTTGTTGTCGATTATATTTTATCAGATTTTTCCCTGTTGAAGACTAACGATAATTTGTTGTATATTATCTTAGTCATAATATTCTTTACTGGGCTAGTTGAGCTCACCCTTTTCCTTTTTGTTCCATTTTTCTTCTCAGGAGGTGAGAACATAGCAGGATCTAGTCGGGGTATGGAGTGATGGTTCTAGAAAGATGTATTAGCAGTCCTCACTATTTCTGTAAAATAGTGTTTGAATAATTGTAATGAGGATTTATTTGAGTGTGGATATTGTCTAGAAGACAATATTTGTATTTAAACTCACAGTATGTGTTGTCGTATTTTGCACGACAATTGTATTATTGAAGTTGTAGTTTGCTTTCTGTACCATGTATTTGGCGACTCAGAATGGGTGTTGTATACCTATTCTGGGGGCGTCACAGTTGGTATCAGAGCTTAGGGATATGATCCCTGGCTGAGATGTGAGACAAGAACTAGGAGGGGAGAGACGGGGAATTCCTTCGCTAGTATGACCTGACTAAGTTTATTTGGTGTTTATTTGGTCGGTCAGAGTATAGGGATAATATATGACATGACTATTAACCCTTGTTTTATGGCAGTATTTAAGAATGGCAGCTGAGAACGTTAATAATGGAGTAAATCAGACCGTGGAGACACCTTTGATCACTACCCAGGGGAACGTGCAACAGGAAGGCAATATTCCTCCTGTAAACAACGTTACCGAGCAAACGATGAATGATGGAATGTTTAGGAGCTTTTTGCAGTTCATGCAAAATCAGACGAGGGAGACTCGTGTGCAGAATACGGGTGGAAATGATAACAACGCGCGGTTTGTCACAGCTAAGCAGTTCAAAGAATTGGGACCACCAGAATTTAAGGGAAAGCCGGATCCGATCATGGCGGAAACGTGGGTCAAGCAAATTACCAAGATATTTGATGTCTTGGGATGCACGGAGGAACAGAAGGTTCCATTCGCCACATTTATGTTCCGCGGTGAGGCAGACTACTGGTGGGAGTCTGTGAAGCGTACCCAGCCTGACGCACTCAACATGTCCTGGGAAACATTTCAAAAACTGTTCAATGACAAGTACTTTCCTGAAAGTATTCGTCATATGAAGGAGGTTGAGTTTATTAGACTGGAACAAAACAACATGACGGTGTCCCAGTACGAGGCGAAGTTTGCAGAGTTATCCAGGTTTGCACCTCATTTGGTCGAAAATGAGGAACGAATGACGCGGATGTTTCTGAGAGGTTTAAAACCTGAGATTCGTCAATACCTTATCTCTCATAAATTTTCTCTGTATTCAGACGTTGTCAACAGGGCCCAATTATTAGAGAGAGATAATGAGTATACTCAACCGAGGGACCACAACCAGGGTCATACCGGTGACAGCAATCATCAGAGCGATGATAACCAACGAGGAGGGAAAAATACGAACAAAGGCGGTAACCACTCGGGTGGTCATCGTGGCCATGATAATAGGAGAAGTGAGTCAAGTGGAAATTTCAGAAAGAGGAGATTCAACAATGACGGGAAGACATCAGCACCAGCACCAGCACCAACAACAAATTTTAGGGGAGGAGAACGACCGCCAGTTAGATGTTACAAATGCGGGAAAGAGGGACATATCAGCCCAAACTGTCCACAACAATCCAAGGTGTGTTACAACTGTGGGAAGGAAGGCCACATCGCTCGAGATTGTACTATAGCGAAACCAAGTTCAGCGGGAGTGGTGATTCCAAGGGCTGTCCCGGATAAGGCGAAATCAGCGGTTCCTGGAAGAGCGTTTGTCGTAACTGGCCAAAACGTGAGAAACCCGAACGAGGTGATCACGGGTAAGCTAATCTTGAATTCTTGCGAAGTTTATACTTTACTAGATACCGGTTCTACCCATTCTTTTATCTCTCCTGCTTGTGCTCAACGTTTAAACTTGACTCCGGAGAAATTGGACTTTAACTTATCTGTTGAAACTCCGTTGGGTGAAACCTTCGTTACATCTACAGTTTATAAATCTTGCATGATCCAAGTTGGCACTATCACATTACCTGTTGATCTTATCTCTTTAAAGATACTTGCTTTTGATGTGATTTTAGGAATTGATTGGTTAACCACTCATCATGCTAAAATTGATTGTTTTCGTAAGGTTGTTAGTTTTCATATTCCTAACCAACCTGTCATACGAATTCAAACTACTAAACCACTAAAATCAGTCACTGTCATATCAAGCCACAAAGCTATTCGTTTATTGAAAAACGGATGTCAAGCTTTCTTAGCCCATGTTATGGATTTGAACAAAGACAAGTCAGATTTGAATAATATTTCTATTGTTAGAGAATTTTCCGATGTATTTCCTGAAGAACTTCCCGGTCTACCCCCGGAACGAGAAATTGAATTCTTTATTGACCTTGAACCCGGTACAAAGCCCATTTCTAAAACCCCATATCGAATGGCTCCTATTGAACTTCAGGAGTTAAAAGTCCAACTACAGGAGTTGTTGGACATCGGTTTTATTCGTCCTAGTACGTCTCCTTGGGGTGCTCCTGTTTTATTCGTAAAGAAGAAAGACGGGAGTATGCGACTTTGTATTGACTATCGAGAATTGAACCATGTCACCATCAAGAATAGGTATCCGCTACCTCGCATTGATGACCTGTTTGACCAGTTGCAAGGAGCACAATTCTTTTCAAAGATCGATCTTCGTTCTGGATATCATCAGCTGAAGATTAAAACTGAGGATATTCCAAAGACTGCCTTCAGAACTCGGTACGGGCATTATGAATTCTTAGTAATGTCTTTTGGATTGACTAATGCTCCTGCTGCCTTCATGGATATGATGAACCGTGTATTCAAAGAATATTTGGATCAGTTCGTTGTTGTCTTTATTGATGACATCCTCATCTATTCCAAAAGCCGTGAAGATCATGAGCGCCATTTGAAGCTGGTACTGCAAAGGCTTCGTGAAAACAAGCTATATGCCAAACTGAAGAAATGCGAGTTCTGGCTTGAGGAAGTAGCATTCCTTGGGCACGTGGTGTCAAAACATGGAGTATCTGTCGACCCGGCGAAGATTGAAGCCATACAAAGTTGGGAGCAACCGAAGTCGGTAACCGAAGTACGTAGCTTTCTGGGCTTAGCTGGTTATTATCGGAGATTTGTGGAAGGATTTTCTCGAATCGCTACTCCGTTAACTCAGCTGACTCGGAAAGATACAAAATTCGTATGGAGTGAGGAATGCGAGAAGAGTTTCCAAGAACTCAAGAGGAGACTCATTTCGGCACCTGTTTTGACAATACCATCTGGTTCGGATGGATTTGTTATCTACAGCGATGCTTCAGGCAAAGGGTTAGGATGTGTTCTCATGCAACATGGGAAAGTCATAGCCTATGCCTCACGACAACTCAAAGAATATGAGAGGAATTATCCTACTCATGATTTGGAGTTGGCAGCAGTCGTTTTTGCGTTGAAGATCTGGAGACACTACCTGTATGGGGAGAAAGTGGAGATCTATACAGATCATAAAAGCCTCAAATATTTCTTCACCCAAAAGGAACTCAACATGCGGCAACGACGTTGGCTTGAGCTGTTGAAAGATTACGATCATACCATCCAATACCATCCTGGAAAAGCAAACGTAGTAGCTGACGCATTGAGTAGAAGATCATATGCGGGTACGAGTGCAATGTTTTTAACACAAAGGCCCATTTTGTATGACTTGCAAAGGATGGAGATAGAGATGAAGGCTCCAAGTACCCACATGATGATATCAAATATACGAGTAGAACCGACTTTAATCGATAAAGTTAAAGCTGCTCAAGCTACGGATATAGAGCTGATGCGTATGAAGAAGAAAGTGCAAGAAGGTGCTATTCCAGAAGCAAGAATCGATGAAGAAGGAATACTTCGAGTCAACTCCAGACTTTGTGTTCCTAACGATTTTGACTTGAAGCATAGAATAATGATGGAGGCACACAACACACCGTTTGCAATCCATCCTGGGAGTACCAAAATGTATCACGATCTTCGACATACATTTTGGTGGAGCAATATGAAAAGAGAGATCGCGGAGTTTATCTCGAGATGTTTAACTTGTCAACGTGTAAAAGCGGAGCATCAAGTACCAAAGGGTCCATTGCAACCACTTGAGATTCCGAAATGGAAGTGGGAACACATTACTATGGATTTTGTTACAGGTCTTCCCAAGGTTTCTCAAGGCATAGATGCGATTTGGGTTATTGTTGATAGATTAACCAAGTCCGCTCATTTCTTGCCGATACGTGAGACTTATTCCCTTGAACGTCTTGCTAGTATGTACGTGAACGAGATTGTGAGATTGCATGGCATGCCAGTATCCATAGTTTCGGATCGTGACCCAAGATTCACTTCACGATTTTGGGTTAGCTTGCAGAAAGCTATGGGCACGGATTTACGATTCAGTTCAGCATACCATCCTCAAACGGACGGACAATCAGAGAGGACTATTCAAACTCTTGAAGATCTATTAAGACTTTGTGTCTTAGATCTCAAAGGGAGTTGGGATAAGTACCTACCATTGGTGGAATTCTCCTACAACAACAGTTATCAGGCGAGCATAGGTATGGCTCCATTTGAGGCGTTGTATGGAAGAAAATGTCGTTCTCCAGTATGCTGGGACGAGGTGGGTGAAGCAACATTGTTGGGACCAGAATTGGTACGCATTACTACAGAGAAGATCCAAACGATTCGACAACGTATACAAACGGCACAGGATCGACAAAAGAGTTATGCGGATCTTCATCGGAAGGACGTGGAATTTAATATTGGGGATCATGTATTGTTACGTGTTGCACCATGGAAGGGAGTTACAAGATTTGGGAAGAGAGGAAAGCTCAATCCAAGATTTGTTGGTCCATTTGAGATTCTTGAGCGAATAGGAAATGTGGCATATAGACTCGCATTACCTCCAAGCATGTCTCGTGTTCATAATGTTTTTCACATATCTATGCTTCGTAAATATGTTAAAGACCCGAACCACATTATTGAGTTAGAACCAGACGAGATAGCTGAAGATTTAACGTACGAGGAGGTACCTGTTAAGATCTTGGATAGGAAAGAGCATGTCCTACGCACGAAGGTTATACCACAAGTTAAGGTTTTGTGGAGAAACCATGCTATTGAAGAAATGACCTGGGAGTTGGAATCAGAAATGAAAGCGAGGTATCCTCACCTTTTTGAAACATCAGGTACGTACGTCAATTTCGAGGACGAAATTTCATAAGGAGGGGAGGTTGTAAGACCCCAACTTATTAATGAATAAAATCAAATTTTCTCTAAATATTATTGTGAATAATAAGGGGTTAATTTGATATAATACTTTGGTTATGGGTGAAATGTGCAAATTTTGCAAAATAAGCAAGTGGTTATAAAATATTTATTTTTGGTCGGTGAATATTCGGTTGGTCGTGGAATATTCTTGCTGTCGGGGAATATTCGTACGACGACGCAGCCTTGTGTGGGCCCCATAACGGAAAGCGATTGGATGAAGAAAACGACAAGTATAAGTTGTTTATTAATAACGGCGTAGTTGTTACCGTTAACACTGTTGGAATACCCGGTGGTTAAAAATACAGTAATAACGCGTGGTTGCATAGTAGCACACGGATTGCACAATATATTGATTATTGATTCGTACGTAAGAAGGCACTACTCAATAATTGTTACAGTATTATTGTTCAATATTTTATTTTATTGATTCAATAATTGCTGCATTGATATTTTATATTATTGTTGTTTCAATAATTGTTGCTGCACAGTATTTTCATTTATCAGATCAATAATTCATATTATTTGAATAATATTATTAGATAACATTATTGGCAATGTCTAGAAAGTTCTGTCTAAGGAGAGGTTTGGTCATCTAATTGCGCGCCAGTAAGGAGAAATCCTTATTGGAAAGCCCCCTCTTTCCTGGGAACGGCCTGGTTGTCATAAATGTGATTCTGTAATATTATTTGTGAATAATTAATTATTGATTCATATGATAAGGAAATATTTATTTTATGTGGATATAAATGAGGGATATATTTTTGTGGTTAAAAATGAAGGAGTTAATGTTGAGGTTTTTATCCATATTTTTGTCGGAATGGAGGTATTAAAAATCAGGGTTTTTGAGATATTTTGCGGGGGTTATAATTTTTAATCCGACCGTTGGATCGTGGTAATTTTTGGATATGTTATACATATATAAGTTGAGTATATGTCCACAAATTTTGAACCGTTAAAAATGAACGTATGATTTATTATGAATTTTACAAGATGACTGGTTCAGAAATTGTTGAATTTTCGGAGTTTATCATTTTGATGGAAAATTCTAGAATTGGTGGGCCCCACTTGTGGTTGGTGAAGAAATGTGCTGAATTATATTTCAAATGTGGTAGGTGGGAATAGTAGCAGGTAAAGCCATCAGGTTGCAGGTCAAACCTACCAAAATTTTCCTATAAATAGAGGGCTAAGTTAGAATTGAAAATCACACCAGAAACAAGTTTTCTCTCTTTCTCTCTCTAGATTATTGAGTGTATTTTGTGAGTATTTAGATACTTTGAGAGTTTCTATTCATCAGAGCAAGTTTCTTTCAGCCTTATACCGGTATTCCGACCAGAAGTACTGATATTTTGAGGTAAGGGATATTATTTTCTTCTTAATGATATTATTTTCTTCAATATCATTATGCTGAAATATTGATATGAGTTTTTATCAAATTTGGAACTTTTTGTGTCGGGGGTTACTATTCACGTATACGGCACTATTCACGTATACGGCACTATTCACGAATACGGCACTATTCACCGAAAAATAAAATTTTTCCTTTTTGTCCAAGATGTCTATTATGGTTACTATCTTTGATTGTATCCATGTTTTGATCTTTATTTTTGAATTCTGCTTCACAATTGATTATTATGAAGTATTATTGATCTTGGATAAACTGTTATACGAATCCCTACTATTTGTCCTTCTGTCTCATTGGATTCGTTCTCTTTAAGATATTTTTCATCATCCTCAGTCCTAAATGATGATATTACTGAATATCTTTGGCCTGTAGTGCAAAGATGTATAATTACTTGATGAATATCTTTGGCCTGTAGTGCAAAGATGAACAGGTGTTGAGATGAACATGACCGACTGATGATACAAATGAATATCTTTGGCCTGTAGTGCAAAGATGAATATTTGGTTAAAGATGATTATTAATTGATGTTACAGGGATAAAATATTGATGATGGACTTTTAAATCTTAGAAGATAGTAGAATTCTTTCTCTACTTGACTCTTCTAATGGTTTGTTGTTTCCGCTGCAGTTGTTGATCTAAAACTTGTTGTCGATTATATTTTATCAGATTTTTCCCTGTTGAAGACTAACGATAATTTGTTGTATATTATCTTAGTCATAATATTCTTTACTGGGCTAGTTGAGCTCACCCTTTTCCTTTTTGTTCCATTTTTCTTCTCAGGAGGTGAGAACATAGCAGGATCTAGTCGGGGTATGGAGTGATGGTTCTAGAAAGATGTATTAGCAGTCCTCACTATTTCTGTAAAATAGTGTTTGAATAATTGTAATGAGGATTTATTTGAGTGTGGATATTGTCTAGAAGACAATATTTGTATTTAAACTCACAGTATGTGTTGTCGTATTTTGCACGACAATTGTATTATTGAAGTTGTAGTTTGCTTTCTGTACCATGTATTTGGCGACTCAGAATGGGTGTTGTATACCTATTCTGGGGGCGTCACAAAATTGATATGAAAATTATAAGAGAATGAATAAGATATCACCAAGATTGAATTGAGAAGTGCGTAGAGCATTATCATTAAGGATAATTTTCGCCCCTCCGATATTGTATATCATCGGATCAAAAAGTCACAACAGATACCATTCAGGATTTAACAATTTCGTCTTTTTTAATGTGTACTCAAATAGAGAATATGACATGAATATGTCATTGTTTTTTTTTTTAAAATTTTAGAAAGGATGATTCAAGAAAATATATTGTAATGCAATATTTTATATGAAATATAAGACATGCATATTAATCTATCCCTTTCATAAGAGTAGAAGCCCAACTATATATAATCTCATGCAATGGATAAGATATGAACCAAAAAAGTTTTGTAACGGTTAGAAGATTAAAAGTGTAACGGCTAGGAACTTAGAGGTGGCTAGAAAAACAATTAATCAATTACTAAGATATGAAGCTCGTTGATTTTGTAATTTGTAGAAAATCAATTTTAATTTGTAACTCAAACAATATGATATTTAATTTGACAATAAAACACACTAATTAACTTGACTTTGAAATTCCTTTTAAATTTATAAATTAGAAATAATTTAACAATTTTTACACGTAGGGCCCACATATTAATTAATAAAAATTCGACACGTCAACTAATATATGAGCACTACATATGAAAATATTAAAAAAAAAATCAAAATATTCAATTTCCTATATTTTTTTGTTTAGTTTATTCATCATATTAGTTTATGTTCACATTAACACGTTCTACAAGATATTCAAACTTAAAAGTCTGAAATTGACTTTAAATAATATAAATGCATCTCTAATTATAAAATACAAATTATTACATATGAAATAAATAATATTTGAAATCCCTTAAACATGATTAGTAATGCAAAATCTTCAATAAAACCACTACATGGTTCTAACCTTAATAACCCTAATAGTTAAAATGCTTAGTGGGCACTATTATAAGAGTTTCTAGAGATATAGTAACTTGTGAGTCTAAAATTTTGTAAGATTGCTTTGGGACTGTGGGTTTAAAATTTTACAGAGGTAATTTGGGGAAAACAATGCAATCTCTCTCCGACCCTCCACCATGTTCTGGATTAATTGGGGGTGGGGGGTGGGGGGGGGTGGGGGGTGGGACTGGGTGGGAAGCTTAATGAACGAGATAACGACCAGTATATTTAATTATTATTTTTTAACTATAATTATGAGAAAAATAAAAATAAAAAAATTAAAGGAACCGGGCATTAACACCGGACGGCTCCTCAACCCGTTTTTGATTTATGCTCTATGAAGTTGCATATATAAATGTTTCTTAACTATTAAAATCCTTAAGCTGAAAAATAATGAGTGGGGTAAAATTATAAGTATTAATTTGTAATTATTATGAATTCTTTTATCTTTTAATTAATTTGTTATTTAATTTTATGGATTATATCTTGACATTTTAAGGTTATTTTATAATATATTATAATCTCAAGTAAAAAGATTACTTCATAAAATTTTCTTAAATGTATAAAATAATGTTAAAAATGATCACAAATAAATCACATTAAGTAACGAACTAATTATGAAATAAATAATCTGTAACGATAAATAAATTAATATAAATTATCCTATGTCACCCATCAATTTTTCAAACAAACATAACCTTAAGAATTAATTATATTTGAATAACATCCCCCTGTCTTAAACGAGAAGTTGTAATTTAAAGTTGACACTTAACCAAAAACTTCACAGCCAAGTTTATTTTTTTTATTATGGAAGTTTGTTTCTCTTTATATAAGTCTTATTTGTGAGTTTGTTTCTTCTTCTCTAAAGTTTGATTGATTATTGAAAAGGAATTGTTAAATCCACAACAAAAAATATTATTTTCACAACAAAAGTGTCGCTATAGATCCTATAGCGACAGTTTTCACCGTCGCTATACATCTACAGCGACACTTTTGTTATGAAAATAACAAAAAGTGTTGTGGATTTAACAATTTCTTTATTAAAATTGTAATAGTGATGACGAGTTTGTTTATTCCTTCTGTATGAGGTTTTGATTGATTATTGATATTATAATAACGACGAATAATTTGTTTTTTCTTGATATTATAAAAGTGATAAATATTTGATTATGAAATTATATTGTACTCCCCAAAATGGGACTCTTAAAAAAATAAAAAACAAAAACTCCACATTTCATTTTAGATTAAAGGAAGACATTATAAAAGAATTAATTTTTTATTCTTTCTACGAGATTTTATTATAATTTCTTGTGAAATCTTGTTTTTTTATTTTATAATTTTTTTTTCTCCAGCTGTGAAAATTATTTTTTAATTTATTAAGTGGCAAAAAATAAAATTTTCAGATTTGTGTGTTTTGTGACAGATTATTACCACACAGACTTTTTATTTTGATTGTGTTTTAAAAAACTACACTGTGACAACCCCAAAATAGGTCAATTCCATCCAACCTATTCTGAGTCGCCAAATACATGGTACAGAAAACAACTACAACTTTATTACAACAATTGTCGTGCAAAATACAACAACACATATGCCTTGAGTTTGGATACAAATATATACTAAATGTGACATTGGACACCTTCATGTGTCAGCACCTCACAAAGGTACCTTACATAAAGGTACAGTCAAAAACTATTTTAAAAACTAGAATCTTTGGAAAGTGCTCAAGGAAACCTCCGTACATAGGAGGCCATGCATCTAGGTTATGATAGATATCATATGGCCACAGAATTATCTTTGGTTGACCTAATAGACCCCAAAGAAAAATAAGAAGATTACTATCATATTCTCTTGACATATCATTATCTCCACTGTCTTTAATCGTGAATTATACTTCAAACAAACACCAAGATTGTATAGGTAGTGCTCGTAAATATACTCAGCAAGTGGATGAACACAATCGTGTCTTATGATGACACGAGGTTGTATGTCATTAGACATCTTGTATGATAGTGGCAAAACACCCTTCCAACGTTGGGTTCGCTTCACCCTAGATGATTCACCAAATATAACTACTAAATGATGACCACCGTTCTATTCCCCTGTTACCCCCGCTCAACCCAGCTACACTCTTATTACCTGAAAAAAATTGTGAAACAGAAGGGTGAGCACAACTAGCCCAATAAAGAATATCATGATTAAAGATAAATAAATTATCAATAGTCTTCATCAGTAATAAATCAGAGATTTAGAATATATGGTAGATGATAAAAATTTTAACCATAGCTGCAGCGGAACGAGCAATCCATTAGAAGAGTCAAATAGACCATAAAGTCTATTATCTTCTCCGTGTTAAAAATCCACCAACAATATTTTATCCCTGTAACATTAATCAACAGTTCCTTTCCACAATTATATGAATAACTCATAATCATAATTATAATTCTAAATTCCTCTTCGCATCCAGGACAAAGATAATTTTCATCACTTGTCTTTACCTGAAACATCAAAGATCATGGTTATACCAAATCACAGTTCCTGTTCATAATCATACTAATAATTTCATCTTTGCACTACGGGCCAAAGATATTCATCAACAGACCATCTTTGCACTACAGGCCAAAGATATTCATCAACAGGTCATCTTTGCACTACAGGCTAAAGATATTCAACCACATATCATCTTTGCACTACAGGCCAAAGATATTCATCAACAATTCATCTTTGCACTACATGCCAAAGATATTCCTCAACAATTCATATTTGCACTACATACCAAATATATTCATCAACAGTTCATATTTGTACTACATGCCAAATATATTAATATCTCAAAGAAATATATAATCATTTCAGAATTTATATAAACAATAATTATAACCATGTTGATCATTTCACCTTTGCACTTAAGCTAAAGATATTCATTTATAAATTCAATGGTCATGATCATACCAGTCAACAATTCAACTTTGCACTACTGGCCAAAGGGAACCCATAGTCATGATCATACCAAAAATCTACCCATCTTTACACTAAAGTCAAAGAGAAATATCATCTGTGACAACCCCAAAATAGGTCCATTCCACCCAACCCATTCTGAGTCGCCAAATACATGGTACAGAAAACAACTACAACTTTATTACAACAATTGTCGTGCAAAATACAATAACATATATGCTGTGAGTTTGGATACAAATATATACCAAACGTGACACATGTCCCAACCGTGGACAGCACCTCACAGTGACACCTTACATAAAGGTATAGTCAAAAACTGTTTTAGAAATTAAAATCTTTGGGAAGTGCTCAAGGAAACCTTCGTACATGGGAGGCCACACGTCTAGGTTATAATAGATATCATATGGCCACAGAATTATCCTTGGTTGACCCAATAGACCCCAAAGAAAAACGAGAAGATTACTATCATATTCTTCCCAATGGTGAGTCTTCTCTTGACTTATCATTATCTCCACTGTCTCTAATTGAGAATTATACTTCAAATAAATACCAAGATTATATAGGTAGTGCCCATAGATATACTCAGCAAGTGGATGAGCACAACCCTGTCTTATGATGACACGAGGTTGTATGTCATTAGACATCTTGTATGATAGTGACAAAACACCCTTCCAACGTTGGGTTCGCCTCACCCTATTTTCTTCACCAAATATAACTACTAAATGATGACCACCGTTCTATTCCCTTGTTACCCCCGCTCGACTCAGCTACACTCTTATTACCTGAAAGGAATTGTGAAGCAAAAGGGTGAGCACAACTAGCTCAGTAAAGAATATCATGACTAAAGATAATTAAATTATCAATAGCCTTCATCAATAATAAATCAGAGATTTAGAACATATGGTAAATGATAAAAAATTTCAACCATAGTTGCAGCGGAACATGCAATCCATTAGAAGAGTCAAATAGACTATAAAGTCTATTATCTTCTCCATGTTAAAAATCCACCAACAATATTTTATCCATGTAACATCACTCAACAGTTCCTTTCCACAATCATATGAATAACTCATAATCATAATTGTGACTATAAATTTTTCTTCGCACCCAGGACGAAGAATATTTTCATCACCTGTCTTTACCTGAAACATCAAAGATCATGGTTATACCAAATCACAATTCCTGTTTATAATCATACTAACAAATCCATCTTTGCACTACGGGCCAAAGATATTCATCAACAAACCATCTTTGCACTACGGGCCAAAGATATTCATCAACAAACCATCTTTGCACTACGGGCCAAAGATATTCAACAACAGTTCATCTTTGCACTACAGGCCAAAGATATTCATCAACAAACCATCTTTGCACTACGGGCCAAAGATATTCATCAACAAACCATCTTTGCACTACGGGCCAAAGATATTCAACAACAGTTCATCTTTGCACTACAGGCCAAAGATATTCATCAACAGGCCATCTTTGCACTACATGCCAAAGATATTCATCAACAATTCATATTTGCACTACAGGCCAAATATATTCATATCTCAAAGAAATATATAATCATTTCAGAATTTATATAAACAATAATTATAACCATGTTGATCAATTCACCTTTGCACTTAAGCTTAAGATATTCAATTATAAATTCAATGGTCATGATCATACCAGTCACAATTCAACTTTGCACTACAGGCCAAAGAGAACCCTAGTCATGATCATACCAATAATCTACCCATCTTTACACTCCAGTGAAAGAGAATTTCAACATCAGGGTTATAAAAATGTTACATATGATGATAAAAATAATATGATCAACATATAGTTTTAATCTCAAGAGTAATATTCGTAACTCATGAATAGTAATCCCGACACAAAAGATAGAAATTCTACAATAAAATTCATACCAATATTTCGGTATAATGATATTGAAAGAATAACATTACTTAAATTTATAAACAATTTATTTTAATTGTTTACACTTTACTAATTAATGCATTTAATCATCATAAAATGCCAACTCTTACAATTTCATCATCAATAACCAAAACCCTCATCAAAAATCTGCATATACCTCATATAGGATTCTCAAGCCATAAAATCCTATTTTCCAATTTTCTTTCTTCACAAAACATATTTAATTCATTTACTCATAACTAGACCATTTTCATGAAAAATACCAAATCAGTTCCAAAAATATTTCTTTTCTGGAATTTAGCATAATATAGTCTCATAGTGAACATATATTTTTCTCAGAATTTTTAAAAGTCATTTACTATTTTTCATATGGCCAAAATAGCCGAATATTTAGACATTTATCAAAAATTGTACTTTTGTCTAAAAATTCTGAAATTTACAGAGTATACTTCTATCATATACATGTACTCCCAATAAAAATTTCATCAATTTTGGAGTTAACCACAAGGAATTATAAGCGGTTACTTTTAAAATAGTCTTTTCTCATAAAATTCATAACTCTCAATCTATACATCCAAAAATCACCATTTTTGGACACAATCAATAAAACTCATCAAAATATCATTTCAAATTTTTCCAGAATTTTTGAAGTTCAGAAAAATTACGAAACTGAAAAATATAACAACCCTTAAAATCCCTTACTATCCCTTACAATCCCTTACCTCAAAAGAGCAGTACTTCTGGCTGGATATCGGATATGATGCTAAAGAAAACTTGCACTGATAAATAGTAACTCACCAAGTATCTAAAAACTCACAAAATATGCTTCATAATATAGAGAGAGAAAGAGAGAAAGCTTATGTTTCTGGTGTGATTTTCAATTCTAACTTAGCCCTCTATTTATAGAAAAATTTTGGTAGGTTTGACCTGCAACCTGATGGCTTTACCTGCTACTATTCCCACCCACCACATTTGAAATATAATTCAGCACATTTCTTCACCAACCACAAGTGGGGCCCACCAATTCTAGAATTTTCCACCAAAATGATAAACTCCGAAAATTCAACAATTTCTGAACCAGTCATCTCGTAAAATTCATAATAAATCATACGTTCATTTTTAACGGTTCAAAATTTGTGGGCATATACTCAACTTATATATGTATAACATATCCAAAAATTACCACGATCCAACGGTCGGATTAAAAATTATAACCCCCGCAAAATATCTCAAAAACCCTAATTTTTAATACCTCCATTCCGACAAAAATACTGATAAAAACCTCAACATTAACTCCTTCATTTTAACCACAAAAATATATCCCTCATTTATATCCACATAAAATAAATATTTCCTTATCATATGAATCAATAATTAATTATTCACAAATAATATTACAGAATCACATTTATGACAACCAGGCCGTTCCCAGGAAAGAGGGGGCTTTCCAATAAGAATTTCTCCTTACTGGCGCGCAATTAGATGACCAAACCTCTCCTTAGACAGAACTTTCTAGACATTGACAATAATGTTATCTAATAATATTATTCAAATAATATGAATTATTGATCTGATAAAGAAAAATACTGTGCAGCAACAATTATTGAAACAACAATAATATAAAATATCAACGCAACAATTACTGAATCAATAAAATAAAATATTGAACAGTAACTACTGTAACAATTATTGAGTAGTGCCTTCTTACGTAAGAATCAATAATTGCAAAAATACTATGCAATACCGTGTGCTACTGTGCAATAACGCATATTATTGTATTTTAGCCACCAGGTATTCCAACAGTGTTAACGGTAACAACTACGTCGTTATTTGTAAAAACTCAAATTTGTCGTTTTCCTTCACCCGACAGTTATTCGTTATGGGGCCCACAAATAGCTGCGCCGTCGTACGAATATTCCCCGACAGAAAGAATATTCCACGACCAAACGAATATTCCCCGACAACAATGATTATTTTATAACCACTTGCTTATTTTGAAAAAAAAAAGCATATTGCACTCATAACTTTAAACTTTTATCAATTTAACCATTTACTGAATTGTAATTATAAGGAAATTGAATACTTTTATTTCATAAAATTCGGGGTCTTACGTCATCATTAGGGTTATAAAAATGTTATATATGATAATGAAATCAATATAATCAACATATAGATTTAATCTCAAGAGTAATATTCATAACTCAACTATAATTTGGTCAAAAAAAGAAACTAATTTTGTGTAAGACCCCGAATTTTATGAAATAAAAGTATTCAATTTTTCTATTCAGTAAATGGTTAAATTGATAAAATTTTAAAGTTATGGGTGAAATATGAATTTTTTTTCTTTTCAAAATAAGCAAGTGGTTATAAAATAATCATTGTTGTCGGGGAATATTCGTTTGGTCGTGGAATATTCTTTCTGTCGGAGAATATTCGTACGACGGCGCAGCTATTTGTGGGCCCCATAACGAATAACTGTCGGGTGAAGGAAAACGATAAATTTGAGTTTTTACAAATAACGGCGTAGTTGTGACCGTTAATACTGTTGGAATACCCGGTGGTTAAAATACGGTAATACGCGTTATTGCACAGTAGCACACGATATTGCACAGTATTTTTGAAATTATTGATTCTTACGTAAGAAGGCACTACTCAATAATTGTTACAGTAGTTACTGTTCAATATTTTATTTTATTGATTCAATAATTGTTGCGTTGATATTTTATATTATTGTTGTTTCAATAATTGTTGCTGCACAGTATTTTCCTTTATCAGATCAATAATTCATATTATTTGAATAATATTATTAGATAGCATTATTGGCAATGTCTAGAAAGTTCTGTCTAAGGAGAGGTTTGGTCATCTAATTGCGCGCCAGTAAGGAGAAATTCTTATTGGAAAGCCCCCTCTTTCCTGGGAACGGCCTGGTTGTCATAAATGTGATTCTGTAATATTATTTGTGAATAATTAATTATTGATTCATATGATAAGGAAATATTTATATTATGTGGATATAAATGAGGGATATATTTTTGTAGTTAAAAATGAAGGAGTTAATGTTGAGGTGTTTTATCTATATTTTTGTCGAAACGGAGGTTTTGAAAATCAAACTAGGGTTTTTGAGATATTTTGCGGGGGTTATAATTTTTAATCCGACCGTTGGATCGTGGTAATTTTTGGATATGTTATACATATATAAGTTGAGTATATGTCCATAAATTTTGAACCGTTAAAAATGAACGTATGATTTGTTATGAATTTTAAGAGGTGGCTGATTCGGAAATCAGGTTATAAATCATTTTTGGTGGAAAATTCTAGAATTGGTGGGCCCCACTTGTGGTTGGTGAAGAAATGTGCTGAATTATATTTCAAATGTGGTGGGTGGGAATAGTAGCAGGTAAAGCCATCAGGTTGCAGATCAAACCTACCAAAATTTTCCTATAAATAGAGGGCTAAGTTAGAATTGAAAATCACACCAGAAACATAAGCTTTCTCTCTTTCTCTCTCTAGATTATTGAGTGTATTTTATGAGTATTTAGATACTTGGTGAGTTGCTATTCATCAGTGCAAGTTTCTTTCAGCCTTATACCGATCAGAAGTACTGCTCTTTTGAGGTAAGGGATTGTAAGGGATATTAAGAGATTTTAAGGGTTGTTATGATTTTCAGTTTCGTAATTTTTCTGATCTTCAAAAATTCTGGAAAAATTCAAAATGATATTTTGATGAGTTTTCTTGATTGTGTCCAAAAATGGTGATTTTTGGATGTATAGATTGAGAGTTATGAATTTTATGAGAAAAGACTATTTTAAAAGTAACCGCTTATAATTCCTTGTGGTTAACTCCAAAATTGATGAAATTTTTATTGGGAGTACATGTGTATGATGGAAGTATACTCTGTTAATTTCAGAATTTTTGGACAAAAGTACAATTTTTGATAAATGTCTAAATATTCGGCTGTTTTGGCCATATGAAAAATAGTAAATGACTTTTAAAAATTCTAAGAAAAATATATGTTCAATATGGGACTATATTCTGATAAATCCCAGAAAAGAAATATTTTTGGAACTGATTTGGTATTTTTCATGAAAATAGACTAGTTATGAGAAAATGAATTAAATATGTTATGTGAAGTAAGAAAATTGGAAAATAGGATTTTATGGCTTGAGAATCCTATATGAGGTATATGCAGATTTTTGATGAGGGTTTTGGCTATTGATGATGAAATCTTAAGAGTTGACATTTTATGATGATTAAATGCATTAATTAGTAAAGTGTAAACAATTTAAATAAATTGTTTATAAGCTTAAGAAATGTTATTCTTTCAATATCATTATACCGAAATATTGGTATAGATTTTATTGTGGAATTTCTACCTTTTTGAGTCGAGGTTACTATTCACGAGTTACTATTCACGAGTTACTATTCATGAGTTACTATTCACGAGTTACTATTCACGACAAAATTGGTTTATTTTTCTAACCAAATTATAGTTGATTTATGAACATTACTCTTGAGATTAAATCTATATGTTGATTATATTGATTTTATTATCATATATAACATTTTTATAACCCTAATGATGATATTTCTCTTTGACTTGAGTGTAAAGATGGGTAGATTTTTGGTATGATCATGACTATGGGTTCTCTTTGGCCAGTAGTGCAAAGTTGAATTGTTGACTGGTATGATCATGACCATTGAATTTATAATTGAATATCTTTAGCTTAAGTGCAAAGGTGAAATGATCAACATGGTTATAATTATTGTTTATATAAATTCTTAAATGATTATATATTCTTTGAGGTATTAATATATTTGGCATGTAGTGCAAATATGAATTGTTGAGGAATATCTTTGGCCTGTAGTGCAAAGATGAATTGTAGATGAATATCTTTGGTCTGTAGTGCAAAGATGGTCTGTTGATGAATATCTTTGGCCCGTAGTGCAAAGATGACATGTTGTTGAATATCTTTGGCCAGTAATGCAAAGATGAACTGTTGACGAATATCTTTGGCCTGTAGTGCAAAGATGACTTGTTGATGAATATCTTTGGCCCGTAGTGCAAAGATGAAGTTATTAGTATGATTATGAACAGGAACTGTGATTTGGTATAACCATGATGTTTGATGTTTCAGGTGATGAAAATTATCTTCGTCCTAGATGAGAAGAGAAATTTAGAACTACAGTTATGATTATGAGTTATTCATATGATTGTGGACCAGAATTGTTGATTGATGTTACAGGGATAAAACATTGTTGGTGGATTTTTAACATGGAGAAGATAATAGACTTTATAGTCTATTTGACTCTTCTAATGGATTGCTCGTTCCGCTGCAACTATGGTTGAAATTTTTATCATTTACCATATGTTCTAAATCTCTGATTTATTATTGATGAAGGCTATTGATAATTTAATTATCTTTAGTCATGATATTCTTTACTGAGCTAGTTGTGCTCACCCTTTTGCTTCACAATTCCTTTCAGGTAATAAGAGTGTAGCTGGGTCGAGCGAGGGTAACGGGAAAATAGAACGGTGGTCTCTAGCTGTGGATGTTCTCCCGAAGCAGTATAGAAAAGTTCATTTAGTAGTTATATTTGGTGAATCCAATAGGGTAAGGTGTACCCAACGTTGGAAGGGTGGTTTACCACTATCATACAAGATGTCTAACGACATACAACCTCGTGTCATCATAAGACAGGGATGTGCTCATCCACTTGCTGAGTATATATACGAGCACTACCTATATAATCTTGGTGTTTGTTTAAAGTATAATTCTCAATTAGAGACAGTGGAGATAATGATAAGTCAAGAGAAGACTCACCATTGGGAAGAATATGATAGTAATCTTCTCGTTTTTCTTTGGGGTCTATTGGGTCAACCAAGGATAATTCTGTGGCCATATGATATCTATCATAACCTAGACGCGTGGCCTCCCATGTACGAAGGTTTTCTTGAGCACTTCCCAAAGATTCTAATTTCTAAAACAGTTTTTGACTATACCTTTATGTAAGGTGTTATTGTGAGGTGCTGTCCACGGTTGGAACATGAGTCACATTTGGTATATATTTGTATCCAAACTCACAGCATATGTGTTGTTGTATTTTGCACGACAATTGTTGTAATAAAGTTGTAGTTGTTTTCTGTACCATGTATTTGGCGACTCAGAATAGGTTGGATGGAATGAACCTATTTTGGGGTTGTCACAGGTGGTATCAGAGCTTAGGGATATGATCTTTGGCGGAGATCGGGGAATATAACTAGGAGGGGAGAGATGAGTAAATCCTTCGCTAGTGTGTCCTACCTAAGCTTATTTGTTGGTCAGTCATAATATCGAGATATTATGTGATATGTTAATTTGTTAAATTAACCCTTGTTTTGAAGCTGTATTTTAGAAAGATATCTGAAATACAGGAGATGAGCAATAGAGAAATCATGATGATAAGGAAGATGGAATCTGAAATGAAAGCAAGGTATTCTCAACTCTTTGAAATACCAGGTACGTAAATTTCGGGGACGAAATTTCATAAGGATGGGAGATTGTAAGACCCCGAATTTTATGAAATAAAAGTATTCAATTTTTCTATTCAGTAAATGGTTAAATTGATAAAATTTTAAAGTTATGGGTGAAATATGAATTTTTTTTTTTCAAAATAAGCAAGTGGTTATAAAATAATCATTGTTGTCGGGAAATATTCGTTTGGTCGTGGAATATTCTTTCTGTCGGAGAATATTCGTACGACGGCGCAGCTATTTGTGGGCCCCATAACGAATAACTGTCGGGTGAAGGAAAACGACAAATTTGAGTTTTTACAAATAACGGCGTAGTTGTTACCGTTAACACTGTTGGAATACCCGGTGGTTAAAATACAGTAATACGCGTTATTGCACAGTAGCACACGGTATTGCACAGTATTTTTGAAATTATTGATTCTTACGTAAGAAGGCACTACTCAATAATTGTTACAGTAGTTACTGTTCAATATTTTATTTTATTGATTCAATAATTGTTGCGTTGATATTTTATATTATTGTTGTTTCAATAATTGTTGCTGCACAGTATTTTCCTTTATCAGATCAATAATTCATATTATTTGAATAGTATTATTAGATAGCATTATTGGCAATGTCTAGAAAGTTCTGTCTAAGGAGAGGTTTGGTCATCTAATTGCGCGCCAGTAAGGAGAAATTCTTATTGGAAAGCCCCCTCTTTCCTGGGAACGGCCTGGTTGTCATAAATGTGATTCTGTAATATTATTTGTGAATAATTAATTATTGATTCATATGATAAGGAAATATTTATATTATGTGGATATAAATGAGGGATATATTTTTGTAGTTAAAAATGAAGGAGTTAATGTTGAGGTTTTTATCTATATTTTTGTCGAAATGGAGGTTTTGAAAATCAAACTAGGGTTTTTGAGATATTTTGCGGGGGTTATAATTTTTAATCCGACCGTTGGATCGTGGTAATTTTTGGATATGTTATACATATATAAGTTGAGTATATGTCCATAAATTTTGAACCGTTAAAAATGAACGTATGATTTGTTATGAATTTTAAGAGGTGGCTGATTCGGAAATCAGGTTATAAATTATTTTTGGTGGAAAATTCTAGAATTGGTGGGCCCCACTTGTGGTTGGTGAAGAAATGTGCTGAATTATATTTCAAATGTGGTGGGTGGGAATAGTAGCAGGTAAAGCCATCAGGTTGCAGGTCAAACCTACCAAAATTTTCCTATAAATAGAGGGCTAAGTTAGAATTGAAAATCACACCAGATACATAAGCTTTCTCTCTTTCTCTCTCTAGATTATTGAGTGTATTTTATGAGTATTTAGATACTTGGTGAGTTGCTATTCATCAGTGCAAGTTTCTTTCAGCCTTATACCGATCAGAAGTACTGCTCTTTTGAGGTAAGGGATTGTAAGGGATATTAAGAGATTTTAAGGGTTGTTATGATTTTCAGTTTCGTAATTTTTCTGATCTTCAAAAATTCTGGAAAAATTCAAAATGATATTTTGATGAGTTTTCTTGATTGTGTCCAAAAATGGTGATTTTTGGATGTATAGATTGAGAGTTATGAATTTTATGAGAAAAGACTATTTTAAAAGTAACCGCTTATAATTCCTTGTGGTTAACTCCAAAATTGATGAAATTTTTATTGGGAGTACATGTGTATGATGGAAGTATACTCTGTTAATTTCAGAATTTTTGGACAAAAGTACAATTTTTGATAAATGTCTAAATATTCGGCTGTTTTGACCATATGAAAAATAGTAAATGACTTTTAAAAATTCTAAGAAAAATATATGTTCAATATGGGACTATATTCTGATAAATCCCAGAAAAGAAATATTTTTGGAACTGATTTGGTATTTTTCTTGAAAATAGACAAGTTATGAGAAAATAAATTAAATATGTTATGTGAAGTAAGAAAATTGGAAAATAGGATTTTATGGCTTGAGAATCCTATATGAGGTATATGCAGATTTTTGATGAGGGTTTTGGCTATTGATGATGAAATCTTAAGAGTTGACATTTTATGATGATTAAATGCATTAATTAGTAAAGTGTAAACAATTTAAATAAATTGTTTATAAGCTTAAGAAATGTTATTCTTTCAATATCATTATACCGAAATATTGGTATAGATTTTATTGTGGAATTTCTACCTTTTTGAGTCGAGGTTACTATTCACGAGTTACTATTCACGAGTTACTATTCACGAGTTACTATTCACGACAAAATTGGTTTATTTTTCTAACCAAATTATAGTTGATTTATGAACATTACTCTTGAGATTAAATCTATATGTTGATTATATTGATTTTATTATCATATATAACATTTTTATAACCCTAGTGATGATATTTCTCTTTGACTTGAGTGTAAAGATGAGTAGATTTTTGGTATGATCATGACTATGGGTTCTCTTTGGCCTGTAGTGCAAAGTTGAATTGTTGACTGGTATGATCATGACCATTGAATTTATAATTGAATATCTTTAGCTTAAGTGCAAAGGTGAAATGATCAACATGGTTATAATTATTGTTTATATAAATTCTTAAATGATTATATATTCTTTGAGGTATTAATATATTTGGCATGTAGTGCAAATATGAATTGTTAAGGAATATCTTTGGCCTGTAGTGCAAAGATGAATTGTAGATGAATATCTTTGGTCTGTAGTGCAAAGATGGTCTGTTGATGAATATCTTTGGCCCGTAGTGCAAAGATGACATGTTGTTGAATATCTTTGGCCAGTAATGCAAAGATGAACTGTTGACGAATATCTTTGGCCTGTAGTGCAAAGATGACTTGTTGATGAATATCTTTGGCCCGTAGTGCAAAGATGAAGTTATTAGTATGATTATGAACAGGAACTGTGATTTGGTATAACCATGATGTTTGATGTTTCAGGTGATGAAAATTATCTTCGTCCTAGATGAGAAGAGAAATTTAGAACTACAGTTATGATTATGAGTTATTCATATGATTGTGGACCAGAATTGTTGATTGATGTTACAGGGATAAAACATTGTTGGTGGATTTTTAACATGGAGAAAATAATAGACTTTATAGTCTATTTGACTCTTCTAATGGATTGCTCGTTCCGCTGCAACTATGGTTGAAATTTTTATCATTTACCATATGTTCTAAATCTCTGATTTATTTTTGATGAAGGCTATTGATAATTTAATTATCTTTAGTCATGATATTCTTTACTGAGCTAGTTGTGCTCACCCTTTTGCTCCACAATTCCTTTCAGGTAATAAGAGTGTAGCTGGGTCGAGCGAGGGTAATGGGGAAATAGAACGGTGGTCTCTAGCTGTGGATGTTCTCCCGAAGCAGTATAGAAAAGTTCATTTAGTAGTTATATTTGGTGAATCCAATAGGGTAAGGTGTACCCAACGTTGGAAGGGTGGTTTACCACTATCATACAAGATGTCTAACGACATACAATCTCGTGTCATCATAAGACAGAGATGTGCTCATCCACTTGCTGAGTATATATACGAGCACTACCTATATAATCTTGGTGTTTGTTTAAAGTATAATTCTCAGTTAGATACAGTGGAGATAATGATAAGTCAAGAGAAGACTCACCATTGGGAAGAATATGATAGTAATCTTCTCGTTTTTCTTTGGGGTCTATTGGGTCAACCAAGGATAATTCTGTGGCCATATGATATCTATCATAACCTAGACGCGTGGCCTCCCATGTACGAAGGTTTTCTTGAGCACTTCCCAAAGATTCTAATTTCTAAAACAGTTTTTGACTATACCTTTATGTAAGGTGTTATTGTGAGGTGCTGTCCACGGTTGGAACATGAGTCACATTTGGTATATATTTGTATCCAAACTCACAGCATATGTGTTGTTGTATTTTGCACGACAATTGTTGTAATAAAGTTGTAGTTATTTTCTGTACCATGTATTTGGCGACTCAGAATAGGTTGGATGGAATGAACCTATTTTGGGGTTGTCACATTTTGTCATGAATAGTAGCTCGTGAATAGTAACTCGTGAATAGTAACTCGTGAATAGTAACTCATGAATAGTAAATCCGACACAAAAAGGTAGAAATTTTACAATAAAATTCATACCAATATTTCAGTATAATGATATTGAATGAATAATATTTTTTAAATTTATAAACAATTTATTTTAATTGTTTACACTTTACTAAATAATGCATTTAATCATCCTAAAATTCCAAACTCATAAGATTTTATTACCAATAACCAAAACCCTCATAAAAAATCTGCATATACCTCATATAGGATTCTCAAGCCATAAAATCCTATTTTCCAATTTTCTTACTTAACAAAACATATTTAATTTATTTACTCATAACTAGACCATTTTCATAAAAAATACCAAATCAGTTCTAAAAATATTTTTTTTCTGGGATTTAGCATAATATAGTCCCATAGTAAACATATATTTTTCTCAGAATTTTTAAAAGTCATTTTACTATTTTTCATATGGACAAAACAGCCGAATATTTAGACATTTATCAAAAATTGTACTTTTATCTAAAAATTCTGAAATTCACAGAGTATACTCCTATCATATACATGTACTCCCAATAAAAATTTCATCAATTTTGGAGTTAATCATAAGGAGTTATAAGCGGTTATTTTTAAAATAGTCTTTTCTCATAAAATTCATAACTCTTAATCTATACATCTAAAAATTACCATTGTTGGACACAATCAAGAAAACTCATCAAAATATTATTTTAAATTTTTTTAAAATTTTTTAAGGTCAGAAAAATTACGAAACTGAAAAATATAACAACCCTTAAAATTCCTTACTATCCCTTACCTCAAAAGTGCAGTATTTCTGACTGGAATACAAATCCGAAGAAAACTTGCACTGAATAGCAACTCTCAAAGTATCTAAATACTCACAAAATATGCTTCATAATATAGAGAGAGAAAGAGAGAAAGCTTATATTTCTGGTGTGATCTTCAATTCTAACTTAGCCTTCTATTTATAGGAAAATGATAGCACGCCGAAGCAGACTTAACCTACAACCTGATGGCTTTACCTGCTACTATTCCCACCCACCACATTTGAATAAAAATCTCAGCACATCTATTCACCAATCAAGAGTGGGGCCAACCAATTCTAGAATTTTTTACCAAAATGATAAACTCCTAAAATTCAACAATTTCTGAACCAGTCATCTCGTAAAATTCGTAACAAATCATTCGTTCATTTTTAACGGTTCAAAATTTGTGGACATATGCTCAACTTATATATGTATAACATATCTAAAAATTACTATGATCCAACGGTCGGATTAAAAATTATAACCCTCACAAAATATCTCAAAAACCATAATTTGATTTTCAATACCTCCGTTCCGACAAAAATACAGATAAAACACCTCAACATTAACTCCTTCATTTTTAACCACAAAAATATATCCCTCATTTATATCCACATAAAATAAATATTTCCTTATCATATGAATCAATAATTAATTATTCACAAATAATATTACAGAATCACATTTATGACAACCAGACCGTTCCCAGGAAAGAGGGGGCTTTCCAATAAGAATTTCTCCTTACTGGCGCGCAATTAGGTGACCAAACCTCTCCTTAGACAGAACTTTCTAGACATTGCCAATAATGTTATCTAATAATATTATTCAAATAATATGAATTATTGATCTGATAATGGGAAATACTATGCAGTGACAATTATTGAGCAACAATAATATAAAATTTCAACGTAGTAATTATTGAATCAATAAAATAAAATATTGAACAGTAATTACTGTAACAATTATTGAGTAGTGCCTTCTTACGTAAGAATTAATAATTTCAAAAATATTGTGCAATACCGTGTGCTACTGTGCAATAACGCGTATTACTGTATTTTAACCACCGGGTATTTTAACAGTATTAACGGTAACAACTACGCCGTTATTTGTAAAAACTCAAATTTATCGTTTTCTTCATCCGATAGTTATTCGTTATTGGGCCCACAAATAGCTGCGCCGTCGTACGAATATTCCCCGACAGAAAGAATATTCAACGACCAAACAAGTATTCCCCGACAACAATGATTATTTTATAACCACTTGCTTATTTTGAAAAAAAAATCACATTTCACCCATAACTTTAAACTTTTATCAATTTAACCATTTATTGAATAGTAATTATAAGAAAAATTGAATACTTTTATTTCATAAAATTCGGGGTCTTACATACACAATATATTTTGTATATTTATTTATATTCTAAAATCTGACTATATTTCAAAAATATTTGTGATGTCTACTATCTATTGATCCTCTTCCTAATTTGAAATATGTTATTTGTTTAAAATAATTATTTTATAAATTCCTTCTTGCAAAATAATTTTAGACAAACGATAATGTTAGACCAATAATTATCGTAAAAAGTTCAAAATATAATTAAAACAAATGTAACAATATTATTAAATATATATTTCTTCTGAAAGCATAAATATTACTATACAATATCAACAGTTTAATCATTTTTAACATAGTTTTAACTATAGTAAATGAATTTGCCATGTACCAGCAAAATTAATATTTTTAATATTTTATCTATATACCTTTGCCGTTATAGGAATCCGTCAACGGCACCGTTTCTTTAATTCTCTTGTTTTTTTTATTTACGGGATCATGTCTCCTTTGCCTTCGCAGTCTTTTCTTTCCACTCATATATACAGTATACTGTACAGCTTAACGTGCGCGGCAACAATGGCGTTGAGGTGGCTGGCGATGCTAAGAAGCGCCGAGGGGAACAACAGGTGTAGCCCATTAGTGCTCGTAAGGTGGACTCACTCCATCGCAAAACCATCGCCGCTTGATAGTGTTTTCAGTAACACGGTCGTATCACCGCAATTCGTTTTGCCCGAGTCGGATCGAAGCTCCGATACAAACGGATTCGGATTCTCATGCTTACCTTTTGGCGGCGGGTCCATGGAACTCATGGCCGTTCCAAGGAAGAAGGTCTTTCTCCTATCCATTTCTTCTCTTTTTGTTTTCTTTTTCTTTTTTTCTTTGGGCCTTAAAAAGGATCAACCGTTTACCTTCACATAGTAATTATAAGCTGTATATTTTTGGGTTGCTTGTGTAATAATTTTGGTTTTGTTTCTGTAAAGTTAATTTATAGTTCTGGAATTTTACTATTTTCAGCTGGGTCTTGTTTATGCTTTAGGGTTTTGTTGGCTTTTTAGGTTTTGAAACTACTTCACATTTATTAGCCGTTCGAAAGGTTTTCCTTTCACATTGATGAAATTATTTTTGGTATCAAATGGGTACTGTTTTTTTGGATTGGGTAAACATGGTCCTAGTATGGGAATTAGAACCCACAGAGTTTGGGATTATTCGTTCAAGGCCTCAAATCTCCTAGAATTTCAACCATCCATTGCGTGAGTAGATGTGAAGACTGTTGTTGGCTGTGGACTTTCTTATTGCCCCTTCACTTTTGTTAATTTGTTGTTATCATGAAAGATTCAGTTATGTAAGTGTGTAGAGGTCCACTTGGATATTATAGAGTATTTCCATACTTTTTAGCTATTGGTGGTACTTTTAAAATCTCTAATGCTACTGTTATAATTTTTGTTTGTCCACTCTATAAACTTGGTGAGGTTTTTATTTGGTTATGATTTTTCAGACAATCTTGATGTAGTATATTATACGGTCCGTCTCTCCACTAAAAATTAACCGGCTATATTTTATCCGTCGCTATAGCATAGAAAGCCGGTTTTCTATGCTATAGCGATAGATAAAATTGTCGCTATAACCGGTTCGTTTTTATTTCGCTCCCTGTGGTTTGCTCGAGAGAGTCAGCCGTATATTATATATTTAAATTGATTAAATGTTACTCCGGTTTGAATCCTCCCCACCTTTTATGTGTATGAAGTGTTTTATTTATGAACTCTGCAAAGATTGAGGAGCTTCTGCTTACAATGCAGGTATCTCGACACAAAAGAGGCATAAGAAATGGACCAAAGGCACTAAAACCTGTCCCAGTGATCATCCGATGCAAGTAAGAGCATCTTGTTAGAATTAGTAATTTAAGTTCTCTGTTTTACATGAAGGGTGAAAATGTAAAGCTTACATAGTATATATATATATATATATATATATATATATATATATAATTCAATAGGAATACTAGAACTGAAAAATTCACGTCCGTTACTATTAGTATCGGATGTCGAGTTATGTTCTCGGTACTATTTTTAGCGGCATCCGGTACTATTAGTGGTGGACGACATCCGTCATCCGCTACTATTAGTAGCAAACGTGAATTTTTCAGTTCTAATATCTGTTGTTGGTTCTTGTATTGGACGCTAATGATTGTGTTTGCCAATTTTTGATTCATAACAAGTATTTGCTATGGATCATTATATATATATACACATACATGTGTGTGCTTGTGAAAATGTTCACTAATGTTGAGAACTAATTTCTAACAAGTTTAATGGGAGAATTCAGACTGGATTCTGTCGGAGATTCTTCTTGCCTTCGTAAGAAGTTTATATGGTTCTCTTTCCTTATTATTGCCCATAGACAAGAAGGAAAGGAAAGTAATACCTTTTATTAGAGATCTTTCTTCTATTATCCTTGTTAGACTTCATCTTTTGTCCAGATATTGTGGCCTGATTGACAGTTACATTTGTACAGGGTTTGTGGTCGAGTCAAGTTGCCACATTTCTTCTGTTGCAGTGGGGAGAGGGGAACTCCCGGTGAAGAGAATGGTTCAACCAGCTGATCAAGTTCAAGGCTATGGTTCCTCAAACCATGGGGGACAGACTTGAATCTGGGTTTGAAATATTTTATGTAGAACTTATAAGATTTGTTTAAGAGTTCAAGTTGCAGTGTTCTTGTAGAAATAGAAATGTATTCCAGATGACCAATTCTATGCTCTATGAGCAAAATCTTTTGATCAAGGTGGTTGTGTATTATGCTTCATCAATGAATAAAGTATATATAGGTTCAGATTTGAACATTAAAGAGGTAAAAAATTCTTTGCAGCTGAATTTGTTACAAAACAAAGGTTCTTTGCAGATGAAGTATAACATGGCGGTATGGAGTTATACATGCCTTCCGGCTCTCTGACCTTTCTTTGCCTTCCTTGGTAATTGCTTTACATTTGTAATTTACGCTTGACAAGTTGTCTAATGTCAGATTAATGAAGCCTTGTTCTGAACTTCTCACCTTTAAGTGCTGTCTGTGCCAGAAGCGTTTCTGGATCCCTGCTGCATAGAATGACTGAACATGTTGTATAGAGTTTGAGTTTGTACTCTGAAGCAGTGTTTTGCAGCTAGGAGTTTACTCTGAAGCAATTGAAAAGCTCATTTTCATAAACCTCTAAATACTCTCTCCCTGTTCCAAAAAAAATATGTTTTCTTACTGATCAGTAAGGTTGAAAATGAGACTCTAAATTGAAATTGATGAATGAATGAAATAGAGAAGAAAATAGAATGAAGAGCGTAATGATTCATTTTATATCCTTTCCCAAGAAATAAAATTTATAAATTTGTTAGGAATAAAAATGTTTTATTTTATTTAAGATTTTCTCAATTTTTTTTTATTATGTTGAAATGAGTCATTTTGATCTCATCTTCATTCGTACAATCAAAACTTAATATTTTTCATTCGATTGACACCATTACAAATTCCTTATTAAATCCTTCTCAAATTGCTGTTGTTTGTGAACAACTAAAAATTACATTATACATATATCTATAAAATAAAAAATATATAGTATATTCCAGGAGGCAAAAAGTATATTACAAATACGCAGCACTAGAGTTGAAAACGTTATTGCAATTTGCAAATAGGCAAAGCGGTCCAAAAAACAAAACAATCACACATAATTTGGCGCCAGAAGCCGAACCGATGACAAGCTAAGGCTAGGAAATGGAATCACAAGTAAATGGATGTACTGTAATATACACGTGTTTATATCACCAACTCGTTTATAAATTATGTTCGTATTAAAAATTATTTATGACACTTACAAATTACATTAATCCATTTATGAATCATATTGGTGTGGTGTGGTGTGGTGTGGTGTTATGTTGTGGTGTCGAAAATTGGAAAACGCGATAGCGATAAGTTAGTTACTCGATGAATGCCAACGAAACACGAGGCACGTGTTAAGTAGCAGGGAGCTGCAATTCTACTGCAAATCAGATAAACAATCCACGTTCCAACTGATCAGCTACCGCCTTAATTACCCTTACCATTAGCATCCAAAGGAAGCCACTGATATTATTCATTTTTTCAATTTTTTTTTTTGAAATTACAGAATTTATAGTTGGAGAGTTTGTGATATTTCCGAACCCTTCTTCAACCTTATTGCTCTTTTTTTTTCTCCATCCTCCACAACAAGGTTTCTCTCTCCTCTCTCTCTCTCTATATTTACTAAAGTATATGCTTATGTTCATCGATATACACAAAAATATAAATGTAATTTACATAATCAGTTATGGTAATTGAGTTCCAATGATCTGCCATAACTTCAAACTTGGTTTGCTTATTTTAATTGTTATATTCGATACGTATTTTGATTACGAGAGCTACATTGTTCCAAGGCTTACGTCGATTGATCATAATATGCAGTATTGGCGTTTTTGATAATCAGTAGGTTGATTTTTTGTTTGACACTACATTGATAAATCATGAAATTTTAAGGGAGTCTGTAATTACATATATCTTGAATTTGAATAGTTGCATTTATATTTGGAAATGTGTCATCTTAAAAAAAAAGCTGTTTAAAGTAAATTACTGGCAAGCACTATGTTCAGATGGGCTCAAGTATTCTGAAAAGGAAACATTGAATTTGAGGTTATGTACCTAATTTAGGTATTGTATTTCTGTAGGATATGTTGTGGAGTTGGGTTCTGGGGCCATTCAAACTTATCGGAATCCACACTTACCAGTGAGTAGAGATACCGTACTGCCCATATTTTAGGCAATTAAGTTAGATACGATAAGTTTTTACAAATTGTAGTCATCACTAGCTAGCTAACTTACTTCTGGCTCCCTGATTGAATAGTTTTCCTCATGGTTAAAATTTTTGTATCCATTAAATTGACCGCACTTAAGTATGTATTTATTAACGTCCAAGGGTTCCTCGCGTGGTAGTGAACATCACAAGTGCCTCTAATATCAGGTTATAAAATCGATAGAGGTTATGGAGTTCATGCATATTCTCGATTTTTTTCTATTATAAAAATTTCATTTACTTGCATTGCATATAATCACCGTTACTTTCTTTATCCATCAACCATATTACTGTTGGATATTGTACGGTAGTGGAGAGCAATGTTATATATAGTTAGCTGAATGGGACCTCATCTAGCTTGATCTTCTCATGGTTTCATAGGAAACTGTCATTTTCAAGAGCGAATGAAAACCTGAATGCTATTACGTGCACAGAAGAGTGAAGATGAAGTTTGGGAAAGAGTTTAAGAAGCAAAAGGTGCCAGAGTGGACAGAAGCCTATATGGACTATAATGGACTTAAAAGAATACTCCGAGAGATCCGCCGCTTGAAACAAAGTAAAGAACTTCCAACACCTTTGACAGCGTCACAACAGCGATCAACATTGTACAGTGCCTTCAGTGGTCTAAACCTACAAGCTAACAATGTCCAGAAGAGTACAGGGGATATCGAGGACCAAGTGATAGCTGTCAACACGATGCAACGAGACGGTTCTAGAAAGTTATATGACACCAAGTTTCTCATGTCAACCGATGAAGGAGGAGAAAATGAGATCATGTTCTTCAAAAAACTAGATGACGAGCTCAACAAGGTCAACAAATTTTATAAGGACAAGGTGGAGGAAGTGATAAGGGAAGCAACTGTGCTGAATAAACAAATGGATGCCTTGATTGCACTTCGAATCAAGGTGGAAAAGCCAGATATTGATGAAACCAGTTCTCGGAGACAAGTTTGTACAGATGTTGGTAATATGGGAGCTGTGGGAGTTACTTCTCCAGGCAGAGAAAGAACTGCAGGTAAGTGTTCAACTATTGCCATAATAGTTTATACTCATTCCACAGTAAAATCTACACTGATAGGCTTGCTTCCATGTAGAGATTATACAAGATGCAATGCATCTAAATAAATGAAAAATGGAATACTGAAAGATAACATATTTATTCCTTTTCATAGAATCAGAATCCATATGTGCATGAACAGTTTTGTTCAATGAACCTATTGACTACAAAAAGTTCTTATACTCTTATCTGTATAGAATTGTTGTTTGAACACAGTAACATCACTGGATTAGGATATTTGACCAGCATAGTATGTGAAGGTAATTTCCAAGTGGTATTTCTTTAATATAGAATGACCAGTCAATTGCTTGTATGGCTGAATAAGCATAATGAATCAGATAACAAACACCTTAACAACAGAAAAAAGGTTTGATCAAATTACATGTGAAGGGTTTGGACAACTTGGTGCAGTAGCCTACACTACTTGATAAGTTTGTGCAGTTATGACATAAAAGCAGTTTAACTTCATATCTATTCAACTCCCTATAGTTCACGAAAGGCTCAGTCGAATTTAAGAGAGGTTGAAATGAGCGATAAGAAACTTTCCAAGTAGTGACTTGTGATGCAATAAACATTCATAATCATACTGAATTTCTTTTTGTCTCCAAATAATTTATATCCTTAAAATATTACATAACATAGTCCATGTGCAGATACAGAACCTATGGACTTGACACTTGAAGTGGACATGCCTCCTGCAGGTACCCAAGACAATGCAATTTCCAGAGCCGATTATGGTAGTGATTTCGGAGAGGAGGTAGAAGCTAGCAAATATCAAACAGCTCAACTGGAAGTCCTTGATCATGTGAAGATAAACAATACAACTGAAAGTCCAATATCAACTATAAAAGGTGTTTTGAATGATTCCAAGGGGAAAGAGTTTAACTTTAACAAAGAGGAGCTAAGAAAAGCTGAAGAAAGATTGAAACTTGCCTTTATTGAATTCTACCGTAAGCTGCGTCTTCTAAAGCACTACAGGTAATACTGAGAAGTTATCTTCATGACAGTATTCCAGAAAGTAATTCTTTATTCTTTTGTGTTTTTTCTCTTCCTTCCCGGGCTTTGTTGTTTTATTTATTTTATTACTCTTATTGTTCTATGAATTTTTGAAACAGTTTCATGAACCTCTCAGCATTTTCCAAGATTATGAAAACATATGAAAAGGTCAGAAACCTATTAAAGAATCTTTATTGTTTTATAACCAAGCTTTCTAATTTTACAATTTACATTAAACTAAGAAATTTCTAATCTAGATCCAGCTTGAAACTTGCTACAAATTGTGAAACTATCTGTTGTTTAATTGTGTTTGAATTTAGTGCAGATTGCATCCAGAAGCGCATCAAGATCATACATGAAAATAGTGGACAGTTCTTATCTTGGGAGCTCCGATGAGGTTTGTTCAATCTTGAGTATGTTCTTTTCATCTGTCTAAAGATAACTGAAAAATAATATAATGTATAATAAACATAAGATACATAGTGAGGTAATTATCAATGAAACACGCCCTTTATCCTTTTGTTTTCAGTTCTTTGTATTTGTAGTATCTAGGTGCTTCATGTGATGGCAGTATAGAATAGAAAGAAACTTCCCAAATATTTTTGGGGAAAAGACATAAGATATTTACCATGTGATTTCTGTTGATACCAAATAAACCTTGACCTAGTCCTGTTAAAAATAAACCTATTAAACAATTTTAGAATGTGGATTGTCTTGCAAGCCCAATATATGCTGCATTGATGCCCTAAGCTAATGTCACGAGGAAGAAAAGTTCAGTAACTTCAGCTTACTTTTTCCACTAGCACTCAAGTGCCAATCTCATCAACTTAGAAGTTAGCAAAGACACTTTCTGGTAGTTTAGAATAATTTAAGATTCTTTTAATTTCAGTCAACTATAGAAGTATTCTGTGTTTTGAGAAATATTTTATTTATGTTAGTAAATGGAGTATCCCTACCCCTATTTGTTCGGGATAAAAGGTGTAATTGAGTTGAGTTGTAATTTGTAAACTAATGGGAGTATCATACAGTAGCATTTTGATCCCACGTCTGGAAAGTTGGGACAATATCTTAAAAATAGCATGATTTTTCTGTGAAATGAATCTTGATCCAGCAGGTTGTAAATATTTATCTGCGGTGCTGAAAGACTGAACAGATCCCAAAACCTAATGATTTTGTTTACTAAAATTTTATTCGTCTACCCAATTCTGGTAAATGAAAAAAATAATTAATAAAAACCAAAAAATGTCACGCTTTCGTTGATGGCATCTATGCAATATGCACAAGCTTACACAAGTAATTGCATTCGTTAATAGAGAAGATACTATTGTCTAAATAATCATATTTTTGTATTCTAATTTCTCTGTCTTTTGTTTGCTTAGGTTACTGGCCTCTTGGATAGGGTGGAAGATGCCTTTATTAAGTACTTTTCAAAATTTAACCGCAGAGAAGGTATGAAATCATTGAGGCCAAAGCGAAAAAGAGAAAAGCATAGAGTAACATTTTTTTCAGGTAAGCTACAGGAGGCTTGTGCACTGGGTATGACCTAAATAATGTCATTAACCAATACTGCTTATTGCTTTGGTTTTACATGAAATATTTTTTGGATCCAACAGTCAGTTGACTGCTGCATCTCAGTGTCTTCAACATTTTTCGCCAGTAACAGGATTGGTTGTGAGGTGTGTCTATTAATTATTATTTCATCCTTCATAATTTTCAGGATTCTTCTCTGGTTGCTCAATTGCCCTACTGGTTGCTGTCATTCTACTTATACAAGCTAGGAAAGTATTGGATAAGGAGGAACGAGCCTTGTATATGGACAACATTTTTCCGCTTTACAGGTAAGTAAGGACTTTTTCCAAAGCTTGTTTTTTTGAACATAAATCATTATGAAAAGGCGTTATGGTTCGTTCTTGTTCAGGCTGTGATTTCACTGGAAATATGTATTGAAACTTCCTTGCAGTTTCTATGCATACATCGTCCTACATATGCTCTTGTATTCCTCTTGTATATACTTCTGGAAACGCTACAAGATCAACTATGTCTTTATATTCGGTTTCAAGCAAGGAACTGAGTTAGGCTATCGGGAAATCTTTCTCCTCAGTACTGGTCTTGCAGTACTTGTGCTTTGCACTTTCCTGGTACACTTGCATTTCAAAATGGACTCGAGAACTCAGGGTTATGAATCTTATGTTGAAATGATTCCTTTGGGTTTAGTCAGCGTGAGATCTCAAAAACTAGAATGATTACCTTGTTGCTTTACATGGTCACTCAATAGATGCTGCTATCCTATCTTTAATTATTTACTCTATGCAGGTTGTTCTTCTTATAACCTTCTGCCCATTCAATATCATATACAGCTCCAGTCGTTTCTTCCTTATCCGATGTTTTTTTCGCTGTATTTGTGCTCCTCTATACACGGTAAATGAGTGGGAAGAGTTTTTTTTACCTGAATTGCTAGACAATTGGGTTATGATGTGCTCATATCCAATTGTGAGTTTTCTCTTCTTGCAGGTTACTCTTGCAGATTTTTTCTTGGCGGACCATCTTTCTAGCGAGGTTCCAGATTTTTCTGATTAAATTGGTGGGATGCAAATTTCCAATAGCTTTTAATATTAATAATGGGTGTTACTTTCTCTTTGACGTTAGGTCCAAGCGATGAGGAGTTTTGAGTTTTACACTTGCTATTACGGTTGGGGGAGATTCTCCAAGGGGCAGAATAAGTGCCACAGTCTTGATATCTATAATGTTTTCTATTTCATTATAGCAATTGTACCATACTGGATTCGCTTCCTTCAGGTCTTGCAACATTTCCTCTTACACTTGTCATGATTTTTGTACCTTTTAATTCGTGATAAGAACAATGTATAAGTAGTTAAGTACAATTACCAGGGTGCTGATTTCTGGTTTGATGCAAGCAATTATTTTCAAAAGGGAAACCTACAGCCTTTTGTTCCTTTCTGGCTTACAGTTGCAAACAATTAACATGTGAACAGTGCTGTTACACAGGACCCAGCCCTTAAAAGTGGCTCGGCAACGTCCATCATTTAAGCGAAACCACAGAGTCCCTTATTAGTGTTGTGTTGTGTGTTCTCTCTCTCTCTCTCTCTGTGTGTGTGGTTTTTCATGAACAAAATTCTTAAACTGCCATTGCTTGGTGCAATTGTAAAAGATGGGTTCTCAAGTGCAAGAACATGAGTTCAAGCTTTAGCAGAGAACGACTCCTGAACAATTCACCCATTTTTATCTTTTTAATTCAAGCTGTTGGAAGATACTTAGTGTGTATGAGCTTATTAGCTACATAAGCAAAACAGGTGTTTTCAGTTTAGAATTTACTAGAAATTAGAGGAGTACATGACAGACGATGCATGCTTTATAGTGCCTCCGCCGGCTGTTTGAGGACAAAGATTTGGCGCATGTTTACAATGGCTTCAGATACTTCTTGACAATTGTTGCTGTGGCCATCAGAACAGCATTTGAACTTAAAAATGGAACGACATGGAAGGTATTGGCTTTGGTGAGCTCGGTTATTGCGACTATGTTTAATACATACTGGGATATTATTGTAGACTGGGGGCTTATGCAGAGGAGGTCCAAAAACTTGTTTCTGAGAGATAAACTTCTAGTTTCACGCAAAAGTGTGTACTTTGCAGCCATGGTAATTTCTCAAGTGACTAAAACTGAATATCTTATGGTTTCTGCTTGTATTTTTTGATCATCTAATATTTGCTTCGGATATATTGCAGGTTCTAGATATAATACTGAGATTTGCTTGGCTGCAACTGGTATTGAAATTTAATGTGAGATCTTTGCGTGGAGTAGCCATAACAAGCTTATTTTCCTGCCTAGAGATCCTCCGCCGTGGCATCTGGAGCTTCTTCAGGTATCTTATGCATTATTTCGCTTCCACAGTTCCTAGCTGCAGCTCAATGACAGCTTAGATTTGCCTTGATTGAACAAATCACCTTTGCTGACAACATTGGTGTCCTTGCGTAATATTATCTGTAGAAAGATATTATCTACCAGTAGTTATCTGCTCCAAGTTTTTGCGAGATAACTACAGATTCTTTTTAGATTGTCATACACAGCATGCAAAGACTAGTGAAAGGCGTATTGGATGCAAACTGTAATAGATATAGGTATAGATAGATACAGAGATATATATGTGTATATATATCACTAGTCACCTTGCAGCTTTTAAATATGTCATTGTTTTCTTATTCCTTTCCTAGTTTGTGCTTGAGCATGAGAGTAAGAGACTGTCTTTGGGCAGGTTGGAGAATGAGCATGTGAACAATGTTGGAAAATATCGAGCATTCAAGTCAGTCCCACTCCCCTTCAGTTACTTAGATGATGAAGAGAATAGTGACAAGAATGATTAAGCATCTACAATTTTACAAGCAACCATACATATATACAAGCAACTAGCAAGTATTGCTCCGAGGTTGATCTGCCACAATTACTGTCATCCGGCGACAGTGCGTGGACCAAGCAATCTACACTCTCAAGAGTCTTCATAAATTTGGATGTTGAGCACATTCATGATTTACCTTTCAGAAGAGGTCATGCAATAGGTTGACTAACATGCTAGAAAAGCAAAGCTAACCATCCATTGGAATGAAATTTTTGGTTTCTATGGATTAAGAAAAAGGAAAAAGAGGAGTCCACCATATATAACATATATATGGCAAGGTTTCAATAATGCCTATCATCTCCATATATGTTATTGTATCAAATTTTGTTGGACCAACTTTCCTGTAGTAAAAGTTAAATTCATCCAAGTTCTTTAATACTATGAATTTGTTATGGTAAAAGGTTTTAAGGTCCTATCCTGGTCCAACCACAATAGTGATCCTGGCCTCATGTGTGAAACCAGATTTTATGAATAAAGATTTAATTTTTTCGAAATATTTTTTTAAATATTATAGTGTGAATTTGAGATAATGTTATAGTTGTGGATAGTATTTATAAATTTTGCAAAGTATGCAAGTTGTTGTATTATATTCGATTGGTCGGGGAATATTATTTTTGTCGGGTAATATTCGTACGACGGCACAATTATTGGTGGATCTCATAACGGAATTATTGTCGGATTGAGAAAACGACAAAAATATTTTATGAAAATAACGGCGGAAATTTAACCGTTAATACTGTTCAACTACTCGGTAGTAAAAGTACAGTAATACGTGTGGTTGCATAGTAGCACACGGTATTGAATATTAATGCTTATGTGAGAAGTCACTCAGTTTAATTCAATTATTGTCAATTAATAATATGAATTATTTAGCGATAATGAAGTTTTGTTTTATTCGTATTATTAACGTAATAAAACAGAAATATCTTTTTATATAAAACAGAATACTTTATTAAAATTATTCTATAAATAGAATATATTATATTTTATTTAAAAGATTTTGCTTTAAATATGGACCGTCAAATTAAACTAAATCAATTTGGACCGTTCATGAGTTAGTTACTATGTAGTCCATTTTTCTATAAATAGAAGCTCATTCCTTCATTATTTCTTACGAATTCACTGAAACTCTAGAGAGAGAAACTATAGAGAGAAAGAAGAAAAGTATTATGCTACTTCATTACTCCGATATCAAGTTTCTTTTACGGTAGGATATTATTTGTTGTACTCGTAAGGAGTATTATTTTCTTTTGTATTCACGAAGAGAACTTCTGTTATTTCATTCTTTATTATTCTGCTGGAATAACCAGTATACGCGGACTACCCTATACTTGGTGACATTCTTCTATTATTCCGTCTTTATTATTATTCTGTTGGAATATCTTGTCTGTGCGTTTTACGCCGGACCTGATTTCATTATTTATTATTCTGTCGGAATATCCTGTCTGTGCATTTTACGCCAGACCTGGTTCCATTCTTTATTATTTCGTTGGAATATCATGTCTGTGCGTTTTACACCGGACCTGGTTCCGTTTTTATTATTCTGTTGGAATAACCTGTCTATGCGAAGTGCCGCATGCATGGTGATTTCTTTTGTTATTCCATTCTATATTATACTCAGTTGGTTAAAGTTTTGACTTCTATACTCCATGAAATTAATGGAATATCCTTGATATTTGCGCTTCATCCAGTATATTTTCACGTAAATATTCTTCTGAGCATTCTTGAATTTTACTCTACAAAGCAGTATCATGTTGACAATTTGGACATTATCAGTTCCTAGATAAATTAATTCTTGAACTTGTTTTATTGAATTCTTATATCATTGTCATCATCCTCATGTTTATATTATGTTGAAAGTCATCTGTGGCTTGTAGTGCATAGATGGACTTGGTATGATTATGACTAGGGATTATTCGGTATAATCATAACCGTAATGTTACAAATGATGTGGAAAAAATTCTCATTGGCCCGTAGTGCATTGATGGACAGTTTTTGGTATGATTATGGATATGGATTCTCTTTGGCCGTAGTGCAGGATCAGGACGTTGATGAAAACATGATTATCTTTAACCGTAATGCATGGATAATTCGTGGTCGTGATACTAAAGAATATCCTTGGCCGTAGTGCAGGGGTGATTCGATGATGTGGATTATTTATTAAGCTGAGTCTAAGAGATAAAAGTCATGAAAAATCTTTTAAATCATAAAAGATAGTAAATTTTATTCTCTACTTGACTCTTTTAATGGATTGTTTGATCCGCTGCAGTTAAACTTGATGTCTATTGTATTTTATCAGTTTAACATTGTTGGAGACTAATGATAATTTATTCTGTATTATCTTAGTCATAATATTTCTTACTGGGCTAGTTGAGCTCACCATTTCTTTCACTGTTTTCTTCAGGAAATGAGAATATAGCTGGGACGAGTCGGGAAACAGAGTGATAGTCCTAGATGGTGCATTAGTAGTCCTCACTATTCTGTGAAATAGTGTGATAATAATTATAATGATGACTCATTTTGAGTTTTTATATTCTCTAGTAGACAATAATTATATTCAAACTCACAGTTTATGTTGTCATATTATACACGACAGTTGTATTATTAAGTTATATTTGAGTTCTGTACCATGTATCTGGCGACTCAAGATGGGTGATGTATACCAAATTTTGGGGGCGTCACATCCTGAATCACAAGTAGAACATCTTGGTCTCAGTAGAAACTTCAAACTTTCAAGGATTGTTTTGAAACCCGGCCTGGACCACTCGATTCAACCAAGAACCGGTTCTATGTTCTATTCGGTCCTGGTTGAACCAGTTTGTTGACCAAGGGTTTGTTCAATCGGTAAAACCTTATGAACTGGTTTTTTATATGATTTTTTTAATATTATAAGTAATCACTTTTTATAATATTATAACTCAATTTTATTATGTTTTAGCTCATAAAAAATAAAAAATATATTTTTTTATTAATTATTAATAATATATATTTTTATATATCCTCTAAATCTGGGTTTTGACTTCAAGTCACTTCCTAATTTACCCCAGCAGTGGTCTCGTCTTTTTTTTGGGTTACTTTAATAGAGTGTTTTCTTTCTTCTGCCAGTGATACTTTTTTCTGAAAGTTAATGACTTGCTTGAGGGGCATTACATAAATTTAGATTAGTATTTTAACTTTTTAATTCAATTTGTATCATCTTAAAATTTAAAACTGAAATATTTTAACTGGGTAAATGGGTCAACCCAGACTCATTGTCTCATGCCCGTCAGTGGCCACCTTTAATTCAATACAGTTTAGTGATATATTAAACTGGGTACTCTGAATTTTTTCATATCCAATATAAAAATGAAAGGAGACTTATGATTATTTTTATTATTGTTTTTTATAGCATAAACTCATTGTTCGGGAGTGTTTTCCCGACCCTCTTTTGGGCTGAAGGCTTGAGTCGGGTCATAGGAGGACGGGCTCGTATGTTCAGAGATGTAAGATCGGGGTCGGTTACCCGATCCCAATAGGCTGGGGCCCGTGGTCATCGTAAGGTTTGAGTTCGGGCCTATTGGGTTTGGCTATTGGTTTGGGCCTGAGCGTATGAGCAGTTCACATGCAGAGTTGGTGCGACAAGGAGTTTACGTGATTAAGGGTGTCAACCCTAATCCTACGTCAACAAAGTAACTCTGGATGTAGTGGTGGATAGGGATTCCACTTGCACTTCTCAAGGAGATTGTGTTGGACCCAAATATGGTAGCTAACATATTTAGGAGTCCTACTCTAATCCAAAGAAGAGGATACCAAGGTGATGGGAGCTCTATAAATACAAGGCCAAGGTTACAATTAACGGGTAAGATCTACTTTGAGCACTAAACATATAAACCTCCATTGTTAAACCTTGTGAACGGCCTGTGCTTATTCTCACACCGGAGCTATCCCCCGGCGGTACGGCCGTCAAGCTTCTGTGTGATCTGTTATTGTGCAGGATTCAGCGCGTGGATTTTGTGATTGGACGCGCAGACGAAACTTGGCGTTAACATTGGCGCTAGAAGGAGGGCGTGCTTCTTTGCAACCACAAATACTTTTCTTCGGCAGCAATCATGACGAGTAGAGATAATATCGCTGTCTCGGAAAGGGCCAAGACCCAGCAGTCCCACCAAACAACTCAGGCGAGGGGGTCAGTGAAGGACCGACTGGGGTCTAAAATACAGGAGGTAGAAGAGTTACCGGTCCATGATCTTCGGCGGAAGCTCTTCCCCGAGAGTCAACACACGCCTCATCAGGCGAGTCAGGCCGACGAGAGGCACTCTCAAGCCCTCGTGAGGCAAGACCGGGGAGCAGGAAGCCGAGACCAACGAGAGTTTCTCTTGCAGAAGAGACTGGACCAGAATAAAGACGCCATGTTGGCGCTCCAGCTACAACAATTGGAGTTGGAGAGACAGATGGCCAACATGGTCGGGGATCAAGAAGTGAGTTCCAGAAGGCGTAGGAATCGAAGCCGGTCCCGATCGCCTCGGCGGGGAGAGGCAAGAAGAGAACAGAGCAGGCACCGGAGTCGCTCTAGAGATGGAAAGAGCAGAAGGAGGAGTCCTTCGGCCGGGCGCCGATCAGAACACCGAGGCAGGACGGGGCAGATAGAGAGGGAAGCGTCTCCTGATTATGGGAGGGACAAACCTCGATCGTCCCCTCATAAGGAAGGATCCGACCCCCTTACCCGGAGAGTGTCTGAATTAGAAAGGTTGCTAGGGACAAAAAACTCGACGGGGACATCTTCGGTAGGTTTGGGATCTCCCTTTTCGCCTGAAATCAACCGGGTGATAGCCGATCCAAAGAAGAAGATGCCCCCGATGGAGACATATGACGGATTGGGAGATCCCAACGACCATTCGGATGGATATGATCGCCTGATATCGTACTATGGGCATTCGGATGCAGCCAAATGCCACATGTTCGCTACAACACTTAAGAAGAGTGCCAGGGAGTGGTTGGGGACCCTGGCACCAGGATCAATCGGGTCATGGAACGATTTTCGTGAAAAATTCCATGCTCGGTTCGGCAGCAACCGAAGACGAGGGAAGATCACGGCGTCCCTCATGCAGGTACGGCAGAAATCAGACGAGACCCTAAGTCAGTTCGTCAAACGATTTAGAGAGGCAGTGGGATCTGTAGCGGAGCTGAATTCCCCACAAGCACTGGGATTTTTTACGACCGGCTTAGACATCGGGAGATCTAAGAAGCTGGTAAAGGATTTGGTGATTAACCCTCCGGCAGACTTGACCGAGGCCTTTCATCGGGCAGAAGGGTTCATCGCTATAGAGGAAGCTTTGGGAAATTTCAAACCACACCAACAACCTTACGAGAAAGCGAAAGATCGGGAAAAACCGACCTACCAACGTTCGGACAATAACCAATGGAATTCAACACCGGAAGACCTCGGTTGCCCACCCTCAGTCAAACGGTCAAGTGGAAGTGACAAATCGAACCCTACTCAACGGCATAAAAAGAAGATTGGATGAACTGAAGGGTCGGTGGCTCGAGGAACTGCTTAGCGTTTTGTGGGCATACCGGACGACCCCAAGGACAACAACTGGAGACTCCCCCTTCCGTCTGGCCTATGGGACCGATGCACTCATACCGGTAGAGATTGGGTCACCCACCCTTCGGGTCAGCCAGTTCAAAGAACTATACAACGATGAAGGTTTGAAAATGAATCTGGATCTGCTAGATGAAGCTCGTGACGCCGCGGTGTTGAGGTTGGCCCTTTATCAGCAGAAGACAGCCCGACATTACAACCAGAAGGTGAAGTTGAGGAGGTTCGAGATAGGAGATTTGGTGCTTCGGGAGGCAGAGGCGTCAACCCCCAGAACACAGGAAAGTTAATGCCTAACTGGGAGGGGCCTTATGAGATATTAGAAGTGCCGAAGCCAGGGACTTACCGGCTTCGAGCAATGGATGGGTCGGAAGTAAAGAATACATGGCATGCTGGAAGACTTAGGAGATATTACCAGTAAATACATGCCTGTTCTTTCCTGATAACGGTGAAATTTATGCGATTTATCAATGAAATGAAAACTTCTCTCAAGAGAAACGTTTGTACTTCGTTTTAATCTTGCACTGCTTTACCGATCAGATAAGCTTCGAGCGTGAAACGATCAGACGGTCCTAAAAAACTTAACTGATCGATAAACGCCACAAGTGTAACTGATCGACAAAGATACACGTCCGATCAGACAAGCTTCGAGCGTAAAACAACCAGACAGTCCGAAAGAACTTAACTGGCTGATAAAACGCCACAAGTATAACTGATCGATAAAAGTTACCTATCCGAGACAGTACACTTTAGACGAAAATGGACCAGACGGTCAGAAATGACCTAACTGGGCGATAAAAATAAAGTTAAACTGATCGAGATAACTACTTAGAAATCTTTTGTCTCCATTCATATTATAAAGGTTTTACAATTCCCGATCAGATAGGTTTCGGGTACATACACCGTCGGCCTCTCTGGTCAGGTTGAATTACAAAACTTAAAAAAAAAAAAAACAGGGAAATTACAAGTATGAACAAATTCAAGAAAAATTAAGGGGAACCAGCATCGGCTTCGGCCTCGGACTCCTCGTCGGAAGAATCAAGGATCGAGGCGTCCAAACCAGCATCAACAAGCTTCGCTCGGGCCTTCTCCCGATAAGCTTCAACACCCTCGGCAAACTGGGTCATAATCTTATCGGTCAGGGCAGGCGATTCTTCGTATTCCCTGATGGCAGCCTGTTTGATGATGGCCTGTTCGGCCATCAAAGTGTTATTCGCGTGGATCAAGTTACTCAGCTGAGCGTGGACCCCCGCGAACTTCCCTTCGATGACCTGAAGGTTTCCCACCAAGGTCCTATTCTCTTCGACCAGAAGTTCCTTATCCTGCACCAGCTTTTTGGCATGATCGTTGAGACCGACGAACTCATGTTGAAGTAGGGAATTTTGTTCTTCGAGTTCGCCAATCCGGCGATTAGCCTGGGATACTTTATTACGGGTATCCGCATGGAGATCCCGCTCCCTCTTCAGCTCCGAATCCCGACCCGATAATTCGGCCTGGAGAAGCTCCACGTCGGTTCTTAGCTGAACCTCTCTCTTGGTAGATCGGGCAAGGGGAGCGATAGCTCGAGCAAGGATGGCGTTGGCCTAAATACATAGGCGAATTGGTCAGACAAAAAAAAAATGAATGAAGACATATATACAAATGAGGATAAATACCTGAGTCTGGGCTCGGAGATAGGTAACCAGAAAATCCTCTGACGAAAAGTTCTTGAACCGTTCATCATCACCGGAAAGCTTGAATTGATCAAGCAAATGGAAAGGGAATTTGTCAGCTGGGCTCTTCGGCCAGCAGGTGGTTGGGGATCCTCCGGAAGAGCTAGCCTTGGACTTCGGGGAAGAAGCATTGATCGGGGCAACGACCTCCTCGGCATGGGAGGGCCCCTCGACCAACCGCGGCTTCTTCGAAGCGGGCTCCAGAAGCTGATCTTCGGTACCCTCCGAATCTTCGGCCACCGTCACTATGATCGGAGGTGGAGGAGTTGATTTCAGAGCAGGCTTCGGTGGGGGCGCGACGATGGCCTTGGGGGGAGCTCGAACAGAAGGTCTTTTCTTCGACTTCTTTAGCAAAGCCATCTTGTCGGCCCCCTTCATCTGCAACACACTTTTCGTGGAAGCATCAGCCTTGGAAGGTTCGGGAAGAGGGCCGGTTGACGAACCGACAGACATTTCGGCAATTAGAACAGCCTCGTCTGAAGGAGAGTCATCAGCGGCTGGGAGATGGATTGGCTCGACAAGGATCGGCAGTGGGGACAGGGCCTCTTCAGTATTGTTTGGCTTGAAGATGGTCACTACAACATAAAATAAAAGGATCATTATGAAAATCGAAGCAAAAGATCGGGTGAATAAGAAAACAAGGTCGGATAGATTAACTTACAGCCGTGTTCGTAGAGCCAGGATTCGTTGGACACGATTCCTAGACCCCAATTAGTCTGCCTCAGAAGGGCGTAAAACTTCTTGAAGGCTGCCGAACGACTCTTCGGAAATTTGTTGACCTTCATGGGGACATCTTCGGGACCGGCCCAGTTGGGGAGAAGGTTAAGATCGGTTCCCCTCATGAAGAACCATTGTGAATGCCACCCCTTGTTGCTGGATGGGGTCTTCACGAAGGTGTCCCGTCCAGGAACACGGTTCAGATGGCGAAGGCCGGGCTCCTTTGACCGACCCACCGAGAACAGGACGAAGAAGAAATCCAGCCCGGGGGTGATGCCAGCTTCCTGGCAGAGGGCGATGAAGCTGATCAGCTGGATATAGGAGTTGGGAGCCAGCTGGGAGAACCCGATCCCTACCAGGCAGAGGAAAGAAGAGATGAATTCGTGGAGGGGGAACCGAACCCCGTACCTTAGGGCATACAGATGGACGGCTACCCATTTGCCCTCGGGTCGGTGGTACATCCTCTCGCTGGCCTCGGGAACCCGAAGCTTGTATTCTTTGGGGATGTTAAATAAAGTTTGGATGTCCGACAGTTGAGAGTGGGTGATGGAAGATTTGGTGTTGATGACAGCGTAGTCGGTTTCCGAAGCGTAGAGTTGGCGAATTCTGGTTTCGGCGTTCTCCACGGAGAGTTCGACCGGAGTAGCCTCCAGCTCGATTTGGAGAAGGTCACCGGAGTTAAGAGTGGGAGTGCGGGCTGCTATGGTTGGTAGAGGACGAGGATCGCTGGAATCAGCCATTTATGGTGGGAAGAAGGGAAGAGAGGTACAAGACAAGAGCTTAGTGGAGAAATGGCACGGACTGAAGAAATCTGGAAAAATGAGTGTCTCGCCGGAAATCGCTCTTGCCGGAAAAGTTCGACAGAGATTCAAAATATTAAAGGCTCGAAAAAGTGACGCTGCTGAATGTTGGGGGGCTTATATAGCCCGTCTGGCACGGCTTCCAAAGGCGGCTATTTATGGCAGGTGGGCCCAGTTGTGAGAAAACGTGTACTAGCTCGCGGGCCGAGGAGAAACCGTTTGGGTTCCCGAGACAACTCATCATTATGGCGTGACTATCCGAATTCATGTCCTTTCAAGTCTCGTGTCATAAATATCTTATAACAAGAGACTGGGGGGCAATGTTTGGGAGTGTTTTCCCGACCCTCTTTTGGGCTGAAGGCTTGAGTCGGGTCATAGGAGGACGGGCTCGTATGTTCAGAGATGTAAGATCGGGGTCGGTTACCCGATCCCAATAGGCTGGGGCCCGTGGTCATCGTAAGGTTTGAGTTCGGGCCTATTGGGTTTGGCTATTGGTTTGGGCCTGAGCGTATGAGCAGTTCACATGCAGAGTTGGTGCGACAAGGAGTTTACGTGATTAAGGGTGTCAACCCTAATCCTACGTTAACAAAGTAACTCTGGATGTAGTGGTGGATAGGGATTCCACTTGCACTTCTCAAGGAGATTGTGTTGGACCCAAATATGGTAGCTAACATATTTAGGAGTCCTACTCTAATCCAAAGAAGAGGATACCAAGGTGATGAGAGCTCTATAAATACAAGGCCAAGGTTACAATTAACGGGTAAGATCTACTTTGAGCACTAAACATATAAACCTCCATTGTTAAACCTTGTGAACGGCCTGTGCTTATTCTCACACCGGAGCTATCCCCCGGCGGTACGGCCGTCAAGCTTCTGTGTGATCTGTTATTGTGCAGGATTCAGCGCGTGGATTTTGTGATTGGACGCGCAGACAAAACTGGGCGTTAACACTCATGATACTTGATTACCTTGTGAAAACACCTACAATAGTTGTTTGGATATACAATTATGACTTTCGAGTGTACAGATATCATCACTCAAAGAAAACCAATTGCAAAAAAAAAAAGAACAAAAAATAAAAAACTAACAATTTCAAGTTTTTTTTTTAAGATGATACAAATTGGGGAGGGATCAATTTGCAATTTTTTGGAATTCAGTTTTAAATTTTAATGATACAAACCTTGTTGCAATTTGCACCCTAGAGTTATGACTTGTGGAGCAATCCAACCTCTGCAGAAAGTCCAAAATATTTTGTAGACACAACCAATGATGTATAAAGGATAGCCAAAAGGTTATTATAAGCAACACAAAAATAATCTAAAGAACAGGGAAAAGGTTTAAGAATAATAGCCATGGGAGGCCGATTATCCACACCAAAGACAACGACAACGACAACAACAACAACAAACCCTAACGACACCAAAAATGCCATTCCAATGTCTTCCGCACAAACCCCAACCGAAACAACCCATCAACCTAAAGCCCTAGAAACCACTGAAAGTAGTGATCCAGCCGTACAAGAATCATCAGATCCGCCATTGATGGACAAAATCGAAGAAACCCCAGAAAACCCAGACGGGAAGACCAATTTAGAGGAGGAGGATGAGGGAGAATGTGGGTTTTGCGTGTTTATGAAAGGCGGTCCCTGCAGAGACAGCTTTATTGCCTGGGAAGAGTGTGTTATGGAGGGTGAGAAGAAGAAGGAAGAAAATGTCGTTAGCAAGTGTTCTGAGGTAACTGAAGCTTTGCATCTGTGTATAAAGGCTCATCCGGAATATTATGATGTCCTTTCGCGTGCTAAGGAGGCAGAGGCAGAGGCTGTTCAAGAAGTTGAGGATGAGATAGTGGCGATGGCGGAAGCTGATGAGAAAGAGAAGGAAATTGCTCAACAATCATTGGATTCTGATGGAGAAAAGGGGAATTCGGAGCAAAGCTAAGCTTCTCAAGTGACAAATATTCATCTCCTAGGAAAAATTGAGGTGATTTTTTTAGGGGACCTTATATTTTATGACAGAATATTATTCTGGATGATGATGCAGTGAATATTGATTTAACTCTTTCGTAGCGATCTTCTTCTAGATGAATGACTTTCAAGTCCGTGTTTTATGGATTACTCGTGTGTTCAATATTAGCATTGAAAATGGGAGTATGGATTGTGCTTGTGAAGCTGAAAACAATACTATTATATTAGGAATGTGGAATGTTGAATCAAGATTATGTTGAATGATTTAATGTTATGACTTTCTGTGGGCTTAAATGATACTGCATTTGGGAATTTAATGTGCCTTATCTTGTTAAACATGGTGCATGGATATAGCTCTGTTAAATGCTTCATTTCTGGAAAAGTCTTGAAATCTTGTCCTTGAGGTTGAATACATGTCATAGTTGAATTGATTTCATCATAATAGTTCTAAAAATTTCTTCTCTCGTTTTAGTTTGCGACTTGGAACTAATCCACTCTTGGTAGAGACTGAAGCTTTGTTGAAATTAACTTGATTTATACCAACCTATTTCTGTCTCCTTATATATATATATATATATATATATATATATATAGGCATATTCGTTATATTTTTAGGTGCTTGTGGATGAGTTTCTTTATATAGGCACCCCCAACTTGTAGGAATGGGTACCCTCTCTCAGAAACAATTGTGATCTTCTCAAATAACACATATTTTTAGTATGATGTAGCCATGTTTTTCTCCTTTTCCCAATTCAGAACTTTTTATCAACCCTAATGAGAATGAGAAATAGTATGTTAGCATGTGCTTGGTTGTATGAAAATGTTGTGGATGAATTGAAAAAGAACATGAAGTACCATATAGTCCGAGTGTCATTGCAAGCACATATATACCTGCTTTCAAGTAGGACTGAATCAGAAATACAAATCATCCTGTTTTCTTAGCGTATCAACACTTGGTGAATATGATGTCCGCTGTGTATAATAAGAGAGATTGAGAGAATGAAAGGAGGAAGGAAGGGAAATATGAGGTGCATATCTATGCTCATGCAGGGTTTTTAGAGTCTAAGATTGTTGCAGAAAAATGTCAAGTTTGTTTGCCTATAATTATGTGTAGTTGGGTAGGTTTGAGCTGAACAATCACCTGACATTATCGTAGATTACAGTCTACAACTCTAAATAACCAAATGCTGTTGTTCAAGAAGGTGGTGTGTATACCTACTCCGGCCATCAATGAGATTACCAGCATATAGTTGATAGTTGTATGTGCTGTGTGCATGTGGGAAATTAGTTGAATAGCAGAACATGTGCATATCTGACATATAGCATGGATCGCTGTTATAATAATCACCTTTGCTCATTTCATTGATCAACGAGACAAACGAACGGTATTAATTATTATTATAATAACAATATTAAGCTTCGTTCAACCATGGTGGACATCGTTTTTCTTCAGGTCTGCGTGTGTACATTTGGTAATCCACAAGTAGATTTCACATGCCCACAAAAATGCTGGACAGTAAGAAATGTGTATCATTAAGCAAGATAAACTGTATCAGAAGTTTTTTTTGTAGGAATTAGTGGCAGCTGAAGAACAGAAAGGATGGAGAGAAATAAGGTTAGAGACCAACTTGGTACAACTGATTCACCTCTGCCAATTTAACCTTTATTACCCTCGTGTTTGTACTTGAGCTCAGAACCTACACCCATGCACTACAAGATTATAGATACCAACAATTAATGAACTCCAAATTTGATATTGTCGTTCACTTTTTTGTTTATTGAAAAATAATGACAAATTACCCTGTCCATTAGAGATGTTCCATTCCAAATTAATCCCTTGGTCTAAAATGCTATTTTTTTTTATTAATATCATCCATGTTTAAAGCCAACTTATCAAGTAAATTGTGAAAATAAAAATAAACTAAAAAATTATGTAATAAATATTTTAGGTCAAGTAAATTGAAAACAAAGTAATTGTTTAGTCTAATTCTTTATATGTCTTGGTACAAAATTTGAACAATTTTATCATTTCCTTGCTAAGAAGATACTCCTTTGTTATTCCTAGTGTAAAATAAATGCTTTCATCTAAATTAATGAATAATAATTACCCTAAATTTAGCTTTTAAATAAGAAAATAATAATATATTATTACACAGTCGTAGACTAGTCCATGTTGCTCTACCAGATAGTAAAGAAATAATAGAGTAAATTCTCAAATTCTGGAATGACAAGTATAATAATAATAATAATAATTTTTAGGGTCAAATCTGTACAAGTCATGTAATAACAATCCCCTCAAATCATCTAACAAATTACAAAATTAGCTCGATTCGTCCGGTCAAAAGTCATCTTTGAAATTCTGTTTTCACTTTTCAGCAGCCTCGCATTTTTTTTCTTTTCCAATAAATTTAATACAAATCAGAGAGCACAGCTAGAGAGAAACAGAAGAACAATGGCCATGTCAAGTTGCGCTAGGGTTTTTCCAACCTTCGATTGCCGATCAGACCCCGAATATTCCAGCAACTACCGATCAGAACATTCAAACTACGCCCGATTCACCACCGGAAAATCCCAGCTTCGTAAACCAACCTCCGCATCGTTCGGTGGTGGCCTCTCGTCTCTGATCCTCAAGTTCCCTCCCAACTTTGTGCGACAGCTCAGCATCAAAGCTCGGAGGAACTGCAGTAATATCGGTGTCGCTCAGGTCGTAGCAGCCTCGTGGTCCACCAATCCGTCGGAATCTGTACCTCCTCCGGCCGCCTCCGCCGTTGATTTTACTCCGACAGAGGAGCCAACGGTAATTAATGGTGACGGTTCTTCTAACATGAATGATGTACAAATTCCGACTCGAACCAATACAAACGTGGCCTCGTTTTGTACCTCGGATGGAAGCGTTACAATTCATGCCGGTATACCTATGATTTACTGTTTGATAAACAAACATATGCGCCTATTTATTTTTCTTATTCAAAATGGTTCATGTGTGCTGTAGTAATTGCATATTATATTCATTTGAGGTTTTTTGTAGGGTAGTAAGCTCAATGTTATTTAATTATTTTTTTTGGAGGGGGTTGGTGGAAGGGGATGGTGTCTTTATTTAATCCAAAACATTAAGAAAAAAGCTCTGAAAGTACTCTTTCTTGAAACAAAGAATCAAATTTTATGATCATTCTGCCTGGTGTGAATCCTTGTAAGTACAAAGGTGTTGTCTATGTTGTATATTTTATCATATTTTGGGGTTTATGGATAGTTTTAAAATTTAATTCGAATTTGGTAGCTGATGTTGGACAGAAGTTCAAGGGCTTGTTTATTTTAATGTTCTTCCGGAAAGGAGGTTTATTTCAATGTTAAATAACTTGATTGCATTTTCTTTAGTTGGTGTCATATGTCAGGTGTTTATTGTCCAATAGCGGAACTAGAACGTGTTTGTAGGGGGTCAAAAATTTTAAACTAAGCGGGCCGAAATTATTAATACCATCACTTGCTTCGGAACTTGGTAATCAACAGTTCTTTGTCGCTTAATCAAGTATTTATCCATAATCTAGTATAAATAAAAACATCAATTTCTAATCAATAATTTCATCAATTTAAACATTTCATAATAATTTTATCATTCATTAATTCAATTATTCAAATATTTCATTATAATTTCATCAATTAACCTAAACAATTAAAGATTAGTTGTGTTTGAACCAAAAATGGCTCTATGTTTTCTTCTGTTATTCATCAATAGTTAGTTGGGTGTAAATGTAATATTTAACAATCTGCACTCCGAAGTTCAAATATTTTGAATGTAGTTTTCTAAATTTCAATCTGCACTTAATGATTTCAATATTTCAATCTCTAACACAATAACACCATATTTTCATTTCAATATTTTTAGTTATATTTTCATTAGTTTCAATTTCATATGAACTGATGAACACTTAGACAAGACAGACAACATGCGCACATTGATAACAAAAACACTGTTCACCAAAAAAAACAATAGTAACACACTAACACTTAATAATCAACTGAAGAATTACTTATAAATTACCTACAAAAAAAAAACTTACCAGCTGACTAACTGAGGAAAGAAAAAGCTACAGAGCAGACTAGCAGTAGCAGGAGGAGCCGCAGGAGGAGAGAGCAGAGGTGAGGCGGAAGACTGAAGATTGAATGAGAGAGAGAGTTAAAATCCCTAATTCCTAAATGCATTTAGAAATTCTTTTTTTTTTAATTTTTTTTAATGAAACGATGTCGTTTCATGTTTTAAAAAAAACAAAACAAAACCTGCAGTGAAGAAGAGATCGGAGAAGAAGACCGGAGTGGCGGCAGACTGCAGAAGCTCTGTGGGCTGTGGCTGGCGCCTGGTTGGCTGCCCCCCCGCCCCCGCCCCCGCCCCCGCCCCCGCCCCCGCCCCCGCCCCCGCCCCCGCCCCCGCCCCCGCCCCCGCCCCCGCCCCCGCCCCCGCCCCCGCCCCTAGTTCCGTCTGGACCGCTGATCTTCCAGGGTCAGATGCCGCCCCCCTGCCCCCCTAGTTCCGCCTCTGTTATTGTCTACTATTTAATGTATAACTGAATACCTCTTTCATGTTGATTGTACTTTCTTTTTGAAAAGTATGGTCAATTTGCAGTTTATGCTTGGGGTTAATTCTTGTTTGCAAATAGCTATTGCTGTGAACATGTAACCTAGGCTTCCTTTAGAAGTTTCAGTTACAAACTAGTGAGAATGAGTGGGTAAAGCCGTAAAGATGGTGATCAGTTTCTCGCAAAGCTGAATCATTCTTTATTTATTTTTATTTTTTTTCACGATTAGAGGTTGATATACTCTCTTGGAAAGAATATTTGATTTTAAATTATCGACCTAAAGTGAACCATTGCAACCGTCAAGATTTGCCTTTGTATTATTATTATGCATTTGTTTTTAATTTTCGGGTATTTGGTTGGGATATGTAGTTTTAAATATAAAGCTTAAGGTAGTCAAAAGAGCTTGTTTTTCTTTGTATACACGTGTTTACTTATATTACAGGTGTCTAACAGCAAACCAAAACTTGTTGGTTGCATCAGGTGAAAGATTAGGCCGCGGTATAGTTACTGATGCTATTACTACTCCAGTTGTTAATACTTCTGCTTACTTTTTCAAGAAAACTTCTGAGCTTATCGATTTCAAGGTATGCATTTTAATTATTTAAATTACCTTCGTCTTGCTGCGAGTGTGATATATCTTTTAATTTGTTGCATTATAGGAGGGGCGCCATTCAAGTTTTGAGTATGGACGTTATGGGAATCCAACTACTGTTGTTGCTGAGGAGAAGATCAGGTATGACCCCATTTGCCAAGATTTATTTGCTAGGTCAGGTTGCCATTTGTGGAGAGTTGAGACTACATTTTATGAGAACTTGTCCTCTATATTTGAGCAGTGCACTCGAGGGGGCTGAATCAACACTGTTTATGGCATCTGGAATGTGTGCCAGCACTATTTTGTTGATGGCATTGGTTCCAGCTGGTGGGCATATGGTAACAACCACAGATTGCTACAGGAAGACTAGGATTTTCATTGAAACTATACTCCCCAAAATGGGAATCAAGGTTCTTTTGTTTATCCCTTTCCGACTATCTGTGTAATAATTGGCTTTTGTCTGCATGCAGTTTTGAATTTTGGTCATCTACTTTCTATTATTTTCTAGCAGTTTTCACGAACTCTTTGCCATTCCACATTAAAAAATCATGTAAAAAAGGGGAAAGTACATCATATAAAAGTGAAAAGAAAAAAATGTGCAGAATCAATTGTTTTAGCTGTGAAATTTAATGCATAGTTTAAATTTAATTAAATGGACAATCCCTGCTATGAGTATCTCTTATTCACCCTCCCACTCTCCCCCCCCCCCAAAAAAAAAAAGTAATAGAAAAAGAAAAGTGAAAGTATAAAGGATTATCAGTCATCTCCCAGATCCATGGCAACTATTTGTTTACTATATGTAAGCTGTGGGGTTTGGCACTACATTTGGTTCATTTGTCATATGCATCTTACTTATGTGAAAGGAATGGCTTTGCGGCTTTTTTTAACGAGAAAATTATCATAATGGGAATTACATATCAGTTTTGTTTGAACCTTGTCTTGGAGCAGTCATTTTCTTTTTTATTTGACATTGGCATGGTTATTTTGTTTTTTCACATCTTCCTATGTTTTTTTATTATTGTCCAAGGCTGCAGTAAGATTATTGTTTCTTTCACAAGTTTCTCTAACCTGGCGATCTTATTTGTCACTTTCTGTGCAGACCACTGTTATTGATCCAGCTGATGTTGATGCTCTGGAATATGCACTGGATAAGAATAGAGTATATAGCATAATAATTCCTTCATATATTTTAAACCTTTTTTTCTGTGTCTGCTGGGTTATGCTCCTAAAATGGTCACTTCTGACATCATTTGTTTATCAGGTTTCTCTGTTTTTCACAGAGTCACCAACAAATCCTTTTCTCCGTTGTGTTGACATTGAGTTGGTTTCAAAGCTCTGTCATAGTAAAGGAGCATTGGTTTGTGTGGATGGAACTTTTGCAACACCTTTAAACCAAAAGGTCCTTAGTCTTGGTGCTGATATTGTTTTGCATTCTGCAACAAAATATATTGCTGGTCATAATGATGTAAGTATGTCTGTAACAGACTAGGTTCATCACTAAAAGAGAATGTTGGTTTTGAAAATTCTGGATTTTGGTTCTTTGGTGTGTTGTCCAAATGAAATTCACAAAGTCTTGTTCCAGGTCCTTGGCGGGTGCATTAGTGGTCCTGAGAGGCTTGTGGCTTCAGTTCGAACACTTCATAACATTATGGGTGGTGTTCTTAATCCAGTGAGTCTTCCTGTGACTTTGAGATTCTTTGTACAAACTATCCTATTGAACCTATGACTTAAAATTACTAATATACTATATAATTTGGAATCACTTGTCAAATAAAAATATGTAGTTGGATTCGCTGTTAATGATTAAGAACACAATTGGCCAAGTATAATTTTACTTGATATGCATCACCGTAGCTTTTTTTTTATTCATAATTTTCATACAGAATGCTGCATATCTCATCATTCGAGGAATGAAGACGCTGCATCTTCGTGTACGGCAACAAAACGCTACAGCATTGAAGATGGCCAAACTTTTAGAGGCACACCCCAAGGTAAATTTTATTTATTTATAAAAATCTTAACGTAAATTTAATATCAATAAATGTAGTGTGGAATATGGTATGCATTCTCCAAATTTCTTTGGGGGAGGAGGGGGTGGGTCTGCCTGTCTCCTGCCCCAAGCAAAGTAGTGCCTTAATAAGCAACAAGATTCAACTCTGGTATAGGTGTGGAAATTACCGTTTTACATCTTGTTCATCTTCTTTCTCTTTCCTAACCTATTAACACTTGATGAAACTCTCATTGAGCTTAAATAAGCACCCATATCTGTCTAGCTGTAAAACTTTCTTTGTTCCAGACCCAAAATAACTGCTAAGCTATCTAATTACTTATTAGACCTTTTTATTTCTTTTTACTCGTCTCAAATTCACAACGGTATAGAAATCCAATTTATACATAATTATTTAAAATCTTCATGGACTGACAATCTATTGGAGTTATGATTTTAGTTATATCTATAGTTTTGGTTTAGGAGCCAAGTCTTATGTCCCATAAACCTAACAAAAGGTCGATAAGGTGACAAGGCTTGCAAGCAATGCATATTTATTGTTCAATTCTCTGTCCCAATACAATTGTGGATTGCAAAGCTCATTTACAGTCGGGCAGCCGGCTTGCTCCAAGATCTGACATAAAGCTTCTGCAGGTGAATTGTGTATATTATCCTGCTCTGGTTAGTCATCCTGAGCATGACCTAGCTAAGCGACAGATGACTGGTTTTGGTGGTGTAGTTAGTTTTGAGGTAAGTCTTAGTTTTGAACTGTGTTTCTGAACGCCTGTATTTTAGGATTTTCAACAAATTTCTTATTCAGTGGTGTGTACTAACGTAGATTGATGGGGACTTGATGACCACTGCAAAGTTTATTGATGCCTTGAAAATCCCTTACATAGCCCCTTCATTTGGAGGATGTGAGAGCATTGTAGATCAGCCGGCAATCATGTCATACTGGTACACGCTCATTCCTCTTCATCAGATTATTGATCATTATACAAACTCCTTATACAATTCCTTTATCAATATGAAATTTGTTATAAGCACTAGCAACACAATGATGACAGGATGTCTTGAAGTAAAAAAAGTACGAAAAAATTGTCCACCAAAAGATGTTTTAAGTAAACAAGTCATAGAAATTGTGTTATAAATATAAAGACTGGTTTACACTCAAGTTATGTGGAGTTCACTAGTTTTAAGAAAGAAAAAGATTCGTTGTTATGTGTCAGGCAGAGGGCATTTTGGGCAGCAAGCAATAAATTAGTATATTCTAGAGTTAGTATATTTTGACTATGCATGTGAGCACATGGGTGGTTAGTTATTTTGTGAGTGTAGGATAAGAGAATATGGTGTAGGTTTAGACTTTACTTTTCCAGCAAGTTTATGTAGTCTATAAATACAAGAGTCATGTAACTTTTATTTTACAAGTGATGAATGATATGAAAATCTGAGAAACAGTTTTGCAAACACACCTATCTCCCTCCTTCTATCTTCCCCCAAAATTGAGTCTATCTGTCTATTCCTCCCTAAATTCCTTCTATCTATCCCTCTATTTTATGTTCTATATCTGCAGATTCAAGTCATCAATACCAAGGTGTGGCCTGACATTATGCATACATGTGGTCTGAGTAAAATTAGACTGATCTTATACCGCCTAGGACCCAGTTTATAAGTCAAAAAAATATTGATTTGTGTTTCAGCAAGGATTTTAAGACATTTGAAAAACTCATTTATACATTAAATTTTTATATTTTTTAAATTCGTAATAAATTTGTATGCCATATTTTCTATTATATTTAAGATATATTAAAATATAATGCATAAAAAAATTCCAGGAATGTCTCAAAACCTGTGTTGAAAACAGTCGATACTCAAGACATCCTTTGGTAGAAAAGAGTAGGGGAGGAAAAGGGGGTGGGGGGGGGGTGTATGATTATGTTTTTAGTATTAGGTTGAACTAACTAAAAGTTGATGGTTTACAATTATTCCAGCAACTGATATATATAATTTATGGATGCACTTGTGACAGGGATCTCCCCCAGTTGGAAAGGGCAAAATTTGGTATCAAGGACAATCTGGTTCGTTTTAGCTTTGGGGTTGAAGACTTCGAGGACTTGAAGGCTGATATTCTTCAAGCATTGGAGACTATATAGGGTGTGTAACCGGCATTTAGGCCCCTCAACTATCCCTCTACCCCCAAATCCTAGTGCAACATGTTCCTTGTTCCTGCTATTTCATTATCCTATTATACAGCTATGTTTAAGGATTTTGGTGCCCCTGCTAATGACGATCAATTTCATGTTAGGCTTGTAATATTTTTTTGGTGCAATATATGTAGATTCTTTAATAGCTCAAATATGGGTTGGCAATCCAGATGTATTCTTTTTAGTTAATCACCTAAGAAGTTTGGGGATGGAGATTGAACCCATATCATAATGTTTATGGGGTTGACTTGTAGTCACCAAGTTGTTTGTAGGGTGAGGAACCTAGTTTTGTATGGAATTGTTGAATAATTTATTTCGATGGTGGATGGGAGTAAACATCCTAGTTGCTGCCTCACTGGGATTGATGAGTACACCAGCACAGATTTTGACACCGCTCAAGTCTAAAATTCAAAAAACTTCTGATCTGGTCATGGTCTTTGACTCTTGGAGAAAAGTAGTAGGTTTCATTTAAATTAACTGAGAGAGCTAGGTCGAACAAGAAATCTCTGGACATCGGTGTTGCTGTTGGAAGGTCAATGGTAATATGGTGTCTGGAATGCATGTGTCTGTCTGTGCAAGGTCAATGACAATGATCTTTTGGTGGAATGTTAATGCTTAATGCACGTGTCTATGCTTGACAATTGAGCTTTTCAAACATTTTGTTTAATATTTCTGATCCTCTACTGAAAAATTGAATCTATTAAAGTATATGGATGGTTTCACTTGGCATATCTGCATGTGTTGATTCACCCATAAAACTGAATAATAAAGGGAAATTTGGACGGCTACATTTACAACAGAAGAATGGGCAAAACTAGTTTTCCCATATCTATGTGAAAGCCTTCAAAACTCTACTCGTCCTTGTCCTACTCCTCTTCATCATAGTTGAAAGGTAGAGGTACTGACTTGAACGCACGGTACTTGCCCACATTGTTCAGGTGTTCATTCTCTATCCTGAACAAGGCAACACGCTATTAACTTTTAACAATGAAGAATAATCAAATCTCTTCACCAACTTTACCTGAAAAAATACATGCGTAACTAAATGAAGTCTATAATAAGTACTGTAATGGAATCAAAATTTAAGGGACCGACCAGGGCTCCGAAGTATACACTATATTGTGTGGAACTAGGAGTTTGTCTCTCAACCAACGATTCTTAGAATTACGTTGGAGAAGCCCCCAGTCCAAAACAAGGTCCCAGTATGTACTAGCAACTGCTGCAATTCCGGAGGCAATCCAAGCTATTATCCTCCACTTGTTTCGACTGAAAGCTCTCCTTGTAGTAACAGCTACGATTGTTGAAAAATATTTCAATCCATTCAGTCCTTGCACACTGTCGTCAAAGAAGGAACATATTTTTAATTCTAGCAGCGTAGGTTGAAAGTTAAATAGACTGGGAAAGAGTTTTAATATATAATGAATGAGATGTTAATTTAGACAAGTTTAATTATCTTACAACTACTACTAGTAGAGGAAGAAGCTCAGTGAAACCCAGTACCAGAACTTGTCGATAGCCTAATGAAGTTGCTTCCTTGAACCCAAATATGAAAGGATAATTGACTCCATATTTCCTCTACAAGTATAAATTCCCAGCGTACAAAAGCATGTGTAAAACAATGAAGGCAAACAAACTGCAAAGAAGAAATTAATATAGGAAACGTTTATTTGAATAGCAAAACAGGTTTCGATAGTAATATATTGCAACAGAAAACCAAGAAATAAGAACAATACCTGTACCGGGGGAACATGGTATTCATGGCCGTCCTGTCCTTACTAACGATATCACGAGCACGTGCAATCAAAACACAGTAATAGATTGGAAGGAAGGAAACAGTACATAATGTAAGAAATGCAGAGCAAGCTAGTTGTACCTAAAGAGGCAGTTACTCTCTGTCTTTCTTTCTTAGCTGTAGGCCTTAGGATGCTCAGACCTTTCTTGCGATTCGCGTTCGAAAAATGCTTAATGAATGCAGCTTCAACCCTCTCCATAAGCTTGGTAACCTGTGAAATATATTACCCAAATAAATATTAATGTGTAAGATAATATTAAGTTTAAAGGTAATTCACCTCATCGGAGCTGCCTAGGTAAGAGTTATCGACCATTTTCATGAAGCATATCTGCGCTAAAAACATAAGTAATTTAAAATTTCAACCTCAAGCAACCCGAGAATTATAAGCAGGGGTTTCCACATATATATATTATATAGTACTAGAGTGGGACATCTGAATTCGATTATTACCTTATCGTATTTCTTCATGATCTTTGAAAATGCCATAATATTCAAGAAGCTGTTGGCCAAAACAAAAGAAAAACATCATTCATCAAAGAAATTAGATACACCAAGGATTGAATTCTAGCCCTTTCCTAAGAGTAAAAATACAACTATCATATATGATAATAATTCATACCTGTAGCTTTTAAGAAGTCGAAGCTTGTGATAAAATTCAACGAAAGAACTTTTAAGTTGATGTTCAATTTTTTTCAGATTTTCCTTACTGAACCTCAACTCTGTCTGAATAGGAACTGTTAACGCCAAGATCTTTGATGACGTCCCAATCACGTAAGACGCCCTGATCCTGCACAGTAAACACGATCAACACCAAAAGCTTGACGGCTGGACCGTCGGGGGATAGCTTCGGCGTGAGAGTCAATACAGGCGATCACAAGGTTAACAATGGAGGAAAAATGATGAATAGTGTCTGAGTGTGTATTGAAATGATAATGTTGTGTGTAGTGTTATGTTACCTCCTTTTCTTTTGTTATCCTTGCCCCATACGTTCCCCAGACCCGGTTTACTGTGTCACCCACTACCTCCTGACACCTCCTTCCATCCCCGGTCATATCAGCCGAAAGTGTGTAGCTTATTTTCCTACCTGCTATTACTGTAACCTCCCGCCGGCAATCGGAGTCCCATCCTCATTAATGCCATGCAGACAGGTGGCAGGCGTAACAGTCAACTACTGCTTTTGTGATGATTACCGGTCAAAGATAAGATAAGTAATACCTTACGTAATGGACCAACCCCGTGACTAAGCCCAATATTATAGTCAAGTAGCGAGGCCCAAGTTGTTTGACCCAATATGGTAAAGGTGATATAGTCCAAAAGACAAGCCCATTCGGCCTGGCCCAGTAGGAAAAGTATTCTGGCCCAACAGGAACATTAAGGAAGCCTTTGATTGTTGAACGAGGCGTCTCAACAGTGTTGTTCATTGGCTTGAGTTCTTGATCGAACACTTTGCTTTGCATGTTTTGCCTCTTCCTTGTGATCATCTTTATCATCACTCCATGAATCATCCGATTGTACCCCACTTGTCGATATGTCTTCTTCTATTACATCCATAGGAATTACTCTTCCTGCACATAAATATACGTAGTTTGGATCAAATAATTCTACATCTTAATACTAAAACCAGAAGATATGTATATATTAATTTTATTCATGAAATACTTACTACTTGCTCTAATCCCAGAAGGAGTAGAAGGAAGCTGATAATGTAGCAGTTGAAGCTACAACATCAGAAGCAAGACGGGTAATCTCTCTAGCACAATCAAACCATTCGTATTGTGGATTATTCACTTTTATCCGAAAAGCTATATATTAAAGCATCCATTATCTTATTCAGCACAGTCGCCTCCTTGATCACCTCTTCAACTTTGGCTTGTAAAATTTGACAACTTTGTTGAACTCATCGTCAAGCCTTGTAAAAAACACGAGCTCGTACTCTCCTCCTTCATCTGCTGACATGAGAAACACGGTCTCATAGCCGTCTTCACCATCTGATTTCTTAACGGAGTTGACTAAAATCGGTTGGCTTTCGAAATCATGAATAGTTGGGCTTCGGGGAGAAATGGTTATGTGTGTCAGGCCACTAAACGCTCTGTAAAGCGTAAGCCTTCGCGTTAATCCCGGTGGCTGGTTTGTTTCTTTGTCTAAAATGGAGGATTTCTTTCAAAAGGGTCTTGAGAAATTCGTAATCCATGTATGCTTCTTGCCATTCTGGCACCATTTGTAAAGTTAATTCTTTACCAAATTTCATCTTCTAATTCCTTGCTGATAAATGAAACAATGTTGTAGTCAGGACTGGTAAGGGATGACTAGCTGTTGTTGTTTGTATAAAATTGAAAAGATAATTAGAGGTGAACGTAAATTAGCTCTTCTATTATTATTGTTAAACAACTCTTCTATGCAAACATAAAAATTGAACAAGTACTTTATAATTTTACTCATTTGTATTTTTATCCCTAATATGAAATTATAAAGCACTAATGTCTTATTATAATGGTGTCTTGATAGTGTTGTGGTTGTATATATAATTATGAGTATTTATTATATACATTTCAAATTGGGCTAAAGTGAGAAAAAATTTATTAAAAGTAGCAGTAGTGGTAGTTATAAAAATTGGTGGCCCTCAGTAACTAAACAAGGCAATCTCCAATAATAGAATATTAATGCCGACTTGGCTTGTTTTTGGTTCAACCACAATTGCCCATTCTTTTATTCGTTAATCTTGGAAGAAAGCTTTAATTAATATATATAGCATATTTTGAGGTTTTTAAAGATTTGGGTGAAGAGTAGTTTTAGTTATCTCATCTAAAAAGTTTCATTTTACCCTCAAAATAAAAAACATTAAATTTTTAATTCTTTATGTATCCTAAAAAAAATCTAATGAAATTAAAGTATTATCCTTCCCCTTACTTTATATCCAAATTAAAAGTTTTGTATTGATTTATAATTTAAAATTGTATATTTAATCTTGAAACAGAGAGAGGCAGGTAGTAGTTTTTAAAATAAAAAATATATAGTACATTGGGTCAATTGAGACGCCAGTTTATTTGAGTATATGTTTCAATTAAACAACATTTTTACAACGCACACATTATAATGGCAGCAAGCTCGCTGGCTCGCTCGCGGCTCCAAGATGTAATAATACAAGTACTCCACTATTTAGTAACAAACCATGTGATAATATAAATAGTAGTAGTAATAATTTATACACTGCAAGTAGTGGTACGGTAAGTTCCCTTTAATTTATCTTTTGTCAGATGCTGAGCTTATCCGATTATCATGAAATTAATTTTATAGTAAGTTATTCAATTTACCAATACAGTGCTGACACACAGAGATCACCTCCAACATGTATATAACATTATATTTATTAATCGATCAAAATTAACTTCATACTAACACATTATATCTACCTGCCAATGCCCCCCCCTGCCCTACCCCTTGCCCTCCCATCCCATTCCATCCCATCCAAATTCCAAACAACAAATTCTTCTATCTGCCCTCTTCCTCTCTCTCTGTGTAATATATAGAAAAATTAATGATCATCTGACTTGTACGGTTAGATTTCAATATATTGTATTACAGTTGTCATTTAAATATACCACTATACTAAGTAGTAAAAACTACTTTTCTTTAGGATCACTATCAGATCAAAGTAATCATGAACTTCGATCCTTTTAGATTAGGATTTTATGTTAGTACATATAGAAGAACCATTCTAGCCTCCTTTGCTCCTTTGCACAAAAAAAAGAAGTAAAACTAGAAATTTGATATTTTTACGTATTAAAATGATATTTTCAGTAAAATTAACTTATCATCCGTATCCGTATGAGAGAGATCATGCAGAAATAACAAAAAATATAGTAAAACTTATATTAGGATAAATAAATATTAAATAATAGAATTAAGTTTATAAAGAACATGGAAAGAAAAAAAATAAGTTTTTCATTTAAATTAAAAAACTCAAAAGGAAAATAAGTGGATATAAAAACTTGCATCCTTTCCTTTTCTTTTCCCATCCCTTTTTAACTGAAAAAACAGAGCCGAGAGTTTCTACTTCTAGGACACCCGCCAAAAGGAGAAAGAAACATACTATCTTATCCTCAACCACAAGCTATATATATTGTCTTCTTTAGTCCCTTCAAATCCAAAACACCCCAGAAATCTGTAGCAGAAAGAATGGACACTCTATTTTCTCTGCATCCACCTTCTTCAATCTTGATCTCTCCTACAAGAAGAAGAACATTAAAACATCTTTCTCACTTGAGATCCATCACAACAATCCCTACCCACTACTCCAACAAATCACTATCTTTAAACTCTCTTCTCTCGCCTCAATCTGGCCCACCGCCACCGCCTGTCCAGACCTTCTGGCAGTGGCTCTCAGATGGAAAAGTGGTCTCTCCCAAGTCTCCGGCGAAGCCTGGTGTCGTCGCGGAAGGGTTAGGACTGGTTGCTCAGAGAAACATAGCTCGAAATGAGGTCGTTTTGGAGATCCCCAAGAAGTTTTGGATTAACCCAGATACAGTTTCAGCTTCAGAAATCGGTAGTGTGTGTGGTGGATTGAGGCCCTGGGTATCTGTCGCTCTGTTTCTCATCAGAGAAAAGCTGAGAGAAGATTCACCCTGGCGTAATTACGTTGATATTCTTCCAGAGTACACTGATTCTACTATATTTTGGTGGGTCTGTCTGGCTCAACTTCCTTTTTTATTTTTTCGATTTTTCTGAAAATTGTTAAGTTAAAGGGCTTTGTTGTTAATGAAGTGCTGTTTGATGTCCTTCCACTGCAGGTCCGAAGAGGAGCTATCTTGGATTCAAGGTTAGTTAAGTTTATTTCTTGTTCCTGGTATTTCATGGACAATGGCTACAATTTTGAGCTAGTGGCCTTGCTTCTCTATTTTGGATTGGGATAACTATTACCTGTATTTGAAATTAGGTTCATCTCGTTGGTTTTCTGGAAAGGTTCTGGTGATTACATTGGTCCATATGGAATTGGTGAATTTGGTGATTCATGCTCTTAAATGTTAAACCTAGTAAGATAATGATGTGGTTCTATCTTTGAACTCCACCCATATTTATCAGCTGTTTCCATGAACTTGATAAATACAACAATGTAAGGAGCTGCAGGTCCATATTTCTCTAAAGTGAACTCTTTGACACATGTTTAGATTCTATACAAAAAGTTTGGTATGATCTTGGATTTTGATTAGAACCGAGCAGATTTTGATATACTTTGAAAAGTCTTAAGTGGAAATGTTCTCATGTCTTGGTTTCTTATTGGCTGCTCTAAAATACAATCATCGGCATAGAAGAAACTAATAGCTTTTGTTCCTTGTGATTGACTTTGTTGATTACCTATGTTTATTGTCATCCACAACTGTTACAGTTTAACTGAACTGAGAATTCTTAGGAACTCAACTATTGAGCACATCAGTAGGTGCTAAAGAATATGTGCAAAGCGAATTTCTGAAAGTGGAAGAAGAAATCATACTTCCAAATCGGCAGCTTTTTCCTTTTAGTATAACAGTGGATGACTTCTTATGGGCTTTTGGGATACTAAGATCAAGGGCTTTTTCTCGCCTTCGTGGTCAAAATCTTGTCTTGATCCCCCTGGCAGACTTGGTAGGTCTTATCTCTTTTTCCAAGTTGGCTTTGGCTGCAGTAAGTTTCCACGCGTGAAATTCTCTTAAAGAATGCCACTTACTGGCCATGCAAAGCACCCTAAGTTATATATTGAACTAGTGGTAGTTTATTTTTCCATACTAATATTATGCACACTTTTCTAATATCACCTTACAATAACTAATAACAGCTTTTTTGAATCTGCATCCAGCTAAGTCTTAGGATATTACCCCCTAGGATGACATTAGGAGTTGTTTCATACTAGTTTGGCTGCCTATCACTTCTATGTGAAGCCTGCATTTGGCATTCCATTATGCACGATATATTGGAACTGGATACAGGCAGAGAAACATTGATTTTTTCTGAGCAGGGAAAAGGCTATAATACTTTGGCCATAACTCATCAAGAGTATACTTTGTTGAAGTCCCTTCATAATGTCTGGAAAAGGAAAATTGTGGAAAGATGTAGAATATGTTTCGTCTTAAAAACTTGTAACTGATATACCTTTGTCACAACTTTTTAATAGTATAATAGTAGCTGGGATATTAATATAATGATGCACTCTCATCTGCAGACCTTCTATTTTTTGTTTTTTTATTTCGTTACAAGTCTGATCTACAGATTTTCTTCTCTATCATAAAGAAAATAACGTTTCTACAGCCTTCCCTTAACCTTTTTATTGTGATATCAGAGATGAACTTCTTTGGTTGGAGATTTACTTTCTGCTGACCTGACATGTGGTACACAGATTAACCACAGCCCCAGCATAACCACAGAAGATTACTCATATGAAATCAAAGGAGCTGGTCTTTTCTCCAGGGATCTTCTATTTTCTTTGCGAAGTCCCGTATCAGTCAAGGCCGGTGAGCAGGTGAAGTTCTTTAGTCTTGTACGAAGCTTTTTTCCTCGGTATTATGTTAAATACGGAGTACTAAAGTGATCACCATGAACATTTAACGCAATAAAGTCATTAACGTAGAAATCTAATGAATCATTAGCTTCCTGTAACTTTGAACATATAATTTTCTTTGCAACAAATATTGCAAACAACTAGTATACTGAAAGCATTAGAATTACATGTAGAAGGCAAAATGACAGTTTTCAAGTGTCATTTGTTTAAATTTCAGAGTTGTGAGATCATGTATTTTAAGTTCTGCTACAGTTCACAAAGAATAAACTGAAGAATGATGTCACGCTTAACAACTCAAAATCAACTACTTGACCTTACAAAGTTTAGCAAAAGGCACCCAGTTCAATTAAATTGGCTATGATTTGACAGGTTTTGATCCAGTATGATTTGAATAAAAGCAATGCTGAATTAGCTCTGGATTATGGTTTCATAGAATCAAAATCAGATCGAATTACATATACCTTAACACTAGACATATCCGAATCGGACTCATTTTTTGGAGACAAGCTAGATATTGCTGAGTCAAATGGTATGAGTACAAATGCATACTTCGATATCACATTGGATCAACCTCTTCCAACGGTTATGCTTCCGTATCTGCGGCTAGTAGCTCTTGGGGGAACCGATGCTTTCCTCCTAGAATCCATTTTCAGAAATTCTATTTGGGAACACCTTGAATTGCCCATCAGTCGTGCCAATGAGGAGGTCATATGCCAAGTTGTACGAAATGCCTGTAAATCTGCTCTTTCTGGCTATGGCACCACAATCGAAGAGGTAAATTCCATCTTTTATCCATATTATTCTGTTAATCTTTTCTTCTCTGTTTCAGTGCTGCTTGTCTCATGTATTTATCCATGTCATCAAATTATCAATATGCTAAATCATGCAAACCTACAAGTTTCATAGCACGTTGATTGATCAAACTATGCCTCAAATATTTGATTAAATTAATGAATCTCCCAAAGAACCAAAAAAGTCAAAATTATTGTTGATAATAGACCAAAATGGCTTGACTTTATTTATGAGTATTTAAGATCTCAACCTTAACTTTGATCTGGTTCCCTTCAATTTGAAGCAAATTTCTATTCCTGTATTTTGAGCTTGGGATACTTGATAAAACATTGACCTTACAGGATGAGAAATTGAAGGAAGGAGGAAATCTTAATCCAAGGCTTGAGATAGCAGTTGGTATAAGAGCAGGGGAGAAGAAGGTATTGCAGCACATTGATAGGATATTCAAGGAAAGGGAACAGGAATTGGATGTGTTTGAGTATTACCAAGAAAGGAGGCTCAGGGACCTTGGTCTGGTTGGAGAACAAGGCGATATTATTTTTTGGGAGCCCAAATAGAATCCGTCAATGCCTTCTAAATGTTTCTACTTGTGTACTAAAGATTAAGAGGCAACTGTACTAGTGTAGTGCAGTAGAAATGAAGAATACTATTCTAGTGAAACCTCTTTTGCAATTCTCAAAGAAATGGAGAGAGAGAGAGAGGTTAATAAACACCCTTCAATCTTGTTTCCAAAGGGCCAGCAGAGTGATTTCCTTCCATGGCTTCACATCTGCTGCCCATATTTTTGATGGTGCTCTTGTTCTTTGTGCAAGTACTGGTTGAGCTAATTTTTCTATTACATTCACTTTGTCATTGATGGCATTGATTTTTATGTTCTCTGTCACACGCTTACAAATCTCTAGGTCTGAATCGCAGATGATTCTTACATATTCATGCATAAATACCGATAATGAGTAAAGTAATTTACCATGCATTGACAAAGCAATGTAATTATTCTTTCATAAAAATTGCTTCACTACTCGTAAATCTCTGCTCCAATTGGCTGTAGCAAGTCATTTGATGTAAAAAAGTCTTCCTTTCCTGGCCTACTTTATTTTGTTGCAAAGGAAATATGTAGAATTTAGAACAGTGTGCAACAGAGGGTGTACTGGTACTGTAACAGTTTCTTAATCTAAAGAGTAGTAGTGCTCTGAAAAGACGAGGAAAACTATCGTAGGCTTCTATTTGAACTTCATTCTTAATCCTTGTGAGATCCTGAGGACGAGATGGCTAAAGAAGGTTTATGTTGGCGCTATAGAGGACGCTTACAAATAAATTAAATTAATACATTCACGAGAGCTTCCTTACTTGAGATGCATTCTCCAAAACCACCAAATACTTAGTTCTGTTGTTTTACTAGTTTACAGATGGAGTAGATTCTTTTTTGGTGGAGCCAAGTGAACTGAAATTAATTTTACTAGTGATATATAAAATATTTGTGGATACATGCAAGCAAAGATCAAAGAATAAAGCAAACAAAATATAAACATATTGAACGAACACGCTTCCGGCTTATGGATGCCAAAGAGGACCATCTTCTTTCCAGCTGCTTCTCACAAAGTTCGTCAAGGAATGAACAACGCATATCTGGACTCTCACTTTATACATTCTTCAGCTCTATTCTCTCCCAATACTATAAAGCTCAGTAGGTATGTGTTTAAGCATTTGAACTTTCTCTAACCAAAGCACCTTGGTTTCTTCTCCACAGTAACTAGTAGATATGACAAAGGTAGGACTCAAACTTGACTATGTGCCTCACCTGGAAATTTCTGTTCCGGCGCCTAATAAATCGTTACAACTTCTTGTCTCGCAGAAACACTCGTGAGGGTTTGCATAAAAATAATCTTCTTCTTTGTGCTTGTTGTCTGCATCAACTCTACGACGAGTAGGCTGTCCCATTCGTCTTTCATGAGTCAATTTGAGAGCAACTGTGAACTCATCCCATTTCAGTGTCCTGTTCTGATATAAATCGATCAGTTCTACAATTTTTCTCCGATCTAGTTGCAGGGTCTTTTTGAACCCAAGATACCTGCATGAGATCTCATCAGGATGTGTTTTAAAGATCCAGTAGTATAAATCAGCTTCTTTTTCCTAGTAAGAAAACAGAAATTCATCCTGAAATTTTATCATATACCTGCGGTGACCTTCCACAAGCTTTGCCATGTTGCCATCATAAGTGGGAATGAAAATGCTACTGGCAACTGAAACCATGAAGTCCAGAGCTGCCATTTGGGAAGAATGGTTTTGGAATTGCCGCAAATCATCAGGATCCAGCAGCATCTCCTTCTTCACCTGATTATGTTCAATGTCGAGTAAAAGAAAAGGCCCAAGTTCTTAAGATATCATATTCAACCATATTATAATTTATAACCATTAGGCAAGCATCGAAATATAGAGTTTTGCCGTTCTCCAAAAGAGAGCACAATCCATGTCTATAGAACTATAGTAGTACACTCCATAATAAAGTCAGCCAATTGACCCTTTTAGTGCAGGTGCGAGGGGGGAGTCAGCTAACTGACGGGCCTTAATAAGACTCCCGAGCTAAAACATGTGCTAGAAGATGAATGAATTATTATGCATACATAATCAACCAGCTTCCTAGTTATTTAGGTGGATGGTTTAGTGCAGCCATTAGCAAATTATTTACAGGCTAATGTTCATCAAAAGGAAACATTTTATCATCAAGATACATGCTGCCAAAAACGTGTAGTGAACAACCAATCATAATCTCATTAAGCGATCTATAATGATGATTACATTTGGGAATAACAGGCTTGTGAATTCTCAGACTATATGAACCTAGAAAGCTGCCGATTCACAGATTAAGGACAACACAAGATCAAGGTAGTAATTACTCACAATCTGTGGAAATGAAGCTCGTAACACTGCAAGCCTCCTTTCACTGCCATAAATCTCACCAGATGCAATATATATCTGTGTTGCCTTGTCAAAATCTAGTGCTCGCAGCACTAAAGCCGTCTCCTCTGGGGTAAGAGGGCACAAACCTAGTGATCTCCTTTCTTGAGATTCTATCTCTTTCTCCCTCCACCAAGGAAATGCATACCTGAACATAAAGTGCAGTTGAGAAACATTATGTAACAATATATAAATAGAAATTCTCTCATCAGATGACATCACATATTGCTTTGATCGTCATATCATCGTATTAAGTAATTGAGTACATGGAAATTTATTAATTATGAATGAAATATAATAAACAGATACTGGCATAAATGCACACTTAAAGTTTTTACCTTTCCTGACATAATAATTTATTCAGAAAAAATTGGAAGCCTCACTACTATGTGAAACTGGCAAATAAGTCAACTTAGTGTAGTGATAGCTGATTTTATAATAGAGGATGATTGATCACAAATACCTAATATCCTAGGTGAGACAAAATCTTCTAACATTGATTATTGCTGTTCACAATCCATTTCTTGCTGTTCAATTAAATGCAATATACAATATCAATATGCATTCACATGCATTAAAAATTCATCCACACTTTGGACGTACATATATCCTAGCAACTCTTCAAACAAAAGAGCAGGTCGCAATAACCATATTCCAAGCCAGTAAAGATTGATATGAGCATAACTGAGTGGGAGAGGGTACTTCAAAGTGAAATCACCTCAATTGTTTAAGCTCTTCAGCTTCTTCCTCTGTGCAGCCATGCGTACAACCTGAGAAAGCCAACATATCCATCTCATACCTTAGATGCAATGCTATAAATGGTCCTTTTCCTTGAAGAATTTGGACCAATTTGTGTCCCAAAGCCTCAATCTGAGGAGTGAATCTCAGTGCCTGAAAATTGACACGGCACCTGAGTTTCTGAAAATCAAGTGGAATCATATTGTTTGCTAACCGTGCATCTGTTCTGTTGAAATGTATCAACTTATGCTTGTCAAAAAGAGGCAGAATCTGCATAGTGGAGTAAACCCACGGAAGCTAAATCAGTAAAACGGAGAGAGAATCCTCAAAAGTTTTGTTGTTGTCCTTCTCTTCTTATAATGAAACTATACTGACAAATGCAGACACACCAGCCTTGTAATAGTTCGCATATTTCAATCTATCAATTCAGGCAATCAGGTAAATAAGGTAGCAGAAGAGGAAAAGATTGCATGTCTCCTCCTTTATATGGACAAAATATACACTTCAATGCCCAAACTAATAGTGTTATAAGATTTTCAGATGATGAATTTAACATACCCTGGTAATTTACTGTTTTGGTCATTTAAGTAAAATCTGATTGTGATCAGGAGTTCCAACTAAGGAACTGCATAGTCAAGAACTTACAATACTCAAGCCTACAATTCTTCACCACCTAGAAGTAACGAAGCACACAATTACTCCCAAATTAGTGCCTTGAACTGAAATTTTCTGACTTTAGCTAAAACTTCCAACATAAACCCTTCTTTTTACTTCCCCGCCCAACTCAAAAAGAAAAGATAAAGAAAAAGAAAAAAGGAACACCAGATAGGTAAGAAGATAATTCAGCAGTGCCGACAATCAGCGTTCAATGTATGATATGGCTCCATACCTGGAAGAATACCATATAGGAGTTCACTTGACCCATGCCAAGCAGTTGGAACTGGGATTTATCTCCATATTCAGGCAAACCTAGCTTAACAGGATAACTACACAAGGTTAAGCTCAAATGACTCAAGATTGATCCGAGCTATATTAAAGCTTGAGCTTACTGATACTCAACTCAGTTCACTCACACTCTGACTGATGAATAAAATGCATGCAATCCATATACAAGAAAGAAGAATGAAAACTATTAACATGGGCACTGGTAATGATTTGCAAGCACGGAGACATGTCGACATCAAAACATCTATTCCACAACTGTTATTTGCAAAAATTTGCACAAGCATGGAGAATCCCTAAATGATTACTTCATCAGCCAAAGTCATACCAACAGGCTATGGTTAGGAGATCAATAAATTCTTTCCAAAAATAGATATGTATTGTGTATATCAGAACACAAATAAACCTTAAGCATACGGACCTGTTGCAGGTAGTACTTTTCACTCGACCAGCTGACAGGACGCATTTCTAGTGGCTGGTATCCATATCTCAGGATAAAACTTTTTGGTAACCTTTTGACAATTCGAACTTCATCTCTCAGTGAATCAATGAAGTGTCTCACATCAAAAATGTCCTCAAAATTACTGCAAGTCAAATACGTCAGGTTTGAATTTTCAAAACAGCAAAATGGGAGAAGGAGATTACAAATTTTCTTAAGCTAAACACTTCACCTAGGATCAGTCCAGAAGGATTTCTTATCAAGCTCCGGAACAACCAAAGTAAGGTTCAAGAGTCGAGCAACGGTCACCATATCACAGATCTGAAATCGCCCAATTTGCTGAGTAAATACATTGTTGTAAAGATAAATAAGTCCAGAAGACAAAATAAAAGAACTAGGCAACTAGTACTTACCGCAGCACGCATTTGGTTCAAACCCCCATTACAAGAAACCTTGAGAAAACCATTACTAGTGTAGTTCCCTGCAGAATAGTACGCATTGAGGAAATGTCAAAGAAAGAAAAAATTCTTCACACACCACTGAAATAAGGCATTGCATCTTAACTACAGAAAGTTGTTCACAAATCACATCATCTTCAGTAATCACTAAGTTGGTTCTTTTCCCCCTCCTCCTAATAAGAAAGTAGTGGCATGGCATCTATACAAAGCAGCATATATACCTAAAAAAATAAACACATAATATAGGCAATCAAGTAGTCAATGAATTAGCAACAGAGATGCAGTTGATCAACTTAATGCAGAATGAACGCGAGACAAAATTGTGAGAAGTAAAAGGATCTGACAGGTTAGATGGAGTGAGTAACACATTATCGTTCATAGACACGTAGAAACAAGGACAAACCAGACAGGTTATACGGAAAGAAGTGGTTTTATTTCAAAGTCTTAGCATTTTCAAGAGCTTTTGCTCTAATGTTGTTGCTTGCACAAGTTATTGGACAAGAATGTGGCAACTTCCTAAACTAATTAATGCATGTCAATGAATTCTTATAATTTATATAAAAACAACTCATCATTACGTTATTATTTTATCTTATTTGTAAGTTATGACAACTCATCATTCACTCAAGGAACTAGCATATACATCTCGAGCTAGAATATAGTTGCTATTGACGCATATAGTTCACTAAGTACATTTAGATTACAAGATAACAAGTAAAATTTCTGTACTTTAAAATAACAATCTTATCCAAGATAAGTATCAAATTCACTTCAACATTTTAAAAATATCCATACAATGTATTAGTTCCATGAAAACTAATCATCACCCAAAAAGATAAGTTATTTACTGAACAACAGTATGCAACAAGTCAATTGAGAAACTTTGCTTATTTGTTCTCAGCTTTCATCTAAAAACATAACTTAAAGCTTGTTAACCACACGAGTTGCTTACATTCAAACATCAGAATTCCTTCCAGTTAACTACTAACAAGAATTTCAAATATTCCAATGACAATCACATTAATAAAAGCAATCTTCCAAATAGACCAACTTCAATGAAAATCATAACAAAATTCATGAGGTACTCACTTGCAGGAAGAAGAGGAAGCGGTAATTGAACTGCCTTTTCCTCAGTGGATAGCTTATAAGACTCATTTGAACGATTCCATAACCCCGCAAACAAGTGCGGATGCCAGAGCTCGCCAACCGCAACTAGCTGAACCAAGCAGGTCCATATCAAAATGCTGGAACAAACCCAAATGAACCACACTTGTAATCTACTCCTGGGAATCACCTGCCCTGGCTTATCACACCTCAACTGTACACTCTCAGATCTAACCTCCATTTCTCTCCTCCCCACCTCATTGCCTCTTCTTCATACCCAATAAAATTTCAGAATTGACCTCGCATCAAGAAAACGCAAACCCTAGATTCAACCAAATTCAAAATTTCAAATAAAAATTATGAATGGCCCTAATTGATAATCTGGGGAGCTTAAATGAATGCAAAAGAATCAAGCGTTACCGACAGAGCAATAAATGGGAACCCGGGAGAGAGAAAAAATTGATATTTTGGAGTGAGAAAGAGGTGACAAGCGGCAAAAAATCACGAGCACCATGCACAACACAAGCGTCAAACGTTTGGCAGATTTTTGAGTGTTACTTTTAAAAATGGAAACTTTCTGCCAGAGATTTTCTTTACTTTTAAAATGGAAACTTTCCAGATTTCTATATATCTGCCTCTGAATCTGAAAAAAGAATGACGAGGAATGTGTGCTGAATTTGGCAGGAAAATGATAATGGAAAAATAAATTTATTAAGTTTGGAGGAGTGTGATACAATCTCCGATTTTGACGAATATAGAAAGAACTAGTGTTGTTATTTTATTTGCTGCGATTTTTACTATGTATAATTAATGGTGTTCTTGGATATAGTTAATGATGTGTTTATCAGAAGTGATTTTTTTTTTTTAAAGATTAGTGGGTGAATGCTTACTTTAAATCACCATAGCTCGGTGGTATAAAATTTAATAAATTTGAAATACGTGAGTTGGGTTTAAAAGTAAATATATTACGTTTTAGCTGATTTTTATTTTTTTGAAAATTATTTAATATTTTATATAATTTAAAATAATTAGTTATAATTTTAATAAAATTATTTTTTATGAAAAAATTATTTCAGATGAAAAAGAGTGGGTGACATAAATATATGATAAAAGATAATATAGAGAATTAATTCTATTTAATATTGTATAATTATTTTCTTAATTCTTGTATAAAATTATAAAACGTCAATATGAATCAGTACATATAACAGTATAATAATAATACTAAATTTTTTTTTTTTATTTCTTTACACTATTTTTATCCTTATGTGTATTTTCGGGTTTGAATTTGAATATGCACGTAGATATATATATTCATGAGTTTAATATTAATAATAATTTTATTTTAAATGACTTAAATATAATTTTTTACGAGTTTGTGTACATGGTTAATCTATTGTTACATATTTTGATTCTAATATATCATAATCTAATATGGCTTACTGACAAGCTGTAACAATACTTATTTTTTAATAAAAATATAAATATAATACCGACCAACTTCTATAAATTATTATTATTATTATTATTGTAAAATCATATTAGAAACTGCTGAAGGCTCGAGGCCATTAGATTTTAAATTTGAGACTTATTGTATAAATTATTATTTTTTTCCAAAAAAGAATTTAAAACTTGATCTTTACATATAGTATTATCTATAAACAATATTTATAGCGTTAAGAATATATATATTTTTTGATATTTTACAATTAAAATTAACATTCGAGAAGAAAAAAAGAAAAGAAATTGGTGCGTATGCGAATTATAACGGCGGGTGATCCTAGCAGCCGCAGGCAGGGACTCTCTTCGCTTTTGACTCTGGTTTACCATCTTCTGCATCGAAGAAGACCTCCTCCTCCTCCTCCTCCCCCTAATCTCTCGCCCATAATATAGCTTAGTTTAGTTTAGCTTAGCTTATTATTCACAATTCAGTCACCATGGTTTGCAGATTCTCCATCCTTGTTGTTTTAATCCTAGGGCTTTTAACATTAATGGCCGATTCGATCCGATTCGATCTGGAATCGGGTCACACCAAATGCATTGCTGAAGACATCAAAACTAATTCCATGACTGTCGGAAAGTACTCCCTTGTTAATCCCAACGAAGCTCAGGGTTCTTTGCCCGAAGTCCATCATCCTTTGCCCGAATCTCACAAACTTACTGTCAGGGTAATTTTCTTTCCTTACCAATTCTTATTTGCTTTGCTTTCAAGTTTCTGTTTATTTTTTATTCGATCGTTGTTTTGATTTTTTTTTTTGTCTGTGCCCAAATTTTTGTTTTTTATTTTTGTGTTTTCTCAGCAAGAATGAAATTTTATTGGAATTCCAGAACTTTTTTTTTCAAAAATAAAACAACAGTTGTTCTGCAAGGCTTTGTTTGGAACTCACGTTTATTTAAGCACCAAACCAAACAAACAGCAGGGTTTTGTAGTGTTTTTGAATGAATTGTTGATTGGAATCCCATATGTAATTTTTTTAATGTGATTTCTGAGCAGCCAAACAACTTGGCTTTAGTAGAGTTTTTCTTTGAATATTTTGTGTGGGATGTGCGATTTGTGTTGTCCAATGCAGGTGACGGCGACGTCTGGAAATAACTATCACTATGCAGATCATGTGGAGTCTGGACAGTTCAGTTTTCAGGCAGTGGAAGCTGGAGACTACATGGCTTGCTTTTGGGCTGTTGATCACAAGCCATCAACAACAATGACTGTTGATTTTGATTGGAAGTCTGGTGTGGCTGCTAAGGACTGGTCTAATGTTGCGAAGAAAGGCTCCATTGATGTAAGCCTTTTCCTGTCTTTGCATTCTGGATAAATTTGGTCATTTGGTATACTTAAATGACGATAGCTTGATTGCTACATGGTTTTAAAGTTATTGTGACTTTGTTCGAAATTTGAGCTAATTACGGTTTGGTTTCTAGATATTGTCATGCTGCGCTTTTGTGAAAATTTATTTTGATTACAGTGAAGTGCCTCCTTCACTACAAGGAAAGCCTACTAGAGTATGGTTTAGGTTATGTGTATGCATTTTGTGAGTAGTTGATTTTGCGTTTTATTATTAGTGGATGACTCATTTTGTTCGGAGTACTAGACAACATTATACTTGTAGAGTTGTATTTTTGCATGTTTCGCCGAAGCCAAGGCCCTAGGAGTTTTGGATTTGGTTGGTAAACTCATTCAATCTCCTCTAATATAGCCTTCTGGTATGGGATCTCCCAAGACCTATACATCTGATTATACTCTCATTGGAATCCTCAAAATATTTGACTGCTTTTAGCAACCATACCCATGATGTTTTTTGAACTGCTAAAATTCCAATCTGTTTTATACCAGAGTTGCAAGATACTTTTCTTGACTTAACAAATTGCGTATTGATACTTGCATTTTAAACATGGTACTATTACGACTGAAACTCTTTATCATACCCAAATATTTTTTTTGTTTTCCACCTCTAATTGTAACTTAGTATTAGATTCTCAAATATTATATTTAATACTTAATTATTTCTAAAACTGTCAATTATTTCATGCAATTAAAAATATTTTATGAAATCTTAGCTTTATTGGATTAAATTCGTAGAGAAATGAACAGAAACACACCAAATTGAGGCTCAAAATTTGCAATCAATGGTTGATCCCATGAAGAAATATATCACCTTTGTTTGGAAAGTCAGTATACATCATGAACTGCATGGGGAACATCTGGTCCTCACACTTGTGGATTATTAGTGCAAGGATTATAATCCATAAGATTGTAATCCCATAAAAAATTGTAATCCCATAAAAAATTGTCCTCGCAAATAAACATAGCCCAAGGGGGTACTATTTAATACAACTTCTCCCTAGTATTATTAGTCTATTGTTGAATGACCTTAGGAAACTTTAAAATATAAATCCTTTATTTTAGTTTCGCATGTATAACCCCACATTGTATGAACTTTTTTTTCTTAAGGATAAAAGATTGCCAAATATCACTAATACCATGCGATTGTAATCCTTAAGATATCCTTGCAAACAAGCTATTTTGGTATTGTTTATGTTAAAAAAAATTATCACATGGTTGTTTAATGGGATAGCTGAAAATAGGGATATATATGTTCTAATTTTTAATATCAAGTAACCATTTATTGAGAGATTGCATAATACCAAGGGGAAAGTGATATTAATTTAGGGATCTTAGAACTAAATAGTCCAGAGTACAAATTTGATGCCAAACATAGTATTGAATTCATTGAAGGACTATATAGTCCAATCCCTCCTATAATATCTACAAACAAAGATTGCTATGTGAACTGGTTTACTCTATTAATCCCTCCTATAATACTTGCAAACAAAGATTACTATGCAAACACTGGTTTACTTTATGTAATGCTTGGAGAAATTTTTGTTTCTTTTGTTTGTTTGATTACAATTTTATTTATTTTATTTTTTTACATCTTGTATTTGAAAATGTAGTATCAAGACTCTTAACAATTCATTATCACTTTGACTAGGCCATGGAAGTAGAGGTGAAGAGACTTTATGAAACTGTCACAGCTGTTCACGAGGAGATGTTTTATCTTCGCGAAAGGTAGTGTGTTTTTTAATCCCTCGAGGGATGCAACTGTCTTTTCACTAGCACTTTATGTTACTTGTGTTTGATCCTTGTTTCAGGGAAGAAGAGATGCAGGAGCTTAACAGAGCAACAAACTCCAAAATGGGATGGTTGAGTTTGCTTTCACTTCTGGTTTGCTTATCTGTTTCTGGTTTGCAGCTATGGCATTTGAAGTCATTTTTCGAGAAGAAGAAGCTTATTTAACTATCTCATCCATTTCGGCTCATTTACAATTTTCATCAATAACATCTTATTTTATTTCAAAATTTAAGACTTAAACTTTCAAATCATAAATCCTAGTAATTTAAACTGTTGTTGAATGTATTTTTTTTATATATAGAAGTCTTTCTAATACCTTGGAAGAATGATGAATTTATCTATGCATGGTTGATGATTAAAACTCTTTGGTAGCGACCCCAAACCTTCTCCATGTCTTTTGGAAGATGAATCGGAATTTGTTCATAAATCTCAGGGTTGAATTTCTTCCGTCAATCAAACTTCCCTTCAACTTCTGAGGGTCAGGTCACCATATAAAGTTAAATTAGTTAATCCATGTATGTGTCTATACATGTTTGCGACTAATCTAATGCATTTTAGAAGAAAAAATTTGTTTCAATTTATTTATCGTTTACAATTTTCTGAGAGAGTAAATTATTTATTTTTCTATATCACTCCTACCTTATTTTATTATCCCAAGAAATTCTCACCCTTAGTATTAATAGGTTTTAACTTTCTATAAAGGGGTAGGGATGAAATTTTACACATTTTAACTATTAAATGATACATCCTCCGTTTCTAAAAGATTGTCGTTTTAAAAGAAAGAATTTGTTTTAAAAAGTTTGTTGTTTGCAATTTTCGAGAAGAATAAATTATTTATTTTTTTATATTATCCCTACCTTCTCTTATTGTTCCAAGAAATTTTCTCCCTTGTATTAATAGTTTTCAACTTTCCAAAAAGGGATAGTGATGGAATTTCAAATAAATTTTACTTGGTAAATGATACTTTCTTAATTCATGTATCAAAATTTTAAACGACAATCTTTTAGGACCGGAGGTAGTAGTATTAAATGACTTTTTTAATTCATGTGTAAAAACCTTAAATGACACTTATTTAGGAACGGAGGAAGTATTACATAAATCATTAGAGAGGCGTTGTACATAAAAACTAAGGCTATGTTTGTTTCCAACTAAGGCTATGTTTGTTTATAAAGATTATACTTGGAATATGACTATTAATATTAAGTTTTTTGTTTGTTTTCAAATTTAGACTTGGAACTATTAGTGTCGGGATTATAAAATGAATTAATAGTCTTGACATTATAATTATAATCCCTATGGTTATGTTTGTTTGCAATGATTATACTTGAGATAGGACTATTAATTCTAAGTGTCTTGTTTGTTTCTAAATTTAGCCTTGGAATTATTAGTTTCGAGATTATAAAATGACTTAGTAGTTTTGATATTATAATTATAATATCGGGATTATAATCCAAGGATTAATAGTATTGGGATTAAAATCTCGAGATTATAATCCTTGTAAACAAATATAGCCTAGCATTATAATCTTAATAGTCTTGACATTATAATTATAATCTTAAGTCTAATAGTTTTGAGATTATAATCTCATCTTGAGATTATAGTCTTTGTAAACAAACATAGCTTAGGAGATCGGTAGAAGAAGGCTCCAACAAAATATCAACAATATCATCTTTAACATGAAAATACTAGTTCATTTCATCATTAAATCAGTTGCAATGAAAATAAAAATGTGAAGATAGAAATATTATTTGGAGAACATGGGAGTGAAGATTTTATATTTCGAAGAATAAAATTTTCAGTTTTAAGGGAAACGGTCTCTTTATTAATATTATAAATTTAACTTGGATAAGCATTAGATGGTCTGGATTCGGGGTAAAAAAACCCACATTGTAATTTTTAGAGGAGATAATAAGTAGGCACCTAGTATTAGAACTTAGAAGTAATTACAAGCTCTGTGTCCTAAAGAATGCATAAGTACTAAAAAAAATTCCAGCAAAAGATGTTTTAAGGTAGATAAATTAATACTAAATGTGTAATAAAAACTAGTTTACTCTCCAAAGAGAGAGTTGCAAAGCAACTATCACTTGGGTTGTGCAAAGTATACTATAAACATCCTTTTAGGGAGAGGATAAAATTGCCTCCTACCGGCTACCGCCACCAAGGCATAGCCCGTATGGATTCAAATCCCCCTCCCTCAGTTATGGAATGTAAACTTAATAGTACTAAAAAAAATTGCCTCCCATAACCAAAAATTCTCCACGTTGAGAATGTGCTTATCAGCTTACAGTGATCTCAAAGTAAATAGAACATACAAGAAACTATTAGCATAAATAGCAGAAACTGATCCATAGAACATAAATCTTATCATTCTGATATTTCCGTAGACTTTATACAATCTTCTACAAAGTCAACACTCCAGCAATTACTAAAAAAATAAGGCAAAGGATGTCTTGGACTTGAAGTAGGATACATTAAAACTCTGTGGTGAAATAATAAAGGATGAAAGAAGTAATGGTTAACCCAATATCACAAATTCACAATTATCCACCTGTTGAAACCACAAGTTACAAGCAGAAGAAAAAAAAAAAGTGGCCAGATGATGGATTAAAAAGATGCTGATACCATTGGGAGTCCTTCTTAGGCTATTTTGAGATGAAGAGAAGAAAGCAGAAATCCAGAATTGAGGATTCAATTGAATATCAACAACCACTTTCATTAGGATCTTAATTCAATACGAAGAATCGGTCATGGAAACAACTCCAGCAGGTACCAGCACACTGTCTCCTAGTATGAATATTATATTCAAAATCCCATCTAATCTACGAAATCAGAAATAGTGCACAGGTGGGAGACCATCCAACATATCAACATAACGCATTTTGTTATTTGGCTATGCTAGGCCTTGATATGTCAAGAAGTAAAGATGTTCCAGTGATGATCTGGAGGTAAGGTTTCCTTAATTTTTTCAAGCCTCTTGAGAATGTCCAGGAAAGAAGGTCTATGGTTCATATCTGCTGCCCAGCAATGCTCTGTCAAGCTGAACAAGTTCAATAGCATACAAATTAGCACCTAATATTATGGGATGCATGCACAATAAATCTTAGTTATTTAGGTTTTGGGCCTACATGACAAAAATTTACGAGTCATTAATACCAAGGAACATATGATTAAACCACATAATACTACTACCCATGGGTAGGTAATACAACAGCTTAAGCAGTTAGGAGATGAACATAGAAAATTATGTCAACCTATAGTAAAAGAATTATTAAAATTATTACTCTTATTATTTTACCTAATTTGACCTGACTGAAAATTCAGACAGTATATTCATCGAGGAAATGATGGGAGATTGCACTAGCTACCTAGGATAACTGTGTTCAAATTTAAATGCAACGCAAGAACAACAGAGTAGGGAAGAAATGTAAGATGGAGCAATTAGGGGAGAGATGCTGAAGATAAGGACCAATACAGGATGGCAGAAAGTCAAAAGTTCAAATACCAAACTGAAAGTAATACACTATAATGATCTAAGATGTCCTGGATCATGGGAATGAATATATGCATGCCTGCTTCTTTGCTTCCATGATCTGAGCACCAGTCTTTAGAAAAGGTCTTTTCAAGGCCCATCTCTATTTTGCTTCAAAAAATTGAGAAAAATTATAGGCATTCAAATTAATATGTACGGTTCAAGGTGAAAGTCTAGTAGCAACCAACATACCACTGACAAGGGGAGGTGTAAATAGTCTTGGAATTATACGATCTAGATTTCTCATGTTTATTTACCGTTTTTAGAATGTTAGTAAGCTTAGATAGGGACCGCATCTGGGTATGAAAATGATCTTATATTAAGTCTTCACGTGGAATGATGGCTATGCAAATGAAGGTAGCTCCCCCTACACATGGACCCCCAGACCTGGACGGATTTTGTTCCAAGTAACTTTGCCTAGGGAGTCTTTCACATAACCTTGAACCAACAAACCCAGATGAAGACAGGATTAGACCAGGTATTAGTATGGCTACAAACACCTCACAAATTAAACGAGCTAGCATGTTCCCCTTTCTTTTGATTTAAGCTCAACATTCCCCAAACAAAACAATCCACAAGATTTATTTTTCATTATTAACTACAGGCATCCTTAAAACAATTTAATGGGCTGTGTGAACTAACAACAATATAGCTGGCTGCTAGCCAATATATGTGACGAGCATGGGGTATCTTGCAATCTATTAAAACTTAATGGGCTAAAAGAATATAATTGACTTACTCTCTCAACTCAGGAGTATAACCTTTGGCCCTAAACATAGGCCTATGACCTTCAGACACATACTTGGCTGCTTCGTAAGGTTCATGGTGTGATAATGGTGGATCACCTTCCAGCATCTGCACCAATTTGCATGTTTAGTTATTAGATGCATATAAATTGCTTTGTACTCTTTTCATAGTTTTAAGAGAACATGATATTACCTCATACAGTATCATTGCAAAAGAGAAAACGTCAACCTTCTTATCATATTTCCGATGCTTGAAGACTTCAGGAGCCATGTATCGGTCTTTTGTTTTATTCCAGGAAATATTCACATACACAACAACAACAAAAGGAGAATGAACACCAATATAAAAAGTTCAATCTAAATTGGGAAAGTATAATAAAGTATACACTCACAACTTCCAGTCTCGCCAGTCATTTTGTACACGTCTTGAGAATTTTGAACCCTGATAAGCTTGCTTAATCCAAAGTCTCCAACTTTTAGATGGTCTGCACTGGAGTTGACCAGAAGAACATTTCTGTAAAATTCACATAAGTCAGCCCACAGGTATAGAAACAACCCCTTCCCCCGCCCAAATACTAAATAAGATATGCATGTGCATGTGTTTGTGTTGTTTGTACGTGTGTATTTGTGAGAGAGATTCTCAATCAATTGATGCTTCACATCACAGACTTAATAATGTTAATAGATTAGATCTAGTAGTTTCTATAAAAACAACACTTATTTATCTATGATTTTATTCAATTTAAATTTAAATCTAGATGGTAATCAACGAACCTTGGTTTTAAGTCTCTGTGGATTACAACATTAGGCTCATTGTGAAGATAAGCCATGCCTCTGTCAACATCAGATTTTTGAATCTCAGGTTAGCAGGAATTCAATATTCAGAATCTTGAAAGGAAAAAATAATCCTGCTATCATGAACTATCACCACAAGGCTAGCAAATGACACTCGAATACTGCATAATGAGACAAATGGGGCAAATATCCGCCTGTACTTAAACCAATTAAAAGAGTAGGGAGCATCATTATTCTGCTAAATTCAAAACTTGTAGGAGAATTTAGTTAGTACTTCATAGGTCAATAGTTGGTATTACTTATTTGCAATTGCTTTGAAGGAGACGTGGTTTGATAGAACTGCAACATGGCAGAAGATACAGAAGCTATCAGTCATGTACTAATATAGTCGACATCATATATAGGTCAGCTCATGGTTCACAATTGACTGCAGTACTGAACCGGAGATTCTTAAGGTAGAACATATATATTACTTCAAGCAAATAGAAAGATAAATAGAGTAATGCTACAGTTACAAAGAAAACTCCTACAAAAGACAACTTACAAAATGATGTGCCAATTGTAATTAGTTGATAACTCACCATACATGGGTGAGCCCAATAAATATAACCAACCAAACCAAACACATAAGTTGTATACATTTTAGTACTCATTCTTCAGACATCAAAGTAATATTGAGATAAATAATGTTATGAAGATTTGAAGAACATCTTGTTGTTCTTTGGGAAACAAACTGAATCATTCCTTCCTCAGCTGATTCTCACAATTCCAAATTTAGTTCATATTATCCCAGCCTGCACACACACAGACACAGACACACACACACACACACAGAGACAGAGAGAGGGGAAAAGGATAAAGTACCTGGCAATGTCTAATGCAAAGCTGACAGCTGTTGATGGATTAAGTGAACCCTTCTCCTTTAAATACTGATGAAGATCACCCTATAACACATTGAGTGAAATGCTAAAATTTAGCATGGGAAGTTCCTAGTTTGGAGGAACAAATGATATTACTCTCTCCTTCGATATACCCAATTTTAGTGTGGATGGCACATATTTTGTGACGCCCCACAAATTTAAATACTTACATTTTCAATCCCCCTCCCACCCTCCTCTTAAAATGCACTAACAATGTTAAGAGATTTAAAATAAACTATATAAATAAAATAAACTCCATGACGTATGAATTTGTTAAAATCAGTGTCAAAATCAGTTTTCCAAGATGACACTCAATTTACTACAGAAGAACAACTAAAGAACAGAATACATTATATGGAAAGACTTCATTTACCCCTCGTAGATATTCAGTAATTAACATTAATGGCTTTCTTTCAGTAACTGCTCCAAGAAATTGCACTATATTAGGGTGGCGGAGCTTCACTAGCAAATTCACCTCGTGCCTGAAGTCCTGACTGAATCAACAAATAAAAATGAAGTACTTAAGACCAAAGATGAAGAAAACTAGAAATGCAGGAGAATGTAAACTATATCTATGACAAGGACTACTTTAGTCATGGAGACAAGACTTCATAAAACTCGATGAAAACTAAATCAGCAATCCTTTGTTAAACTCAACAAAACCATCACTCTGGGAAAAAGGTTGCTGTATGAATGAAGAAGAAGAATATCCATTTTTGCAGTTCATGGTCTGCATTGGTCTACTAATAGGTTTCAGGTTATTACAAGCAGCAGAGTCAGGAAACAAACATAAGATTTATTTGATAATACAAGGGATATAGGAAATGAACTTTACATCACCAATCTATCGTCTGAAAGATTTGGAAGAATGCGCTTGACAGCTACAGGTGTTCCACGCCAACCTGCTTTTATAATCTCACCAAAGGACCCCTGACACAAATTTATGAATTATTCAGAGAACTCTAAGATAAATAACATTAGTTCACAAGAAAGAATAATTAAGAGTATCAATATACTTGCCAGTGTTCTAAAAATCACTAGGTAGCGGACGGGGCGCCTAGTGTCTAGGCATTTTCCTAGGCGGATTAGGTATTTTCTTAGGCGTTCTCATTTATTTAATTTCTATTGTATATACTTGTTATACTATATAAAACAAAAGTACTTTTTTAAAATGTTACATGAAAAGTTACCAAAAGAACAATATTTTAAGGCTTAACAAATTCATTTCAAGTATTGTAGAGCTTCGAAACTTTTATTAAATCGATGTGGTAGAGGTCTGATTTTGCCTGCCTACTAGGCAGGGCCTACGCGCCTAGCCAAATCTAGGTGGTAGAGGATCACCTAGCGCCTAGGCGGGGAGTTTTAGAACACACTTGTTTTCTAAGACTTGTGGTTCTGGACATTCTTGTTTAAAGAAACAGTAACCAAAGATAGTAATAATGACACAACAGAAACAAACAATATGCAATTTAGAAATCAGATATGAACCCTATTATACTATCACGTGATGGTATCTATAAGAATGATCTCCTGCCGGAAAAAACCGTCAGCTCATATGACCCTATCTGATGAATACACTCCATTTCTTCTAATATATAAACATATCCAAGTATCCAACATGAGAGAAGATCATCCCATGAGACTGATCACAAAGCAGTAAGGAGTTGCCTCCTTATTACACGGAAAAAGTGTTTTTATGTATTCTATCCACCATATTGCTCAAAATAAGTCAATTATTTGGATTTTATTCATAAAAATAATAAATTATTTGAAAATACAAACAAGTAGAATTTTTTCTCATTTCAACAATAGCTTTATTGAAATGAAACAATCTACACAGCATGATCACATTAGAAAAGCAATGTGTTCGCGTTGGACATGTGTCAATGCTAAAACTTCTAGGACACTCCAAGATTCGTATCTTACATGTCATATAAGCAACATTAACATTAAGAAAATGTTTGAAATGCTGAATATTTATTCATTAAGATATTTTAATGTCTTTGAAACAAAACTAACAAATAGAAATGTCTAACTAACGGCGAAAGTACTTCAGCTAACGTCAACCAGGTACATCCACAAGCTACTCAAAATTCCAACATATGCAGCCAAATTCTTATTCATGATCAGGATAAGGGGCGAAAGACTAGTTTTTTTGTTTTTTTTTTCCAAATCATTCTAATAATCGTTGTTGCAACTACATATTACAATCAACATACAATTAAAACTATCCCTAAATGCTACAATGCACATATATGAATATTCCAAATTCAGATCAAATCGAATCAATAATCTTTAGGAAAAACAGACCTTCCCGATAATAACCGAGTTCAAGAAGTCTAGTTCGGAGGGGTCAATTTCCCAGTCACATTTATTGGGTAAAGGGGGTAGAACAGGTTTTGGTTCAAAATGGCTTCCACTCTGGCCCTGCAGCATAACCACTAAAAGTTAGCCCACAAAGAGCAAGACACAAATCCAGAAGGAATATCTGCATCATCATAAAGAATTGCAACATATATGGCAAATATCAGTACTCGAGCAACAGTATAATTAATAAGGGTGCAGACATTCAAAATAATTTGTTTTATGTATCTAATTCAATAATCTAAGGCATAAATCAATATAAACCTTACAATCTTGATATATATTTAGTGTAGGGGATCAAAAAATAAAAAAATAAGTAAATAAAGACGGTAGGAATCAGATGTTTTCCAATATGATTGCAAAAAACACTAGCTTTCCAACAGAAGTAATAACCCAATATAATAAGAAAACCACAGGTTGAGTAGCCTGCTCCAAGCAAACAAAGAAATGAAAGAATAAAGGTTAGACGGGGAAAGAGAGCGAGGATGGACATTGAACTTACAAAAGACAGGCCACCGTACGACTTTAATAACTCAATCATGCTATGTTTTTTAGCTCCTTCTGCATCAGCTAGAGGCTGTCATGAGTGATATCAGGTTCAAGTTACAGAAGCAAGCTAGATGAGACCATTAGACTAAGAGAAGTAGTATCATTAGGGGGGGGGGAATACTAATATTGCTGTAAATCAACAAAGAAAATAACATTATGAGCATTACATAAGCAATTTCAATTTACCCCTAACAATGAACTTAGCAGCCTCAAATGCCATAGCAGCACAATGCTTAAAACTAGAAAGGCACATTCACAAAAGAGACCTAATGAGCAGGATAGCTCCATCCTATGAAAGGGGAAAATGTACAGGTGCCCAAAAAACATAACGGTCCAGACTAAAATATGACAACAGGTGAACATACAGAATCCAACCCGAGTTATGAAACTTTATATTTTTACTTTAATTTTCAAGGAAAATAGAATAATAAATATATTTTTGTGCTTTGCCAGGGAGGGCTACTTAGTAGTTATGTTCATTTGTTGTTTTACTCTTACAATAGATTCTTATTTTTTAAAGTCCATAAATAGTAGAAGGCCAAGCCAATGCATCATGCATGTATACATATATCAACATAGTGCAAAAGGAATCTAAATTAGATATATCAACATGGTGCATATTTATTTGAACAAAAAAAAATCTCTGACCTAGCTTACTCAGCAAAGAAATGAAGGAATTACTCTACATGGTAAATTACACAGCTAGACCTACTAACCATGCAAATAGTAATGAGAACACTATGGAAATGATTGGTAAAGTCCGCCACTACTCTCTTTCTCTCTCTAAAGTTTGCATAGTTGCCTAGCACTCACCTCTAACATGTCTTAGCTTCTCAAGTTGCCACTGTGAGATGGCATAAAATCCTCATGTCTTTATTGAAATTTGATCTTTAAAGCAAAGCTCCACTAATCAAATTTCATTTATATAAATTAAATAAACAAAAGTTCTACAAAATAGCTATAACTAACAGAATTGTAGCAGGTGAAAATGAGCAAATCGAATCAAAGTAATCCGCATATTTTTTGACACAAACAGAAACAGTGGAGAACAGAAAAATTGGCAATACATGAATTATATAATAAACATAATTACCGTATTTTTCCAGCGATCTTGGGAGTTGACGTCAGCGCCGAATTCAATCAAAGTCTTGGCGACCTCGATCAAACCGTGAAGCGAAGCAACATGGAGCGGAGTCCGATTATCGTAATCCCTGGCGTGAACAAGTGACCGATCTTCCTCCAGCAGCTTCCGCACCGACACCGCATCATTGTGATGAGCGTGCCACAGTATCAGTGACGTCCGGCTCACTTTGGCCTTCCCTTTCTTCTTCATCTCCGGCGCGGCATCTCCTCCTCCGGCCGAATGCCCCGAGCTGCCTTCGCTCCCACTCATTTGGGCCGAGCAGTGTAGCTTCAAAAATCAAATGGATTGAGAAATTGAAATGGGATTTTCGTACGAAGATATATATAATGCAATATATGAGATTCAAATGAGCAGTATCTCTGCTGGTGATAGTTATATTTATATACCAATTTTAGAGCGTGGATTTGGATCCGTAAATTAAGAGGAAGGAGGGAGGCTTTGATTTCATTCCACACTCTTTCTACTTTTTCAAACAGAATTAGGTTCCACAAGTAATTGTATTTAAAACTGGTGAAGGTCAACGCACATTGTTACACAATTGACCAATACAATTATATTTTACCGACAAATAAAATGGGTTGAAACAACAATTAAAAAAAATGTACCAAGTATTTATATTTGATTTCCTAACGTCTCAATATAGAAGTTTTATTTCAAAAAATATCAAATTTAATATAACCTTTTATATATTTTGTACTTATTTTTTAATTTGAATAATATATATATAGTTGTTTCATCCATAGCAACCGATTACTGTGTAGCAATCCATTTTTTAGTTTGTTGAATTTTTATTTTTATTTTTTTTATTCTAGCCGAAATTTCAACAGGCCAAAAAAGAATTGATGTAGATGGAACCCCATATATATATATATATATATATATATATATATATATATATATATATATATATATATATATGTTAGGATGTTAGCAATGTAGTTCATTGGGCAATAAATTGATTCCTACACAAAATATTAAATTATTAATATAGTCACGTGGAGTTCATCGTAATTAACCGACCCGTATCGGTTATCGAATATATTTAAAATTGAATATCGATATCAATTGAATCGATGTGCCGAACCGATTAGTCAATTCGGTACCGGTCCGTTACCGGCTTTGCTAAATATATTACTGTTCTGTTTTGTTCCTATTTCCATTTGACAATTTCTTCTCCATCTCTCAAGTCACAATCTTTAGACTAGTCATCAATTCCTCAATTCTTCTTCTTTTTCATCGGATCTGGAACATATGAGAGTGGAAGATACATAACAAAATCAAATAATATTGTTTTGAATTCTGAAATTTGTATCTCTCATACAAATATATAATTAATTAATTATACTTCTATCAACTCTCCCTTCTCTGTTCTTAATTGTCTCTCTCTCTCTCTATATATATATATATAAGGGAATATGGAGGTGCACAACCGTGTAACTTTTAAAGTTACACGGTCTATGATCGTAAAGAGAATTCACTTTGTTATCGTAGAGTAATTACTCCACGATAATAGAGTGAATTCCCTAGACCGTTTAACTTTAAAAATTAAACAGCTATACACCTCCATTTTTACTATATATATAAGAATAATTGGAGTCATGGACTCTGGTTTTAAGAAAGATGAAGCAAGCTCATATTCATACACCATCCAATTACCCAGAGAAAATTCTTCAGTTATCTCTAAAACCCACCTTCTTTCTTCTCAATCCAAGACCTTTGCCAACATCTTCATTGCCCTTCCCTACACTTTCAAGAGAACCGACTGGATCACAGAAGTGAGGCGCCCTCATGTGAGAAAGAAAACGTGCAAATGACAGATCTATTCAGAATAAAGTGATTAAGTAATTTAACCGGTAAAATCGACTCGGTCGGTATATACCGACCAAGTCAAACCCCTTATCGTTCCCGGTACCAAACATCTTTGTACCGAACCGGCCGGTTCGGACCGGTTAGATAAAAAATTGAAAAGACCTAATTTTTTGGTCACTCCTACAGTAGTGTACCTCCCCTACAAATCCTTTTAATAGTTTTTTAAGTACAAGACGTGCAGTAATTCAAAATTTGAAGAGTTATGAAATATAAGTATAATTAATAAAATTTCCTTTATGGTTGAAGGTGATATCAACATTGAATAAAAATATAATGGAGTAATTCATTCTTATTCATCAATCATCATGGCCAAACAAATCATCAATTTATAAAAATGCACTCCACAACAACTCGACCAAATTAGCCTCTATATAAACAATTTTTGTTGTTGTAGGGGGGTCAAATATGTTCATTCCTATATGGCCACAATTATTGAAACACATTATATACAGTGTCTTATATAATCAGCTGCAGCTTTGATAACAGCATTTTCCCCATAAAATTGCTTCCCATGATCCCATCATCCACAAGAAGAAACTTCATTTTAAATCCTCTTGGTCCTCGAGGGACCTCTTACGAGCCCTCAAGTTAAGCTTAAGGCTTTCAGGAAGGGGCGGTGTCCTCCCTCTGCGGAACAAAACAGCAAGAGCCCTCATTTTCTGGCAAAGATCAAATACCTACGGAGGAATCCCCATTAAATATTAGAATTCATGTTAACTTGTGAAGCAGATTCAAAGTTTGCAAGGATTCTTACAGATGAAGCTTCAATCTCTGCAACACCTTCACAACCTTGACCTCCTCCTTGCAGTAAGTCGCAGTATTTTGTGGCTTCGTTCTCATCTTCAAATACCTTCAAAAGAAAGGATGTTTTAAACTAACTTCTTAAAAAACAATGCAGTTTTGGACATACGGTAACAGGAAATTTTAACTTTGCTTAATATAGAGATCAATATAAGATGATTAATTGATGCACATCACTTGACTTCTCTCTCTCTCTCTAACTTTTTTCCTAGTATATTTAAAATACCACTTTCAACTTTTAGCTTTTGAAACAGATCAATATAAAAACCATAGGAGAAGTGCTCTCAGTTCCTAATACCAACAAATCAATTCCTGGACCAACTAACTGGGTCATAATAATCAAAAGAAACCTGCTGACATCCGCTGCAGGGAAAACCACTAGATTACCTAGTATAAAAGATTTCAAAATCATTTAATATTTTTCTCATTGTATGCACGTATTCACCTAAAGTTAAGTAGGCAATATGCCCGTTCACTCAGTCTTGGATATGATAAATCCTAAGCAAACGCAAGTAAACAACTAACTTGCTCTTTGTTTGCAACCTCTTTACCTAAATTTTGGGTTGCCAGATCTACTGAAAAAATTGAAATAAAAGCTAGGTTGGCAAAGTATGAACGCAAACTGAGATCTTTTAAACCCGGAGCATAAACTTGCTTTCACTTGTACGAGTAAATATGCTAATCAATTAATCAACACGTTGGGTGCACCATGGATTAAATTTATGTGCAAATGCGCCCAATACATAAAGCAGCAACCGCATCGATATCAACTGGAAGGGCTGTTGAAGTTTGAAAATTTTCAGTTCTAGAATTAATCCATATCCGTATGTTGCTCCAAATTTTCCTGCTAAACAATACTCCCTCTGTTCCATATTATTTGATCATTGTTGACTTTTTAAAGTCAACTCAAGAGATTTTTAAACTCAAAATTGACATAAATTCTTTTAATTTTAATCAATATAATGATAAATAATGAAAACTATCTAAAATATATTACTCACAATAAGTTCTATTGTTTCATAATTTTTAATGAATCATCTCAATTTTGAGTTTGAAAATGTCTCAAATTGACGTTCAAAAGTCTATAATGATTATATAATTTAGAATGGAGGGAGTATGTTGGATCCATACTACCCAACGTTCTGCCATCAAGCACAGCTTTAACCCAACTTCCAGAGATTTTGACATGTCTACCGTCTAGGGGCAATGCTACTGTTAAAAGTCAAAGGCCACGACCTGCAGTCACCTCACACAAAAGACAGACAAATATCTAATACCCACACACTAGAATTTTCCATATTTACAAAGATGAGCTGTGGATTTAAATCTCACATGCATCTACCTGAATAATATGCCCAAGGTCCTATGCTCAGGCACTCATCTTCTAGTGTATCATTTTGATGTCTTACAAAGTATTTTAAATTTCTTTAAAAGAAGATTATATTAGAAAGAAAGAAAAAGGTGAGAGAGAGAGAGAGGGTACAATGCAGACATGGATAGGAAGGACTGATTGAAAGGAAAATTGGGGGAAAAATTCCTAGAACCCCAATGCAGAACAGCTCTCTAATTTCAGTGTAAATCAGACTTCAGCTCCATGCAATATGCTCATTGCAGCAATTTTTATGAAGGATACGTTAAAATTACAGAAATAATAAAAAAGAAGAACTTACAAGCACTCCCTCAGTGATATCCTCAACAAGCATGTGAAACTTCATGCCTGTTCCTGACTGCTTGGCCTGGTTTTTCCACTTTCCCCCTTTGGAAAACAATTTTCCCAGCTCTCTTTCAACTTCACTGCTATGAAGAGCAGCTATGAACCAGGCTAATGGTGGTACTATTCAAAATCAGAAGACCCAAAAAATTTAAAGACATACCTGCGATTTCTTCTAGTTTTCATTGTGCATAACTGGTTTTCTCTTTGAGTTAGAACATACACAGCCTTTGAAGATTCCCTCCATGGGTTGGCCTCCAGTACTGACAAGAGAAAATAACCGAGCCAAGAACTTGTAAAGCCTTGAAAAGGGAAATATATAAACATGACAGACTCGTAACTCCAAAAAAGTAGAAAAAATGACTGCATCATAGTTCAATGAGAACACTAGGCTTACTAGCAATCATGAATTATGAGTAAAGGCTAACACTACTGTGCTACCAGCTGCATTCACCACATGCTAGAGAGAGGGACAGAAACAGAGAGAGAGAGAGAGATCCCACAGAAAAAGATTAGAACAAATGTTTTTCATCTTGTAGGAAGACTGAGTGGGTAAAGACTTGAGAGGCAATACGTAATACATTTGAATGCTTATCATCCATTGGGATAGTCCATACATATCAGACATATAATCCTGTCAATATATTTGGCAGAGAATGAGTGATGTACTCATTTGCAACACTAGGTTATATGAAAATTTCTGCGCAGATTATACATAGTACATATTAAGGATACAGATTGGACAATGTCAAGTTATTACATCACATCAAGATTTGCCTCAGAAAGATAACTAAAATGAAGACAAGCATGTTGCAGGTTGGATCAATTGAAAAAAAAAAAGACTTATATATTATATAACCATATTTAAAATGCACCCAACTGATTCAGAAATGCCATTCATTCAGAAGAAACAACAAAAAGTAAAATTATCGCAACACTTTTGACATTTAAAAAAAATCCCATAACAAAGACACAAATAAAAAAAATAACCAGATAGAAAAAATTAGGACTTTGGGAGAGACGAAAGAGTAGGGAATTGTTAAAGTACCATCATAGCTGCTGCTATCGAATGTTTGCTGGAGATGTCTACGCATGTCATAAGCGCGAGAAGAGACCTGCTTCACAAACTCATCGGAAGTACCCGGTATGGTCCCGTCCAATTGAAGAGCTCTCTCCAGCTCCTCATCATCTTTTTCTATGTCTTCTCCCTCTTCTCCTTGGCCGCTGAATTTACAGGATACTTCCAATCTTCTTCTTCTGCAGGGTTTAATAGGGTTTGAGAAAGAGGACTGAACCCTAAGATCGTGTTTAGGGTATGAGGAGGGGAGGAAGCCTAGCCGCCGCCGGTGGTGGCGGAGGGGATTTCCCGGAGGGAGGACGACGGAAGGCGAGACCGATGAGAGAGAATCCATGTATATATTGAGAGCCTTCCTTTCTGTTACTTCTTTAATTTTATTGGGAAAGTTCTCTGCGTGTACGAACGTGGAAATGGAGGTAGAAAAGTAAGAAAAAGAAATTGCGTATTTAGTTAGTCTGGTCTGGTCTGGTCTGGTGTAGTTGTTGGCTCTGCCAAGGAGTAATGTGCAGATTTTTTCCTGGTTCAGGTGGGTCCTGTAGTTCTAGTTCGTACAAACGATTCACTAGTCAAGAACCCAGAGCCTCAAAATTTTGGGTACATCTTTCATTTTTCAGTACTCCCTGTTATATTTTTCCTTTTATCTATTTTTATCCTCAACAAGTATTTACAAATAATATAAAATTAATTTTGAACAATTAATACGCAGATTGAAAGCAGAAAAAAAAATACATACTCCGTATTATCATATGATGTCATAAACAAATACATACTCCATCCATTCTGATATAACTCGAGTCATTTCAAGTATTAATTAATAACTTCAAATTTTTTACCCCGGCTCCAATCCGTTCTGATATAGTAGTTACTTATAAGGTACAACAAGTTCATTAAAGTATTAATAACTTCAAATCTCTTACCCCCAATCATACGTATTCAATCTTCTCTGTCTTTCCCATACTACTTTTCGAATTTTAAGCAACATCTTTTCCATATAATGTCAATTTTGACCGTCTATATAAATAAGCTACATTTTATATTAAAATAATTGAATATCTTTGTTATATAACTAAAATAATTGAATATCTTTGTTGTATATCTTAATGTATTTTAATAGTTTATCTCTTAATACCTCTTAAGAGCTCACATATTTATGTTAAGAGGTCCTGTTAAGATATAAATACGAGTCTAAACTATTCAGAAGATCTCTTAATACAAAAATATAAACTGTTAAAATACATGAAGACATGAGCAGTTAAGATACAATCAAACACCACCTAAGTCCCTGCCTACAAGTAGCCAACCAAAATAAATCGATACAATTCTATCAGATCTCCACTTAAAAACACATGATTGGGGTGAATAAAGATGAAACGGGGACATTGGAGCTAGTACTCTTTGCTAATGAAGGAAGAAACCAAAAACATGAAGAAGTAACCGGAGGCGGTAAATGAATAAATCAATAAACTATTTTCTCGTTAGAAGCATTTTACCCATGTCAGATAAATTGAAAGGATACAGAACAGTATCTTATTATTATCTTGTTTCAGGCTATTGATCGAAGTATAGTTGGGGATGCCAAGGTCTTCCTTGACTCGACTTTGTTCGAGTCAGAGACTATCGAAACAATAGAACATTTAAAGCAACAAATTAACTAATTATAAACATTGAAAGTTCATTATGCTGAAATTTTCTTTATATGTTTGATAGCAAAAATGAATCAGAGTATAGAGAACAGACATGTTATGGAAAGTAAATTCTGGAGTACAGACGACGCTACACCAAATGCGAAAGGAAACTCATAGCAGCAAGAAAAGATTCGCGAAACCAGAATGTTATGCCATTATTTTGGCAGACCTCCCGAAGAGGCTATCAACAACCTTGCCAACATTCGATATGGTTTCTAATGTTGCCGGGTATATTGTATCTGCCTTGGGATCATCAAAAATCACGAGGCATCCAGCACCCTGGTCTAAAGTCCCTGCAAACTTCTTATCAAGGATCATCTGTGACAGTTTCTTCTCCACATGGTCTTCCGGCAATTCAATCAACTCAGCAATGTGAGTTATCTCAACCCTTGAGAAAGGTTCAATCAACCTGCAGAGGTTCTGCTCCAGTAGTGTGTCATAGAGGGAAGATAGATGCCTGTGGACAATAGGGTCTTCCTCTAGCTGTGCTTTAAAATCACAAAGAGCAGACTCAAATAGTTTCAGAGAGCGCTTTGAATGAGCATCAGCAACAGCTTTCATTGCATCAAGTTCAGGCCCCTGATATTGCAATCCCACTTTCTGTGATGATATTATTCCCGCCACATCATCAGCCTGATTCACCATAATTTTGCACAACAGCATATACTTAAGACTATAAACTGCCTGGGGGTCCTCGAGGGCATTGAAGGCTTCAAAAGCTTCAAAGAAATAGCTGTAAGCAGTTTTATAGTCCTTCTCTTCTGCATGAAGAATCCCGCTTTGCAAATCTATAGTACCCTGTTGAGCTGGAGGCACATAAATAGCATTTGCAGCTGTTCTTGCTGCTGTAAGTGCAGCCTTGGCTTTAGGGAGGTTTCTAAGAGAGAAATGGAGCTGGCTCTCCAACAAGTCTATCTCCACTAGTAGTAGCTTGTCATCCAACCTTCTCACCTCCTTGATTAGGCCTGAAAGGAGGTTTAATGCCTCTGAATACTCCTTGCTTTCCATCAAAAGAGCTGCAAGCCTTGCTTCAATTCGTTGGCGAAGGAAAGTACGCTTCTCAGTACGTGTCCACGCTACAATTTCTTTGCAAAGGGAAATCTGAAGATCAGATGTCCCTGGTATTTTAGCTACTGAATCAACAATTCCACGAACAATTTTTGCAGTTTTAGCCTTCGGGATCTTGGAAAAGAAGGGCCTCAACTGGGTCAGAAGGTTTTGGAGTTCCTCTGCCCTACTTTGTTCTCTAAGAAGATCAGAGAGGCTGGAAACTGCCTGCTCTTTGATTCTTAGAGCTTCGGAAGTAGATGATGGGTTCTCAAGTATGTGATAAAGGATGGAGATGGCTTCGGGTGCAGCTTTGGCTTCTGTAGCCTGAATCAGTGATTCAGTGGTTGCTGGGAGATACGAAGAAGACATGGTGCCTACTTTAAGATTCAAAGCCTGTCAAAGTAAAATAATCAAGTGATCATCAGATACTACACGCACAACTTGCCCACAAGCTAAATAAAGTTCCACAATTTTATCCATAAAAGGTGAAGTTCCAACATTAGCAACTACATAGAATTTATTACTTTTTTGGTCTCAAAAACTTATTCCTAGTTTACAACTTACAGTTCAAAGTTTTGAAATAATTCTCCAATAGATATAAGATCAATGCCAAAAGTAACAGAGTAATTGAAGTCAATCAGTATCAACTATATAATAAAGTAACAGATAATGCAGATTCTAAATTGGCTGTTACACCTATTAGTTATATATAAAAGCTATTCACGCGAACAAGTTCAGAATCGTACTCATAATAGAGAATTACTTCGACATGCTCCAAAGACTTCAACAATGTAGCAGGGATTAGAAGTTACATGAGTACATCCAGTAATTTTCACCTTGAAGTCCTAATAACTTAATGCTCTTCTATTAACAATGAAATCCATATAGACAGGGTCACAGGAGGAAGATCATGAGACTGCTAAGACTGTTTTTGTCTTTTTGACATACCTAAAGATCACAACATAATTACCACACAAAAAATACTTGTATACCATGAGCCACCAGTTCACCCTATACCCAACAAAACTAATATCAACCACTCCTAATACATAAAATAAAAGGAAACCAAAGTGTAACAATAATAAAGTAAAAATATTTAACATAAATACGGCTGAACTCAATTTGGAAAATAAAATTACAATGAAATCCATATATTTCCATATCTTCCAAAACAAACAAACATACATCTTTCTCCCCAGTGAGGTCTCTGAGCTGATGATTTATTAAGGAAATGAACATAATTTTAGGCTTTGATTAGAACAATCTCATGTAAAACACCTTCTCTCTTATTAAGTGTATTGTTACATATTAATATCGTTCCAGGGGAGCCATAAAGTGATGGATAAGAGACCACAAAAGAAAGAGTTGATACATTAAACACAGCGAATAGCTGGAATTCAGCTACCATAGCTGCAATTTTGATAATATATATTTACGCTGCTTTCTTAAAGAGTTGGTATATTAAACTCAGCAAATCATCACTTACCTCCTTCTGCAAAGTCCAAGCTTTCGATCCAACCTTTCCTTTGCTCTTCCTCTCCAAGCTTTTGATCGATTGATCAAACCTTTGCTCTTCCTCTTCGGAAACTCCCAGTCTCTCTCTTCAAACTCTTAACCCTAGCGCTCAACTCTAATTCGACAAGTCCAAATTGGGCTTTTATTCATTTGGGTTTTTATTCTGAGGATGATGTGCTTATTTGGGCAGATGTTCTAACCCAGGCCACATCGTAAGGGGGTATGTAGGACTTAATTGAGATACCAATTTAACTGGTTTGTTGAGCTGGATACCCTAGGTTGGGTCACAATGAATCAAGTACTTTTGTCTATAGGTTTAATTACTTAGCTTTTTAATGGGCTTGAGGAATGACACCCATTAATCAAAATAAATGGATTGTATATACCGGCTTGAGCTGTTAATATTTGACAATTTATTTCTTAAATAAAAATTTATTTGTTTCACAACTCACAAAATAAACATGAAATTCAGATTAAATCAAAAGTTACAAAATAGATTTGTAAGTTACTTCCAAAAAATAAAAATATATACTTTAAAATATTTTTAAAATTATTTACATTCACCCAAAGGTCAATGAAGTTTATCGATATTGTGATAACAGGTGGATAATATAAGTGAAAAATTACTTGGGAAAAAAGTATAATATACAAATAATAATATAAAACACCTAAATTTAAAATATGATAAATTAGATAATATGTGAAAATATAAAGGACAAATAGAGGAAGCGTTCATGTCAATTGTTTAGCCCAAATCAAATGTAACGTGTTTTATCTGCATTATGTCTAGTTGTACTAAACAAAATGGTTAAGCCTTGGGTATGCCGGTAATGGGTGATGATTTTAGAGTGCAGAAGCAGAAGAAAGAGAAAATAGAGGAAGAAAATTGTCAATTATGGGCATTGAAATAAGCCACCCCATCTCTTTCCTTGGGCTTTTTGAAGTTGTTAATTTTCCTAGTTTGGCTGCGTCACATCACGCACTTCCGAGCTTTATTCTAGTACTACTAATAATATAAGTTTACATGGGGTTAATAGTATAAAATTAACGTCGGTTTATTGACCAATATAGTGTCGATACATAGACTTGAAGGTGATCTCTTTTTGGGTGTCAGCACTATATTATTAATCAATTAACTAACTTATTATGAAGTTAACTTTATGATAACCGGATACAGTTTATAATATGCGAATATTTCTTAAGCTAATAACAAGGTAAAAAATTGTTGTTAATTATGCGGTTAAAAATTTGTCTGCTTTTGACCATTCTAAATTCCATACTTAAAACAAGTAGTTGCAGCAGATGTATGGAAAAATAATGATATTATAGAGTTCATGACATTAAATTGTAATTAGTGTCAGGTTTATTGTCTTTAGCATATTGGGGCTTTGTCTAGATCGAATATTTTAATCTTCATCGAGGAAGACAATGGCAAAGTGAGTAATAAGTTAATTGTCCAATGCGATATTAGTAGTAAGTATCCTATACTTCAAAATAATGGTAAATTTTGGAGGCTGAATTTCACATAAATGATGGAGTGGATATTACCATTACCTTAATATTCAGTATCATGAATTGCCCTTTTGGAGCTTCAGAAACCAAGCTGTGAACTGAAACAAGTTCCAACAAAGGGAAAGAAGACGGTGCTAATGGGGACATGGGTTGGGATCAGGTGATAAATGTTGATGCTGCTGCTGAGGCATTTGTTGGAGCACGACAAGCTAGAAAACGTTACCTTGGGGTGCGCCAACGCCCGCCCCTCAGGACGATGGGTAGGTGAGATCGATATATACAAAAGATTAGAGCGTCACTTTGGATACGGCTGAGGAATTGAGCAGCTAGAGCTTGTGATGAGGCTGCTTGCTTGCTCCGAATACGTACTCGTACAAACTTTTTCTACTTCCTCAATTAAAGATCACCAACATATTCTCCTCCATACCATAGGAGGGACAATAGTCAATTTGATAACTTATTTAACATAACGTCTAATGAAAGTAGTAACGTTGCTGCGTACTAATATCATTAATTACCACCACTTCCATGTAGCTGCAAGTATTGAATCAAATTTTGGCGTGGATAATTGGGTTAATGTTGATCCGTCCGTTATTGAATTATGATAGTTATATTCGAGAGGAGTGGGAGCACAAAGTAGAGAGAAATGATCAAGAAAGTGGTGGTGGTTCAGGGATATATCATGGATTTTCATGTATGGACGTTTGTCCGACTCCGGCCAGTGGCATAAAACTTATTCAGTTACGACATCTCCTTTTTCTGCATGTTTCCTTTTATCCTTTTCACCCCTAGAGATTGATTCTGGACGCGGATTTCCTAAAGTTAAAACAATTTTTATTCAACGAAATCATCATATTATTAATTGAGGTTCTTTACAAATATGAATACTTGCTTCTCACCGTCAAAATGAAGTTTTAGTATAGTTACACTTTAGTTTGATCAGTTTGTTGGGTGCTAAAGTAGTGGAGTAGTATATTAATATTACTATATGGAGTATTTAAACTAACAACTACAAAAAGGAATTTCTAAAAGTAGTATTTTTAAAGCCGTTAATCTCGGGTGAAAAGCATAATCTACATCTACATATATGAAAAAGCAAGAAGAAGAAAACTCAAAGTATGCAAATTATTTTGGTTACTCTCAGTCTCATGCATTCTTATGAACACACTCAAGTAAGTGTACATGCATTTTCCTGTAGTTTTCACAAGCCTAAGTGTAGCATAAATATGCGTTGTTAGCTACTTTACCCATTTTAAATAAATGAAACGGAGAAGAAAATTATGGGCACAGTTTAGTACTTGTCTCTTTGTTTATATCTGATAGAGTCTTAATTTGAACGAACAAGTCATTCAAACTTTTGTTTTATAATTTTTAAATTCTAATTCTTGCTGAATCACTAAAAAGTAATATTGAATAATATTTTTACTTACATTCTCTTATAAATAATTAAAAATTATATTTAATATTAATCTTTTTTTACTATTGTAAACAAATTTTGTTATGTACAAGTTTTTTTTATTTTATTTTTTTGCTTTAACAAATTGGTCAATTAATGAATGTTGTTGTACTCTTTTATTTTGACTTTATGAACTGATAGGATGTTATTTAAAAAAATTAGTGTTTATTCTTAAACTTATATTCTCAATAGTATACTATATAAAAATTGTTCAAAAGTTTATATTTAATTTTTTTAAATAATATTATTTATTTATAATTACATAATAAATTTTTTATTATTTTATAATAGTGCAGAAAGTTAAAATAAAAAATACACGTAATTAAACACTTCATTTCATTTTATATCCAGAATTTCTAAAACAACACCCAACTACCTTGGTATAATCATGAAGGGGAACAACATTAATTTACAGCAGTGATAGTTTAATGAACTTGTCTTCAAGTTTGTATCATTTCGAAGTGCTGAACGAATTATCTATTGTGCTCCAGTAAGAATTAATTGAGTTCAAGCTAGCTAAGGGCCACAATCCACAAAACAATTATGAGAGGGAGTCATTGAGGCGCTATCTGAGGAACACACCACTGACACTACTGATACTAATAATTTTTTACCCCTACATCTTTCTCCTCTGTTTTCACCGAGACTTTTTGACTATATAATTGAGTATTCTCGTTCTTAAAAGATTATCATTTTAAAAAAAAATTATTTTAATTTATTTATCATTCATAATTTTCTATAATACTAATAATAAATTAACGAAAGTAGTATTTATTTTTGCTAATTTGACATACACATCCTCATATTGACCACTACCAATGATTGAACACCCAATCTCGTGATTAACACGAATCGGGTCATACCACTCGGGCCAAAGGTCTTTGATCTTTTTGACTATATAATTAATACTCCTCCTTTTTGACTATATAATTAATACTACTCTGTCTCGTATTAAACATTTTAAATTTTTTTTTAAATGTTCTACAATAAATGTCTTATTTCTGTATTAATAATTATTTTTATCTTATTATTGCACTTATACCCTCATAAATTTTTTAGTCAACTTTTGTTTGAAACTTAAGAAATGATAAAAGGTTTATATTGGAAAGTAATGTATTGTTATACCATTTTCTCTCTCATATTATCATTATAATTAAGGATGTAATAGAACTGAGTCGATCCGAGTATTGAGTTGCTCATATTTAGTTCACAAAATTAATCGAGTATAAAATAAGGTTTGATTGAGACTCATTTAGATACCGAGTCGAGCACGATTCTGAATCGATCCCGAGCAGTTTAAACTTTTCGAACGAATATGATCCGAGTATAAATAAAAAATTACAATTTGAGAAGATTCGAGTAATTTATCGAATTTTAAAATTTGTTCATATTTGACTAATTTATAGTTCGAGTCGAGCTCGAATCGAATTTTTAGTCGAGCAAGTGTGAATCAAGCTCAAACTGTTTGCTCATTTTACAATCTTAATTATAACATTTTTTATATTTAATGTTAGAATAACAACAAAAATAATAAAGTAGCTAGAAATTAATATCAACAAAGGTAGACATTTTGCATGCGTAGAGATATGTATGTAATTAGTCGGTGGGTTTGGAGAGAGAAATATACTTACTAGAATGTGAGAATAACAATAAAAATGATATATTGAATTGATTAATGTGGGAATTAGTAAAGAATAATTAATGTTGGGGTTATAAAAAATGAATGAATACTTCAATTAAAAAGAAGGTCAATTTAGGTAAAAAAATATATATTATTAATTGGGTTAATAGAAATTAATTACAAGAAAAGTGCATCAATTAAATAATTACAAAAAGAGAACTCATATTACAAATGTAAGACCCCAACTTTTATAAATAAAGAAGAATTTTCTATAAATATTATTTTTGAATATTGTGGAGTTAATTTGATATAATGTTATAGTTGTGGGTAATATTTATAAATTTTGTAAAGTACGCAAGTTGTTATATAATATTCGATTGGTCGGGGAATATTCGTTTTAACAGGGAATATTCGTACAACGACACAATCATTGGTGGACCCCACAACGGAATTATTGTCGGATTGAGAAAACGACAAAAATATTTTATTAAAAATAACGGCAGAAGTTTTACCATTGTTACTGTTGAACTACTCGGCAGTAAAAGTACAGTAATACGTGTGGTTGCATAGTAGCACACGGTATTGATTATTAATGCTTATGTGAGAAGTCACTCAGTTTGATTCAATTATTGTCAGTTAATAATATGAATTATTTAGCGATAATGACGTTTTGTTTTATTCGTATTATTAACGTAATAAAACAGAAACATCTTTTTATATAAAACAGAATACTTTATTAAAGTTATTCTATAAATAGAATATATTATATTTTATTTAAAAGATTTTTCTTTAAATATGGACCGTCAGATTAAAGTAATCAATCTGGACCGTTCATGGATTAGTTACTATGCATTCTATTTTTCTATAAATAGCAGCTCATTCCTTCATTATTTCTTACGAATTCACTGAACTCTAGAGAGAGAAACTATAGAGAGAAACTATAGAGAGAGAAAAGAAGAGTATTCTGCTACTTAACTACTTCCTTATTTCAGCTCGTCTTTAAAACGGTAAGGGGTGTTATTCTTTCTTATTCATGAAGAGAACTGTTGTTATTCCATTTCTTATTATTCTGTTGGAATAACCTGTATACGCGGTCTACCCTATACTTGGTGACATTCTTCTATTATTCTGTTGGAACATCCTGTCTGTGTGTTTTACACCGGACCTGGTTCCGTTTTTTATTATTATTCTGTTGGAACATCCTGTCTGTGTGTTTTACACCGGACCTGGTTCCGTCTTGTTATTATTCTATTGGAACATCCTGTCTGTGTGTTTTACACCGGAACTGGTTCCATTATTTATTTTTCTGTCGGAATATCCTGTCTGTGCGTTTACGCCGGACCTGGTTCTATTATTTATTATTCTGTCAGAATATCTTGTCTGTGCGTTTACGCCGGACCTGGTTCCATTATTTATTATTCTGTTGAAATAACCTGTTTGTGCGGTTTATCGCATGCATGGTGATTTCTTTTGTTATTCCATTCTTTATTGTACTCAATTGGTTAAGTTTTGACTTCTATACTCCATGAAATTTGTGGAATATCCTTGATAATTGCGTTTCATCCAGTATCTTTTCATGAAAATATTCTTCTAAGTATTCTTGAATTTTACTCCACAATACAGTATCATGTTGACAATTTGGTCGTTATTAATTCCTGGATAAATTAATTCTTGAACTTGTTTTATTGAATTCTTATATCATTGTCATCATCCTCATGTTTATATTCTGTTGAAAGTCATCAGTGGCCTGTAGTGCATAGATGGACTTGGTATGATTATGACCAGGGATTATTCGGTGTAATCATGACCGTAATGTTACGAATGATGTGGTAAAAGTCCTCATTGGCCCGTTGTGCATTGATGGACAGTTGTTGGCATGATCATGACCATTAATGAATATACGAATATCCTTGGCCGTAGTGCAGGGGTGATTCGATGATGTGAATTATTTTATTAAGCTGAGTCTCAGCGATCACAGTGTTGGAAAATCTTTTAAATCATAAAAGATAGTAGAGTTTATTTTCTACTTGACTCTTTTAATGGATTGCTTGTTCCGCTGCAGTTAAACTTGATGTCTATTATATTTTATCAGTTTAACATTGTTGAAGGCTAATGATAATTTATTCTGCATTATCTTAGTCATAATATTTCTTACTGGGCTAGTTGAGCTCACCCTTTCTTTCACTGTTCTCTTCAAGAAATGAGAACGTAGCTGGGGCAAGTCGGGAAACGGAGTGATGGTCCGAATGATAGTATTAGTTAGTAGTCCTCACTATTCTATGTAATAGTGTGTTAATAAATGTAATGAGGACTCCTTTTGAGTATGAATACTCTCTAGAAGATAATATTTGTATTCAAACTCACAGTTTATGTTTTGTCGTATTGTACACGACAGTTGTATTAGTAAGTTGTATTTGTATTTTGTACTATGTATCTGACGACCCAAGATGGGTGATGTATACCTAATTTTGGGGGCGTCACAGTTGGTATCAGAGCTTAGGGATATGATCCCTGGCTAGGATGTGAGAATAGAACTAGGAGGGGAGAGACGGGGAATTCCTTCGCTAGTATGACCTACCTAAGTTTATTTGCATGGTATTTAATTGGTCGGTCATAATATAAGGATAATATATGACATATCAATTAACTTTTATTTTGTGGTAGTATCTAAAAATGGCATCTGAGAATGTTGAGAATAGCAATGGAGCACAGACGATTATTGATTCACCACATATCAATAATCAGGATAATGTTCATCAGGAAGGTGACAATCCTCATGCAAACAACAACACTGACCAGATGATGAATGATGGAATGTTCAGAGGTTTTATGCAATTAATGCAACAACAGGTGAAAGCGGCTCCTGTCCACAACGTAGGTGGAAATACTGGAAACTCTTTGGCGGTCACCGCTAAACAGTTTAAGGAGCTGGGACCACCGGAGTTTAAGGGAGAACCCAAACCACTTGTAGCTGAAACATGGATAAAGCAGATCACCAAGATATTTGATGTCTTGTGTAAGACCCCGAATTTTATGAAATAAAAGTATTCAATTTTTCTTATAATTACAATTCAGTAAATGGTTAAATTGATAAAAAGTTAAAGTTAAGGGTGATATATGATTTTTTTTTCAAAATACCCAAGTGGTTATAAAATAATCATTGTTGTCGGGGAATATTCGTTTGGTCGTGGAATATTCTTTCTGTCGGGGAATATTCGTACGACGGCGCAGCTATTTGTGGGCCCCATAACAGAATAACTGTCGGGTGAAGAAAATGACAAATTTGAGTTTTACAAATAACGACGTAGTTGTTACCGTTAACACCGTTGGAATACCCGGTGGTTAAAATACAGTAATACGCGTTATTGCACAGTAGCACACGGTATTGCATAGTATTTTTGAAATTATTGATTCTTACGTAAGAAGGCACTACTCAATAATTGTTACAGTAATTACTGTTCAATATTTTAATTTATTGATTCAATAATTGCTACGTTGAAATTTTATATTATTGTTGTTCAATAATTGTTGCTGCACAGTATTTTCCTTTATCAGATCAATAATTCATATTATTTGAATAATATTATTAGATAACATTATTGGCAATGTCTAGAAAGTTCTGTCTAAGGAGAGGTTTGGTTATCTAATTGCGCGCCAGTAAGGAAAAATCCTTATTGGAAAGCCCCCTCTTTCCTGGGAACGGTCTGGTTGTCATAAATGTGATTCTGTAATATTATTTGTTAATAATTAATTATTGATTCATATGATAAGGAAATATTTATATTATGTGGATATAAATGAGGGATATATTTTTGTGGTTAAAAATGAAGGAGTTAATGTTGAGGTTTTTATCAGTATTTTTGTCGGAATGGAGGTATTAAAAATTAGGGTTTTTGAGATATTTTGCGGGGGTTATAATTTTTAATCCGACCGTTGGATCGTGGTAATTATTGGATATGTTATACATATATAAGTTGAGTATATGCCCACAAATTTTGAACCGTTAAAAATGAACGTATGATTTATTATGAATTTTACGAGATGACTGGTTCAGAAATTATTGAATTTTCGGAGTTTATCATTTTGGTGGAAAATTGTAGAATTGGTGGACCCCACTTGTGGTTGGTGAAGAAATGTGCTGAATTATATTTCAAATGTGGTGGGTGGGAATAGTAGCAGGTAAAGCCATCAGGTTGCAGGTCAAACCTACCAAAATTTTCCTATAAATAGAGGGCTAAGTTAGAATTGAAAATCACACCAGAAACATAAGCTTTCTCTCTTTCTCTCTCTAGATTATTGAGTGTATTTTATGAGTATTTAGATACTTGGTGAGTTGCTATTCATCAGTGCAAGTTTCCTTCAGCCTTATACCGATCAGAAGTACTGCTCTTTTGAGGTAAGAGATAGTAAGGGATTGTAAGGGATAGTAAGGGATATTAAGGGATTTTAAGGGTTGTTATGATTTTCAGTTTCGTAATTTTTCTGATCTTCAAAAATTCTGGAAAAATTTGAAATGATATTTTGATGAGTTTTATTGATTGTGTCCAAAAATGGTGATTTTTGGATGTATAGATTAAGAGTTATGAATTTTACGGGAAAAGACTATTTTAAAAGTAACCGCTTATAATTCCTTGTGGTTAACTCCAAAATTGATGAAATTTTTATTGGGAGTACATGTGTATGATAGAAGTATACTCTATAAATTTTAGAATTTTTAGACAAAAGTATAATTTTTGATAAATGTCTAAATATTCGGCTATTTTGGCCATATGAAAAATAGTAAATGACTTTTAAAAATTCTGAGAAAAATATATGTTCACTATGGGACTATATTATGCTAAATTTCAGCAAAGAAATATTTTTGGAACGGATTTGGTATTTTTCATGAAAATAGTCTAGTTATGAGAAAATGAATTAAATATGTTTTGTGAAGAAAGAAAATTGGAAAATAGGATTTTATGGCTTGAGAATCCTATATATGAGGTATATGCAGATTTTTGATGAGGGTTTTGGTTATTGATGATGAAATCTTAAGAGTTGGCATTTTATGATGATTAAATGCATTAATTAGTAAAGTGTAAACAATTTAAATAAATTGTTTATAAGCTTAAGAAATGTTATTCTTTCAATATCATTATACTGAAGTATTGGTATGAATTTTATTGTAGAATTTCTACCTTTTTGAGTCGAGTTACTATTCACGAGTTACTATTCATGAGTTACTATTCACGAGTTACTATTCACGACAAAATTGGTTTCTTTTACTAACCAAATTATAGTTGATTTATGAATATTACTCTTGAGATTAAATCTATATGTTGATTATATTGATTTTATTATCATATATAACATTTTTATAACCCTGATGTTGAATTTCTCTTTCACTGGAGTGTAAAGATGAGTAGATTATTGGTATGATCATGACTAGGGTTCTCTTTGGCCTGTAGTGCAAAGTTGAATTGTGACTGGTATGATCATGACCATTGAATTTACAATTGAATATCTTTAGCTTAAGTGTAAAGATGAATTGATTAACATGGTTATAATTATGGTGTATATAAATTCTGAAATGATTATATATTTCTTTGAGATATGAATATATTTGGCCTGTAGTGCAAATATGAATTGTTGAGGAATATCTTTGGCCTGTAGTGCAAAGATGAATTGTAGATGAATATCTTTGGCCAGTAATGCAAAGATGAACTGTGGATGAATATCTTTGGCCTGTAGTGCAAAGATGACTTGTTGATGAATATCTTTGGCCCGTAGTGCAAAGATGAAGTTATTAGTATGATTATGAACAGGAACTGTGATTTGGTATAACCATGATGTTTGATGTTTCAGGTGATGAAAATTATCTTCGTCCTAGATGAGAAGAGGAATTTAGAACTACAGTTATGATTATGAGTTATTCATATGATTGTGGACCAGAATTGTTGATTGATGTTACAGGGATAAAACATTGTTGGTGGATTTTTAACATGGAGAAAATAATAGACTTTATAGTCTATTTGACTCTTCTAATGGATTGCTCGTTCCGCTGCAACTATGGTTGAAATTTTTATCATTTACCATATGTTCTAAATCTCTGATTTATTATTGATGAAGGCTATTGATAATTTAATTATCTTTAGTCATGATATTCTTTACTGAGCTAGTTGTGCTCACCCTTTTGCTTCACAATTCCTTTCAGGTAGTAAGAGTGTAGCTGGGTCGAGCGAGGGTAACGGGGAAATAGAACGGTGGTCTCTAGCTGTGGATGTTCTCCCGAAGCAGTATAGAAAAGTTCATTTAGTAGTTATATTTGGTGAATCCAATAGGGTAAGGTGTACCCAACGTTGGAAGGGTGGTTTGCCACTATCATACAAGATGTCTAACGACATACAACCTCGTGTCATCATAAGACAGGATTGTGCTCATCCACTTGCTGAGTATATCTATGGACACTACCTATATAATCTTGGTATTTGTTTGAAGTATAATTCTCAATTAGAGACAGTGGAGATAATGATAAGTCAAGAGAAGACTCACCATTGGGAAGAATATGATAGTAGTCTTCTCGTTTTTCTTTGGGGTCTATTGGGTCAACCAAGGATAATTCTGTGGCCATATGATATCTATCATAACCTAGACGCATGGCCTCCCATGTACGAAGGTTTCCTTGAGCACTTCCCAAAGATTCTAGTTTCTAAAATAGTTTTTGACTATACCTTTATGTAAGGTGTTATTGTGAGGTGATGTCCACGGTTGGAACATGAGTCACATTTGGTATATATTTGTATCCAAACTCACAGCATATGTGTTGTTATATTTTGCACGACAATTGTTGTAATAAAGTTGTAGTTGTTTTCTGTACCATGTATTTGACAACTCAAAATGGGTTGGGTGGAATGGACCTATTTTGGGGTCGTTACATCTTGGGTTGCTCCGAGGAGCAAAAGGTTCCCTTTGCCGCCTTTATGTTGCGAGGAGAGGCAGATTACTGGTGGGAATCGATAAAGCGTACTCAACCTGCCGCACTGAAGATGTCTTGGGAGAAGTTCCAAGAGCTGTTTAACGACAAATACTTTCCCGAGAGTATTCGTCACATGAAGGAGGTGGAATTCATCAAATTGGAGCAGAATAATATGACCGTGTCGCAGTACGAGGCAAAATTTGCGGAGTTATCCCGGTTTGCGTCCCACCTGGTGGATAATGAAGAAAGAATGACGCGGATGTTTTTAAGAGGTTTGAAGCCGGAGATACGTCAACATCTTGTTTCTCATAAATTGTGTTTGTATTCAGATGTTATAAATAGGGCTCAGTTGGTGGAGCGCGATAACGAGACAACGCAACCAAAAGAGAGCAGCCGGCAAAATGATAATACTAGTGAAAGCAGTCATCGAAGCGGTGACAACAAGCGTGGAGGGAATCAACAGGCCAGAAATGGTAACCACTTCGGTGGTAATCAGGGCCAAAATAATAAGAATGAGCATTTCAAGAAGAGGAGATTCAACAATGATGGAAAGACGTCAGCACCAGCACCTGTCGTTAAGGAAGGAGAACGGCCACCTATTATATGTTTCAAATGCGGAGGGGAGGAGCACATCAGTCCAAACTGCGCGATGCCGTCCAAAGCATGTTATAATTGTGGAAGAGAAGGTCATTTAGCCCGATTTTGTCATTTACCGAAGACAAATTCAGCTAGGATGGAGGCACCAAAGGCCGTCCCAGAAAAGTCAAAACCGGTTGTGCAAGGGAGAGCGTTTGTTGTGAACTCCAAGAAAGCAAGGAACCCGAATGAGGTCATCACGGGTAAGCTTATCATAAACTCTAACGAAGTCTATACTTTATTTGATACCGGTTCTACCCATTCTTTTATTTCTCCTACTTGCGCTCATCGATTAAATTTGATTCCGGAGAAATTAGACTTTGACTTAGCAGTTGAAACTCCATTGGGAGAAACCTTCATTACATCCACGGTTTATAAGTCTTGTTTGGTTCAAGTTGGTACCCACACATTACCTGTCGATCTTATTTCATTAAAAATACTTGCATTTGACGTGATTCTAGGGATTGATTGGTTAACTACTCATCATGCAAAAATTGATTGTTTTCGTAAGGTTGTTAGCTTTCATATTCCTAATCGACCTATTATGCGAATTCAAGCTACCAAACCATTAAAATCAATCGCTGTCATCTCAAGCCATAAAGCTATTCGTTTATTGAAAAATGGATGTCAAGCTTTCTTAGCTCATGTCACAGATCTAAACAAAAATACATCAGCTTTGAATGATATTTCTGTTGTTAATAAATTTCCTGACGTATTTCCCGAAGAACTTCCTGGCCTACCCCCAGAGCGTGAAATTAAATTTTGTATCGACCTTGAACCCGGTACAAAACCCATTTCCAAAGCCCCATATCGAATGGCTCCTATTGAACTTCAGGAGTTAAAGACTCAACTGCAGGAATTGTTAGACATTGGTTTTATTCGTCCTAGTACTTCTCCTTGGGATGCTCCTGTTCTGTTCGTGAAGAAGAAAGATGGGAGTATGCGACTTTGTATTGATTATCGGGAGTTGAATCATGTCACCATCAAAAATTGAATCATGCCACGTATTGATGACCTGTTTGACCAGTTGCAAGGAGCACAATTCTTTTCAAAGATCGATCTTCGTTCTGGATATCATCAGCTGAAGGTTAGAACTGAGGATATTCCAAAGACGGCTTTCAGAACTCGGTATGGGCATTATGAATTCTTAGTTATGTCTTTTGGATTGACTAATGCTCCTGCTGCCTTCATGGATATGATGAACATGGTATTTAAGGAATATTTGGATCACTTTGTGGTCGTCTTTATCGATGACATCCTTGTTTATTCCAAAAGCCGTGAAGATCATGAGCAACACTTGAGGCTGGTACTCCAAAAGCTTCGTGAATACAAACTTTATGCCAAGTTGAAGAAATGCGAGTTCTGGCTGGAAGAGGTAGCATTCCTTGGGCACGTAGTATCAAGTCGTGGAATATCGGTTGACCCGACAAAGATTGAAGCTATTCAAAGCTGGGAGCAACCTAAATCAGTGACCGAGGTACGTAGCTTTCTTGGTTTAGCTGGTTATTATCGGAGATTCGTGGAAGGATTTTCTCGAATCGCTACTCCATTAACTCAGCTGACTCGAAAAGATACAAAGTTCGGTTGGAGCGAAGAATGTGAGCAGAGTTTTCAAGAACTCAAGAGGAGACTCATTTCAGCACCTGTTCTAACAATACCATCTGGCTCGGAGGGATTTGTCATCTACAGTGATGCTTCGAGCAAAGGGTTGGGATGCGTTCTCATGCAACATGGAAAAGTCATAGCCTATGCATCAAGACAACTCAAGGAATATGAGAGGAATTATCCTACTCATGATCTAGAGTTGGCAGCTGTTGTCTTTGCACTTAAAATTTGGAGGCATTACTTGTATGGGGAGAAGGTGGAGATCTTTACGGATCATAAAAGTCTCAAATATTTCTTCACTCAAAAGGAACTCAACATGCGACAACGACGTTGGCTTGAACTGTTGAAAGATTATGATCATACCATTCAATATCATCCTGGAAAAGCGAACGTGGTAGCTGACGCATTGAGTAGAAGATCATATGCAAGTACGAGTGCGATATTGTCAACACAAAGACCCATTTTGTGTGATTTGCAAAGGATGGAGATAGAGTTAAAGACTCCAGGGACCCATGTGATGATGACGAATATACGAGTAGAACCGACTTTAATCGATAAAGTTAAAGCTGCTCAAGCTACAGACCTGGAGCTGATGCGTATGAAGAAGAAAGTGCAAGAAGGTGCTATGCCGGAAGCAAGAATCGATGAAGAAGGAATACTTCGAGTCAACTCCAGACTTTGTGTTCCTAACAACCCTGATTTAAAGTATGAAATCATGATGGAGGCGCACAACACACCGTTTGCAATCCGTCCTGGAAGTACCAAAATGTATCATGATCTTCGTCATACATTTTGGTGGAGCAATATGAAGAGAGAGATAGCGTTGTTTATCTCAAGGTGTCTAACTTGTCAACGAGTCAAAGCGGAGCATCAAGTACCAAAAGGTCCATTGCAACCACTTGAAATTCCAGAATGGAAGTGGGAGCACATTACCATGGATTTCGTTACCGGTCTTCCAAGGGTTTCTCAAGGTATTGATGCGATTTGGGTCATTGTTGATAGATTGACCAAGTCTGCTCATTTCTTACCGATACGAGAAACTTATACACTTGAACGTCTTGCTCGTATGTACATAAACGAGATTGTAAGACTGCATGGTATGCCAGTATCCATAGTTTCTGACCGAGACCCAAGATTCACTTCACGATTTTGGGTTAGTTTACAAAAAGCTATGGGCACGGAGTTACGATTTAGTTCAGCATATCATCCTCAGACGGACGGACAATCAGAGAGGACTATTCAAACTCTTGAAGATCTATTAAGACTCTGTGTCTTTGACTTCAAAGGAAGTTGGGACAAGTTCTTACCATTGGTGGAGTTTTCCTACAACAACAGTTATCAAGCAAGTATTGGCATGGCTCCATTCGAAGCATTGTATGGAAGAAAATGTCGTTCTCCAGTATGCTGGGATGAGGTGGGTGAAGCAACGTTGTTGGGACCGGAGTTGGTACGTATGACTACAGAAAAGATTCAAACGATCCGACAACGTATAAAAACCTCACAAGATCGACAAAAGAGTTATGCTGATCTTCATCGAAAGGACGTGGAATTTGATGTAGGAGATCATGTGTTCTTACGTGTTGCTCCATGGAAAGGAGTTACGAGATTTGGAAAGAGAGGAAAGCTCAATCCTCGATTCATCGGTCCATTTTTAATCCTCGATCGAGTAGGAACTGTGGCTTATAGACTCGCTTTACCGCCAAGTATGTCTCGTGTTCATAACGTTTTTCACATATCCATGTTACGCAAATATGTGGAAGACCCGAACCACATTATTGAGTTAGAACCGGACGAAATAGCGGAGGATTTGACGTATGAAGAAGTTCCTGTTCAAATCTTGGATAAGAAGGAACATATTCTACGCTCCAAGGTTATACCTCAAGTCAAAGTTTTGTGGAGAAACCACGATGTTGAGGAAATGACTTGGGAGTTAGAATCTGAAATGAAATCAAGGTATCCTTACCTCTTCGACATACCAGGTACGTACCCTAATTTCGAGGGCGAAATTTCATAAGAAGGGGAGGTTGTAAGACCCCAACTTTTATAAATAAAGATGAATTTTCTATAAATATCATTTTTGAATATTGTGGAGTTAATTTGATATAATGTTATAGTTGTGGGTAATATTTATAAATTTTGTAAAGTACGCAAGTTGTTATATAATATTCGATTGGTCGGGGAATATTCGTTTTAACAGGGAATATTCGTACAACGACACAATCATTGGTGGACCCCACAACGGAATTATTGTCGGATTGAGAAAACGACAAAAATATTTTATTAAAAATAACGGCGGAAGTTTTACCATTGTTACTGTTGAACTACTCGGTAGTAAATGTAAGACCCCGAATTTTATGAAATAAAAGTATTCAATTTTTCTTATAATTACTATTCAGTAAATGGTTAAATTGATAAAAGTTTAAAGTTATGGGTGAAATATGAATTTTTTTCAAAATAAGCAAGTGGTTATAAAATAATCATTGTTGTCGGGGAATATTCGTTTGGTCGTGGAATATTCTTTCTGTCGAGAAATATTCGTACGACGGCGCAACTATTTGTGGGTCCCATAACGAATAACTGTCGGGTGAAGAAAACGACAAATTTGAGTTTTTACAAATAACGGCGTAGTTGTTACCGTTAACACTGTTGGAATACCCGGTGGTTAAAATACAGTAATACGCGTTATTACACAGTAGCACACGGTATTGCACAGTATTTTTGAAATTATTGATTATTACGTAAGAAGGCACTACTCAATAATTGTTACAGTAATTACTGTTCAATATTTTATTTTATTGATTCAATAATTGCTACGTTGAAATTTTGTATTATTGTTGTTCAATAATTGTTGTTGCACAGTATTTCCCATTATCAGATCAATAATTCATATTATTTGAATAGTATTATTAGATAGCATTATTGGCAATGTCTAGAAAGTTCTGTCTAAGGAGAGGTTTGGTCATCTAATTGCGCGCCAGTAAGGAGAAATCCTTATTGGAAAGCCCCCTCTTTCCTGGGAACGGTCTGGTTGTCATAAATGTGATTCTGTAATATTTGTGAATAATTAATTATTGATTCATATGATAAGGAAATATTTATTTTATGTGGATATAAATGAGGGATATATTTTTGTGGTTAAAAATAAAGGAGTTAATATTGAGGTTTTTATCAGTATTTTTGTCGGAATGGAGGTATTAAAAATTAGGGTTTTTGAGATATTTTGTGAGGGTTATAATTTTTAATCCGACCGTTGGATCGTGGTAATATTTGGATATGTTATACATATATAAGTTGAGTATATGTCCACAAATTTTGAACCGTTAAAAATGAACGTATGATTTATTATGAATTTTACGAGATGACTGGTTCAGAAATTGTTGAATTTTCGGAGTTTATAATTTTGGTAGAAAATTTTAGAATTGGTGGGCCCCACTTGTGGTTGGTGAAGAAATGTGCTGAATTATATTTCAAATGTGGTGGGTGGGAATAGTAGCAGGTAAAGCCATCAGGTTGCAGGTCAAGCCTACCAAAATTTTCCTATAAATAGAGGGCTAAGTTAGAATTGAAAAACACACCAGAAACATAAGCTTTCTCTCTTTCTCTCTCTATATTATGAAGCATATTTTGTGAGTTTATAGATACTTGGTGAGTTGCTATTCATCAGTGCAAGTTTCCTTCAGCATCATATCCGATATCCAGTCAGAAGTACTGCTCTTTTGAGGTAAGGGATAGTAATAGATTTTAAGGGTTGTTATGATTTTCAGTTTCGTAATTTTTCTGATCTTCAAAAATTCTGGAAAAATTTGAAATGATATTTTGATGAGTTTTATTGATTGTGTCCAAAAATAGTGATTTTTGGATGTATAGATTAAGAGTTATGAATTTTACGAGAAAAGACTATTTTAAAAGTAACCGCTTATAATTCCTTGTGGTTAACTCTAAAATTGGTGAAATTTTTATTGGGAGTACATGTATATGATAGAAGTATACTCTATAAATTTTGGAATTTTTGGATAAAAGTACAATTTTTGATAAATATCTAAATATTCGGCTATTTTGGCCATATGAAAAATAGTAAATGACTTTTAAAAATTCTGAGAAAAATATATGTTCACTATGGGACTATATTATGGTAAATCCCAGAAAAGAAATATTTTTGGAACTGATTTGGTATTTTTCATGAAAATAGTCTAGTTATGAGTAAATGAATTAAATATGTTTTGTGAAGAAAGAAAATTAGAAAATAGGATTTTATGGCTTGAGAATCCTATATGAGGTATATGCAGATTTTTTATGAGGGTTTTGATTATTGATGATGAAATTGTAAGAGTTGGCATTTTATGATGATTAAATGCATTAATTAGTAAAGTGTAAACAATTAAAATAAATTTTTTATAAATTTAAGTAATGTTATTCTTTCAATATCATTATACCGAAATATTGGTATAGATTTTATTGTGGAATTTTTATCTTTTGTGTCGGGGTTACTATTCATGAGTTACTATTCACGATTTACTATTCATGAGTTACGAATATTACTCTTGAGATTAAAACTATATGTTAATCATATTATTTTTATCATCATATATAACATTTTTATAACCCTGATGTTGAAATTCTCTTTCACTGGAGTGTAAAGATGGATAGATTATTGGTATGATCATGACTAGGGTTCTCTTTGGCCTGTAGTGCAAAGTTGAATTGTGACTGGTATGATCATGACCATTGAATTTATAATTGAATATCTTTAGCTTAAGTGCAAAGGTGAAATGATCAACATGGTTATAATTATTGTTTATATAAATTCTGAAATGATTATATATTTCTTTGAGATATTAATATATTTGGCCTGTAGTGCAAATATGAACTGTTGATGAATATATTTGACCTGTAGTGCAAATATGAACTGTTGAGGAATATCTTTGGCCTGTAGTGTAAAGATGAATTGTTGATGAATATCTTTGGCCGTAGTGCAAAGATGAATTATTGATGAATATCTTTGGCCTGTAGTGCAAAGATGAACTGTTGTTGAATATCTTTGGCCTGTAGTGCAAAGATGGTCTGTTGATGAATATCTTTGGCCTGTAGTGCAAAGATGAACTGTTGTTGAATATCTTTGGTCGTAGTGCAAAGATGGATTTATTAGTATGATTATGAACAGGAACTGTGATTTGGTATAACCATGATCTTTGATGTTTCAGGTAAAGACATGTGATGAAAATATTCTTCGTCCTGGGTGCGAAGAAAAATTTAGAATCACAATTATGATTATGAGTTATTCATATGATTGTGGAAAGGAACTGTTGATTGATGTTACAGAGATAAAACATTGTTGGTGGATTTTTAACATGGAGAAGATAATAGACTTTATAGTCTATTTGACTCTTCTAATGGATTGCTCGTTCCGCTGCAACTATGGTTGAAATTTGTATCATTTACCATATGTTCTAAATCTCTGATTTATTGTTGATGAAGGCTATTGATAATTGAATTATCTTTAGTCATGACATTCTTTACTGAGCTAGTTGTGCTCACCCTTTTGCTTCACAATTCCTTTCAGGTAATAAGAGTGTAGCTGGGTCGAGCGGGGGTAACAAGGGAATAGAACGGTGGTCATCATTTAGTAGTTATATTTGGTGAAGAAAATAGGGTGAGGCGAACCCAACGTTGGAAGGGTGTTTTGTCACTATCATACAAGATGTCTAATGACATACAACCTCGTGTCATCATAGGACAGGGTTGTGCTCATCCACTTGCTGAGTATATCTATGGGCACTACCTATATAATCTTGGTGTTTGTTTGAAGTATAATTCTCAATTAGAGACAGTGGAGATAATGATAAGTCAAGAGAAGACTCACCATTGGGAAGAATATGATAGTAATCTTCTCGTTTTTCTTTGGGGTCTATTGGGTCAACCAAGGATAATTCTGTGGCCATATGATATCTATCATAACCTAGACGCGTGGTGTGACGCCCCCAAAATAGGTATACAACACCTATTCTGAGTCGCCAAATACATGGTACAGAAAGCAAACTACAACTTCAATAATACAATTGTCATGCAAAATACGACAACACATACTGTGAGTTTAAATACAAATATTGTCTTCTGGACAATATCCACACTCAAATAAATCCTCATTACAATTATTCAAACACTATTTTACAGAAATAGTGAGGACTGCTAATACATCTTTCTAGAACCATCACTCCATACCCCGACTAGATCCTGCTATGTTCTCACCTCCTGAGAAGAAAAATGGAACAAAAAGGAAAAGGGTGAGCTCAACTAGCCCAGTAAAGAATATTATGACTAAGATAATATACAACAAATTATCGTTAGTCTTCAACAGGGAAAAATCTGATAAAATATAATCGACAACAAGTTTTAGATCAACAACTGCAGCGGAAACAGCAAACCATTAGAAGAGTCAAGTAGAGAAAGAATTCTACTATCTTCTAAGATTTAAAAGTCCATCATCAATATTTTATCCCTGTAACATCAATTAATAATCATCTTTAACCAAATATTCATCTTTGCACTACAGGCCAAAGATATTCATTTGTATCATCAGTCGGTCATGTTCATCTCAACACCTGTTCATCTTTGCACTACAGGCCAAAGATATTCATCAAGTAATTATACATCTTTGCACTACAGGCCAAAGATATTCAGTAATATCATCATTTAGGACTGAGGATGATGAAAAATATCTTAAAGAGAACGAATCCAATGAGACAGAAGGACAAATAGTAGGGATTCGTATAACAGTTTATCCAAGATCAATAATACTTCATAATAATCAATTGTGAAGCAGAATTCAAAAATAAAGATCAAAACATGGATACAATCAAAGATAGTAACCATAATAGACATCTTGGACAAAAAGGAAAAATTTTATTTTTCGGTGAATAGTGCCGTATTCGTGAATAGTGCCGTATACGTGAATAGTGCCGTATACGTGAATAGTAACCCCGACACAAAAAGTTCCAAATTTGATAAAAACTCATATCAATATTTCAGCATAATGATATTGAAGAAAATAATATCATTTAAGAAGAAAATAATATCCCTTACCTCAAAATATCAGTACTTCTGGTCGGAATACCGGTATAAGGCTGAAAGAAACTTGCTCTGATGAATAGAAACTCTCAAAGTATCTAAATACTCACAAAATACACTCAATAATCTAGAGAGAGAAAGAGAGAAAACTTGTTTCTGGTGTGATTTTCAATTCTAACTTAGCCCTCTATTTATAGGAAAATTTTGGTAGGTTTGACCTGCAACCTGATGGCTTTACCTGCTACTATTCCCACCCACCACATTTGAAATATAATTCAGCACATTTCTTCACCAACCACAAGTGGGGCCCACCAATTCTAGAATTTTCCATCAAAATGATAAACTCCGAAAATTCAACAATTTCTGAACCAGTCATCTTGTAAAATTCATAATAAATCATACGTTCATTTTTAACGGTTCAAAATTTGTGGACATATACTCAACTTATATATGTATAACATATCCAAAAATTACCACGATCCAACGGTCGGATTAAAAATTATAACCCCCGCAAACTATCTCAAAAACCCTGATTTTTAATACCTCCATTCCGACAAAAATACTGATAAAAACCTCAACATTAACTCCTTCATTTTTAACCACAAAAATATATCCCTCATTTATATCCACATAAAATAAATATTTCCTTATCATATGAATCAATAATTAATTATTCACAAATAATATTACAGAATCACATTTATGACAACCAGGCCGTTCCCAGGAAAGAGGGGGCTTTCCAATAAGGATTTCTCCTTACTGGCGCGCAATTAGATGACCAAACCTCTCCTTAGACAGAACTTTCTAGACATTGCCAATAATGTTATCTAATAATATTATTCAAATAATATGAATTATTGATCTGATAAATGAAAATACTGTGCAGCAACAATTATTGAAACAACAATAATATAAAATATCAACGCAGCAATTATTGAATCAATAAAATAAAATATTGAATAATAACTACTGTAACAATTATTGAGTAGTGCCTTCTTACGTAAGAATCAATAATTGGTGCAATACCGTGTGCTACTGTATTTTAACCACCGGGTATTCCAACAGTATTAACGGTAACAACTACGCCGTTATTTATAAACAACTTATACTTGTCGTTTTTCATCCAATCGCTTTCCGTTATGGGGCCCACACAAGGCTGCGTCGTCGTACGAATATTCCCCGACAGCAAGAATATTCCACGACCAACCGAATATTCACCGACCAAAAATAAATATTTTATAACCACTTGCTTATTTTGCAAAATTTGCACATTTCACCCATAACCAAAGTATTATATCAAATTAACCCCTTATTATTCACAATAATATTTAGAGAAAATTTGATTTTATTCATTAATAAGTTGGGGTCTTACAACCTCCCCTCCTTATGAAATTTCGTCCTCGAAATTGACGTACGTACCTGATGTTTCAAAAAGGTGAGGATACCTCGCTTTCATTTCTGATTCCAACTCCCAGGTCATTTCTTCAATAGCATGGTTTCTCCACAAAACCTTAACTTGTGGTATAACCTTCGTGCGTAGGACATGCTCTTTCCTATCCAAGATCTTAACAGGTACCTCCTCGTACGTTAAATCTTCAGCTATCTCGTCTGGTTCTAACTCAATAATGTGGTTCGGGTCTTTAACATATTTACGAAGCATAGATATGTGAAAAACATTATGAACACGAGACATGCTTGGAGGTAATGCGAGTCTATATGCCACATTTCCTATTCGCTCAAGAATCTCAAATGGACCAACAAATCTTGGATTGAGCTTTCCTCTCTTCCCAAATCTTGTAACTCCCTTCCATGGTGCAACACGTAACAATACATGATCCCCAATATTAAATTCCACGTCCTTCCGATGAAGATCCGCATAACTCTTTTGTCGATCCTGTGCCGTTTGTATACGTTGTCGAATCGTTTGGATCTTCTCTGTAGTAATGCGTACCAATTCTGGTCCCAACAATGTTGCTTCACCCACCTCGTCCCAGCATACTGGAGAACGACATTTTCTTCCATACAACGCCTCAAATGGAGCCACACCTATGCTCGCCTGATAACTGTTGTTGTAGGAGAATTCCACCAATGGTAGGTACTTATCCCAACTCCCTTTGAGATCTAGGACACAAAGTCTTAATAGATCTTCAAGAGTTTGAATAGTCCTCTCTGATTGTCCGTCCGTTTGAGGATGGTATGCTGAACTGAATCGTAAATCCGTGCCCATAGCTTTCTGCAAGCTAACCCAAAATCGTGAAGTGAATCTTGGGTCACGATCCGAAACTATGGATACTGGCATGCCATGCAATCTCACAATCTCGTTCACGTACATACTAGCAAGACGTTCAAGGGAATAAGTCTCACGTATCGGCAAGAAATGAGCGGACTTGGTTAATCTATCAACAATAACCCAAATCGCATCTATGCCTTGAGAAACCTTGGGAAGACCCGTAACAAAATCCATAGTAATGTGTTCCCACTTCCATTTCGGAATCTCAAGTGGTTGCAATGGACCCTTTGGTACTTGATGCTCCGCTTTTACACGTTGACAAGTTAAACACCTCGAGATAAACTCCGCGATCTCTCTTTTCATATTGCTCCACCAAAATGTATGTCGAAGATCGTGATACATTTTGGTACTCCCAGGATGGATTGCAAACGGTGTGTTGTGTGCCTCCATCATTATTCTATGCTTCAAGTCAAAATCGTTAGGAACACAAAGTCTGGAGTTGACTCGAAGTATTCCTTCTTCATCGATTCTTGCTTCTGGAATAGCACCTTCTTGCACTTTCTTCTTCATACGCATCAGCTCCATGTCCGTAGCTTGAGCAGCTTTAACTTTATCGATTAAAGTCGGTTCTACTCGTATATTTGATATCATCATGTGGGTACTTGGAGCCTTCATCTCTATCTCCATCCTTTGCAAGTCATACAAAATGGGCCTTTGTGTTAAAAACATTGCACTCGTACCCGCATATGATCTTCTACTCAATGCGTCAGCTACTACGTTTGCTTTTCCAGGATGATATTGGATGGTATGATCGTAATCTTTCAACAGCTCGAGCCAACGTCGCTGCCGCATGTTGAGTTCCTTTTGGGTGAAGAAATATTTGAGGCTTTTATGATCTGTATAGATCTCCACTTTCTCCCCATACAGGTAGTGTCTCCAGATCTTCAACGCAAAAACGACTGCTGCCAACTCCAAATCATGAGTAGGATAATTCCTCTCATATTCTTTGAGTTGTCGTGAGGCATAGGCTATGACTTTCCCATGTTGCATGAGAACACATCCTAACCCTTTGCCTGAAGCATCGCTGTAGATAACAAATCCATCCGAACCAGATGGTATTGTCAGAACAGGTGCCGAAATGAGTCTCCTCTTGAGTTCTTGGAAACTCTTCTCGCATTCCTCACTCCATACGAATTTTGTATCTTTCCGAGTCAGCTGAGTTAACGGAGTAGCGATTCGAGAAAATCCTTCCACGAATCTCCGATAATAACCAGCTAAGCCCAGAAAGCTACGTATTTCGATTACCGACTTAGATTGCTCTCAACTGTGACTCATATCCCAACCTTGGATAGCACGTCACAATGACACCTATCAGTTTACTACCGCACGAATATGGCGTCCCCTACGGAGAGTTTGGCTTCAGTACATTCTGCAAAGGAAGTCACCAGATAAAGGCTCGGGTACAAACTTCTACAGTTAGGTTTTTAACTCCTGAAGTTCAATAGGAGCCATTCGATATGAGATTTTAGAAGTGAGTTTTGTACCAGATTCAAAGATGATACAAAATTCAATATCACGCGTAGGCCAAGAAATTCTTCAGGAAATACGTCAGGAAACAAACAACAGAAATATCACTCAAATCTGACGTATTTTTGTTCAAGTCCATGACATGGCTAAGAAAGCTTGACATCCGTTTTTCAATAAACGAATGACTTTACGGCTTGATATGAAAGAGTTTGACTTCAATGGTTTGGTTGCTTGAATTCGAATAACAGGTTGGTTAGGAATATGAAAACTAACAACCTTACGAAAACAATCAATTTTAGCATGATGAGTGGTTAACCAATCAATTCCTAAAATCACATCAAAAGCAAGTATCTTTAAAGAGATAAGATCAACAGGTAATGTGATAGTGCCAACTTGGATCATGCAAGATTTATAAACTGTAGATGTAACGAAAGTTTCACCCAACGGAGTTTCAACAGATAAGTTAAAGTCCAATTTCTCCGGAGTCAAGTTTAAACGTTGAGCACAAGCAGGAGAGATAAAAGAATGGGTAGAACCGGTATCTAGTAAAGTATAAACTTCGCAAGAATTCAAGATTAGCTTACCCGTGATCACCTCGTTCGGGTTTCTCGCGTTTTGGCCAGTAACGACAAACGCCCTTCCAGGAACCGCTGATTTCGACTTATCCGGGACAGCTTTTGGAGTCACCATCCCCGCTGAACTTGGTTTTGCTACAGAACACTCTCGAGCTATATGACCCTCCTTTCCACAGTTATAACATACCTTGGATTGTTGTGGGCAGTTTGGGCTGATATGTCCCTCTTTCCCACATTTGTAACATACGACCGGTGGTCGTTCTCCTCCCCTAGAAACAGTTGATGTTTGTGCTGACGTCTTCACGTTATCATTGTTGTACCTTCTCTTCTTGAAATCTCCTCCCGACTCGCTCCTTCTATTATCACGACCACGATTACCACCAGAGTGGTTACCGCTTTTGTCCGAATGTTTTCCTCCCTGCTGGTTTTCATTGCTTCGATGACTGCCGCCACCGGTATGACCCTGGTTGTGGTCCCTCGGTTGCACATACTCATTATCTCGCTCTAATAATTGAGCCCTGTTTACAACATCTGAATATAAAGAAAATTTATGAGAGATAAGATATTGCCGAATCTCGGGTTTTAGACCTCTCAGAAACATCCTTGTCATTCGTTCCTCATTTTCGACCAAATGAGGTGCAAACCTGGATAACTCTGCAAACTTCGCCTCGTACTGGGACACCGTCATGTTGTTTTGTTCCAGTCTAATAAACTCAACCTCCTTCATATGACGAATACTTTCAGGAAAGTACTTGTCATTGAACAGTTTTTGAAATGTTTCCCAGGACATGTTGAGTGCGTCAGGCTGGGTACGCTTCACAGACTCCCACCAGTAGTCTGCCTCACCGCGGAACATAAATGTGGCGAATGGAACCTTCTGTTCCTCCGTGCATCCCAAGACATCAAATATCTTGGTAATTTGCTTGACCCACGTTTCCGCCATGATCGGATCCGGCTTTCCCTTAAATTCTGGTGGTCCCAATTCTTTGAACTGCTTAGCTGTGACAAACCGCGCGTTGTTATCATTTCCACCCGTATTCTGCACACGAGTCTCCCTCGTCTGATTTTGCATGAACTGCAAAAAGCTCCTAAACATTCCATCATTCATCGTTTGCTCGGTAACGTTGTTTACAGGAGGAATATTGCCTTCCTGTTGCACGTTCCCCTGGGTAGTGATCAAAGGTGTCTCCACGGTCTGATTTACTCCATTATTAACGTTCTCAGCTGCCATTCTTAAATACTGCCATAAAACAAGGGTTAATAGTCATGTCATATATTATCCCTATACTCTGACCGACCAAATAAACACCAAATAAACTTAGTCAGGTCATACTAGCGAAGGAATTCCCCGTCTCTCCCCTCCTAGTTCTTGTCTCACATCTCAGCCAGGGATCATATCCCTAAGCTCTGATACCAACTGTGACGCCCCCAAAATAGGTATACAACACCCATTCTGAGTCGCCAAATACATGGTACAGAAAGCAAACTACAACTTCAATAATACAATTGTCGTGCAAAATACGACAACACATACTGTGAGTTTAAATACAAATATTGTCTTCTAGACAATATCCACACTCAAATAAATCCTCATTACAATTATTCAAACACTATTTTACAGAAATAGTGAGGACTGCTAATACATCTTTCTAGAACCATCACTCCATACCCCGACTAGATCCTGCTATGTTCTCACCTCCTGAGAAGAAAAATGGAACAAAAAGGAAAAGGGTGAGCTCAACTAGCCCAGTAAAGAATATTATGACTAAGATAATATACAACAAATTATCGTTAGTCTTCAACAGGGAAAAATCTGATAAAATATAATCGACAACAAGTTTTAGATCAACAACTGCAGCGGAAACAGCAAACCATTAGAAGAGTCAAGTAGAGAAAGAATTCTACTATCTTCTAAGATTTAAAAGTCCATCATCAATATTTTATCCCTGTAACATCAATTAATAATCATCTTTAACCAAATATTCATCTTTGCACTACAGGCCAAAGATATTCATTTGTATCATCAGTCGGTCATGTTCATCTCAACACCTGTTCATCTTTGCACTACAGGCCAAAGATATTCATCAAGTAATTATACATCTTTGCACTACAGGCCAAAGATATTCAGTAATATCATCATTTAGGACTGAGGATGATGAAAAATATCTTAAAGAGAACGAATCCAATGAGACAGAAGGACAAATAGTAGGGATTCGTATAACAGTTTATCCAAGATCAATAATACTTCATAATAATCAATTGTGAAGCAGAATTCAAAAATAAAGATCAAAACATGGATACAATCAAAGATAGTAACCATAATAGACATCTTGGACAAAAAGGAAAAATTTTTTTTTTTTCGGTGAATAGTGCCGTATTCGTGAATAGTGCCGTATACGTGAATAGTGCCGTATACGTGAATAGTAACCCCGACACAAAAAGTTCCAAATTTGATAAAAACTCATATCAATATTTCAGCATAATGATATTGAAGAAAATAATATCATTTAAGAAGAAAATAATATCCCTTACCTCAAAATATCAGTACTTCTGGTCGGAATACCGGTATAAGGCTGAAAGAAACTTGCTCTGATGAATAGAAACTCTCAAAGTATCTAAATACTCACAAAATACACTCAATAATCTAGAGAGAGAAAGAGAGAAAACTTGTTTCTGGTGTGATTTTCAATTCTAACTTAGCCCTCTATTTATAGGAAAATTTTGGTAGGTTTGACCTGCAACCTGATGGCTTTACCTGCTACTATTCCCACCCACCACATTTGAAATATAATTCAGCACATTTCTTCACCAACCACAAGTGGGGCCCACCAATTCTAGAATTTTCCATCAAAATGATAAACTCCGAAAATTCAACAATTTCTGAACCAGTCATCTTGTAAAATTCGTAATAAATCATACGTTCATTTTTAACGGTTCAAAATTTGTGGACATATACTCAACTTATATATGTATAACATATCCAAAAATTACCACGATCCAACGGTCGGATTAAAAATTATAACTCCCGCAAACTATCTCAAAAATCCTGATTTTTAATACCTCAATTCCGACAAAAATACTGACAAAAACCTCAACATTAACTCCTTCATTTTTAACCACAAAAATATATCCCTCATTTATATCCACATAAAATAAATATTTCTTTATCATATGAATCAATAATTAATTATTCACAAATAATATTACAGAATCACATTTATGACAACCAGGCCGTTCCCAGGAAAGAGGGGGCTTTCCAATAAGGATTTCTCCTTACTGGCGCGCAATTAGATGACCAAACCTCTCCTTAGACAGAACTTTCTAGACATTGCCAATAATGTTATCTAATAATATTATTCAAATAATATGAATTATTGATCTGATAAATGAAAATACTGTGCAACAACAATTATTGAAACAACAATAATATAAAATATCAACGCAGCAATTATTGAATCAATAAAATAAAATATTGAATAATAACTACTGTAACAATTATTGAGTAGTGCCTTCTTACGTAAGAATCAATAATTGGTGCAATACCGTGTGCTACTGTATTTTAACCACCGGGTATTCCAACAGTATTAACGGTAACAACTACGCCGTTATTTATAAACAACTTATACTTGTCGTTTTCTTCATCAATCGCTTTCCGTTATGGGGCCCACACAAGGCTGCGTCGTCGTACGAATATTCCCCGACAGCAAGAATATTCCACGACCAACCGAATATTCACCGACCAAAAATAAATATTTTATAACCACTTGCTTATTTTACAAAATTTGCACATTTCACCCATAACCAAAGTATTATATCAAATTAACCCCTTATTATTCACAATAATATTTAGAGAAAATTTGATTTTATTCATTAATAAGTTGGGGTCTTACACGTGGCTGTTAGAGTTTATGCCCTAGAGGCCAATTATTTGATGTAATTGCTTAACATTTGATATTATTGTTGATTGAATAAATAAATGATTTTATTATGGTTTTAATTACTGCGTAATATAATTGTTAACATAATAAAATTCCTTAGAATAGTGATACAAATTATATAGTTTCAAGTATGTGACTTGAACATGAGATTATATAATTACAATTAGTATCATTGTTCTTAAATGTCCCTAGTCGAGTATCATTGTTGATGGGACAACAATGATGCATTGAGACTAGTATGTGGATTGACTGATGACCAAATCTCATTGGTCATAAATATATGAGATATTAAGTCAATGCATAGGTACATGTTAGAGAACAATGTACTGGACAGACCCACCATGAGAATTCTATATGGAGCATTATGCGAAGTGTCATTAGCAATTCTCATAGTGACAATGATGTAATGGTCCTCCGACCTGAAACCGCTATATTACTACACGAGAATTTATGTACTTTGATATCATCAAATGTCACCTTTAATAGGGTGGACTATAAAGGTGATTATTGGGTTCATTATGAATCGTGTGAGTAATATGAGTGATCTAGATGGAATTTAACCATCCTATATTTTATAGGTGATATCCATAGGCCTCTTGATTGAGTAGGACTATGAAATGCATGGCCATGCTCAAATAGTGATTTGTTTCATATAGTCTACTCATTGATCAAGAAAACTCAGATTAAATTATGAAGAGTATGACACATTCCATGACTCGAGTTTAATCTAGGATATTAAGGTTAAAAGGATTAAATTACATTGAAACATTGGTCACGAAAAGGTTGCATCGAATCATCGATCTTATTATTACTTGGGTAGCAGTGATGCATTACTAGATGCCGCTCACTGTTTATAACTTTATAATATGATTTTAAGGTTATTGCCAACGTAATAATAACCTATAGGGTCACACACAAAGAACGTAATTAAAAGGAAATTAATTTAAATTGTAAAGATTTAAATATGTCAATATGATTGATATAATTTTAAATTATGAATTTAAATTAATAGGATAATTTATATATAGGTATATTAATTAAGTAAGACTTAATTAAGATATATATAAATTCGGATTTTAATAATATTATGTTTTGATTAATTCCTCCTGACTGCTATATATATGATGTATATCAGACTTTAGGTTTTTACGTCAAAAACAAAACCCTAGCCGCTCTTAGAGAGAGACTAGAGAAAATAGTTCCGAAAATCCTCATCCTTGGTGGCTAGTACCGCGATTCCTTCTTCTGCAGATCGTAAGACGATTCGCGGAGCGTTCGTGTGGATACCGTAGAGACGCAGTCGGTTTGTATTGCGTTGGAGATTCGAGGCGCAGTCGATTTCAGACTCTCGTTTTCATAATCGGTATAATCTCTAAACCTCTTAATTAATTGATTTTTCGCATGGATCCTGTTTTAGGGTTTCGGAAATTGCTTTAAAATTTTAATTTCCGCTGTGCGTTTCTGTGCCAAAACCCAACAGTGGCCTCTCATGTATGAAGGTTTCCTTGAGCACTTTCCAAATATTCTAATTTCTAAAACAGTTTTTGACTATACCTTTATGTAAGGTGTTATTGTGAGGTGATGTCCACGGTTGGAACATGAGTCACATTTGGTATATATTTGTATCCAAACTCACAGCATATGTGTTGTTGTATTTTGCACGACAATTGTTGTAATAAAGTTGTAGTTGTTTTCTGTACCATGTATTTGGCGACTCAGAATGGGTTGGGTGGAATGGACCTATTTTGGGGTTGTCACAGTAAAAGTACAGTAATACGTGTGGTTGCATAGTAGCACACGGTATTGATTATTAATGCTTATGTGAGAAGTCACTCAGTTTGATTCAATTATTGTCAGTTAATAATATGAATTATTTAGCGATAATGACGTTTTGTTTTATTCGTATTATTAACGTAATAAAACAGAAACATCTTTTTATATAAAACAGAATACTTTATTAAAGTTATTCTATAAATAGAATATATTATATTTTATTTAAAAGATTTTTCTTTAAATATGGACCGTCAGATTAAAGTAATCAATCTGGACCGTTCATGGATTAGTTACTATGCATTCTATTTTTCTATAAATAGCAGCTCATTCCTTCATTATTTCTTACGAATTCACTGAACTCTAGAGAGAGAAACTATAGAGAGAAACTATAGAGAGAGAAAAGAAGAGTATTCTGCTACTTAACTACTTCCTTATTTCAGCTCGTCTTTAAAACGGTAAGGGGTGTTATTCTTTCTTATTCATGAAGAGAACTGTTGTTATTCCATTTCTTATTATTCTGTTGGAATAACCTGTATACGCGGTCTACCCTATACTTGGTGACATTCTTCTATTATTCTGTTGGAACATCCTGTCTGTGTGTTTTACACCGGACCTGGTTCCGTTTTTTATTATTATTCTGTTGGAACATCCTGTCTGTGTGTTTTACACCGGACCTGGTTCCATTATTTATTTTTCTGTCGGAATATCCTGTCTGTGCGTTTACGCCGGACCTGGTTCCATTATTTATTATTCTGTCGGAATATCCTGTCTGTGCGTTTACGCCGGACCTGGTTCCATTATTTATTATTCTGTTGAAATAACCTGTTTGTGCGGTTTATCGCATGCATGGTGATTTCTTTTGTTATTCCATTCTTTATTGTACTCAATTGGTTAAGTTTTGACTTCTATACTCCATGAAATTTGTGGAATATCCTTGATAATTGCGTTTCATCCAGTATCTTTTCATGAAAATATTCTTCTAAGTATTCTTGAATTTTACTCCACAATACAGTATCATGTTGACAATTTGGTCGTTATTAATTCCTGGATAAATTAATTCTTGAACTTGTTTTATTGAATTCTTATATCATTGTCATCATCCTCATGTTTATATTCTGTTGAAAGTCATCTGTGGCCAGGGATTATTCGGTGTAATCATGACCGTAATGTTACGAATGATGTGGTAAAAGTCCTCATTGGCCCGTAGTGCATTGATGGACAGTTGTTGGCATGATCATGACCATTAATGAATATACGAATATCCTTGGCCGTAGTGCAGGGGTGATTCGATGATGTGAATTATTTTATTAAGCTGAGTCTCAGCGATCACAGTGTTGGAAAATCTTTTAAATCATAAAAGATAGTAGAGTTTATTTTCTACTTGACTCTTTTAATGGATTGCTTGTTCCGCTGCAGTTAAACTTGATGTCTATTATATTTTATCAGTTTAACATTGTTGAAGGCTAATGATAATTTATTCTGCATTATCTTAGTCATAATATTTCTTACTGGGCTAGTTGAGCTCACCCTTTCTTTCACTGTTCTCTTCAGGAAATGAGAACGTAGCTGGGGCAAGTCGGGGAACGGAGTGATGGTCCGAATGATAGTATTAGTTAGTAGTCCTCACTATTCTATGTAATAGTGTGTTAATAAATGTAATGAGGACTCCTTTTGAGTATGAATACTCTCTAGAAGATAATATTTGTATTCAAACTCACAGTTTATGTTTTGTCGTATTGTACACGACAGTTGTATTAGTAAGTTGTATTTGTATTTTGTACTATGTATCTGACGACCCAAGATGGGTGATGTATACCTAATTTTGGGGGCGTCACAAAAAAAATAGTACAATTCACATTAATAAGGAAACCTAAAATCAAGGACAAATAACAGTCATAATTAATAATTCAAATTCAAACATTTAGATCTAACAACAAAAATAAATTCAAATTCAAAATAATAATTCAAATTTAAACATTCAAATTCAAATCTTCATTTCCTTCACATACACTTTGAAATAATAGTCCGCCGCTACACCTCACATACTCCGCCGCTACACCGCCGCGTATCTCCGATGTCCAAAACTCCAATGAGAATAAGAAGATTCGCCCTACAAAAAGTATAAAAATAAAAAGATGTAACTTTTAATGTTCTGAATTTTTTTTTATAACTATTTTGTTACTCATAAATAATAAAATGGTTACCTTTGTATGAATGGTTGGCTATCAACTGCATCACATTCAAACAAAATTGGTAACTTAATAAAATTGAATTGGTTACCTTGGTCTGAAGGTTTGGCTACCATGTGCACTATGAAAAAACTGTAGGGGTAAATGTGAATTAATTACTTTGGTATGAAAATTTTGTTACCTTTGTATGAAGGTTTGCTTACCTTGATCTGAAGGTTTGATAACCCACTGTATTAAGAAAAAATTTAAAGTGTGGAGGTTGATTGGTTACTTTGATATGATAATTTGGTTATCTTGATATGAAAATTTAATTACTATCATCCAAAAAGTTCAAAATTTCTTTAGACAACATTCCAATTCCCTTCACCATGCGTAACCGTCCATTAACTGCTAAATCTTTCCTTTCACAACCTTTAGAGATTTTTGCTCTTTGTTCAAAATTTCATGCCATTACTGCAGCTGCTGTATACGCCTCCATTTTCTCTCTCCAACTCATATTCTGAATCCACGTCATCACCACAGGCAGAATCAGCTACTCCCTTCCTCTTCCAATGCCCAAACCTTATCAAAATAACATCAACAACAGAACCAATCACAAATCTAGAAAATCCAACTTTTCGATTGTTAGTTTCGGAATAGAAAAATCAAAGCATGAATATGTGAACCAATACCGAGGCTACTGCTGTGATCGATGCCGGAGCAACAGACAATCTCCGACGATTTCTACGTCTTCCATAAATACTTGTCAATCGTCATTATACGCCGGTGATGTTATATTGTTAATACAGTCGCTTAGGTTAGATTTGGGGTGTAAATAGATAGAATTCTAATTAAATACTAATTTTTTAAATTAAAGAATTCTAATTATATTAACATTATAAATAAATATGAAAATGTATTAATTATATAAAAATTTTATGAGAGCATTATTATTATAATTTTTTTAAAAAATATAATAGAATATATAATTTACCCTTATTAGTTAGCGTGCTAAAACTACTAAGGAACGGAAAGAATGGCAAATATTATTGAACATGCTTTAAAGTTATTTGTAGCCGGTCTATTATGTCTCTTATATGAGCTTTTTATATAAAATTGGGGGGCGTTCGGTGCTCTTAACGACCATTACCGTTCGGTGCACTTTTTTTTTTTTTAACCATAATTATGAGAATAATAAATAAAAAATAATAGAGCAAGTTTGAACAAAAAATTATAAAAAAAAATATATTTTTTATTGAAAAAACACTGCAAACCACTTAAACAGTTTACAGTATTTTTTTAATAAAAATATACTTTCTTTTACAATTTTTTGTTCAAACTTGCTCTATTATTTTTTATTTTTTATTTTAATAATTGTGATTAAAAAATAAATGCACCGAACGATATCGGTCGTTGAGAGCACGAGACCGCCCTCCAATCCAGATAAGGAGTATTTTTTAAAAATAAATTACTTTAATCTTTTGCACAAAAAAAAATGTAGGACCGTTGACAGTAGTCAACAAATCGTTTAATTAGGTTGATAATGTTTATAAATATTATTCGTGCAACTATTTGACAGACAAATCGTTTAATTAAGTTGATAATGTTTATAAATATTATTCGTCCAACTATTTGACAGATGCCTCATAATATAAATATAAATGTACATTATATATGAATAAGAATAAATATAAATGTCCATTATATATGTATAAGAAGACTACGGACTCATTATACACTTAAACAACATTACATCGGTATATATATATATATATATATATATATATATATATATATATATGTGTGTGTGTGTGTGTGTGTGTGTTTTCTTCGGCACAGATACGTGGAGGATAGAGATTTTTTCATGCCCTGTTGGCAGTCTGGCGAAATTAGCTGTATGGATGGTACCAGTAATTATATTGAATAGTCATTTTTCCTGTTTGAGGATGATATTTTTGTCATTGAAAGCAATATGGAGTGTCTTTACGTACAAAAATATACTAGCAGCCTAGCAGTGTGGTTACTGGTTGGACTTTGTACTAGGCCTTTGTGGTGGCAATATTTTCAAGACTACACTTGGTGCAGTAGTCATTCTTCAAGACAAGATTGTGCATGTTGATATGTTGCTTTAAACATTATACCCTCTTCATTTTATAAAAGATTCATATCATTTTTTAAATTCCCAAATGACTTGCCAACCCCAAAAGAAAAGAATTATTATTGGTGTAACAAGTAAGGAAATACTTATTTGTAAATTGGTGAGTACTACTTATGTGAATTTGGGGTCAAGCAGGCACATGGATTTGTCTTTTTCTTTTTCTTTTCAATCGTATGCATAAGAAAGGAAACAAACAGAAGATAAAAGCATAATCACAATTCTATGTTTAGCCAGTGATTGGGAGCGTAGGATCAAAAGCTCTCAAATTTATGATGACTAGCTATGGAATATATATATATATATATATATATATATATATATATATATATATATATATAGCTGCCTAAATGCCCAACGCTAATTAGTTAATTAACTTGCCTTTACCTACTGCCAGGTAAATGTAACTTCTAAAGTAGATGGTTGAAGCAATCAAGACCAACCTGATTAAGCCACATGTTAAGTAGCTCAAAAGTTTGAATTTTTTGTGGTTTGATCTTTTGTCTAAAAGCTCACGAGGAGTAGATAAAATAAAGTGGCAAAATGGGAATGATGTTGTCCATTAACTCTAAAATGAATTGAAACCCTAAGCCTCATAATAATCAGTAATCATATTTTCCCATTCCCACAATGTTTTTATAGGGGTAATCCTCAAAAAATAAAGACACCCACCTTAATTCCCAGGTGCATGAATGGCCCCCTTCTTTATCCCACCGGTGCACACCACCATTTGAGCATGTTGAGAAAAGATGAGGCAAAATGGAGGCTAAAAGTAGAAGTGGAGTATATAAATATGTAGTATTAGTAGAGAGTTTTAAGTGAGACACAAGAAATATTATATGCTTATGTTTTATTTGAGGAGTATGATTTTCAAGAATCATCAACACCTGTTTGATATTGGGGATTGGGCTGCCTGAGAGTTTGAATTCATGTGATTAGTACTCCATGTAATGGCAGGGAGAGAGGGATACTACTACTATAATAGTAATAATAAGTGGAATATCTTTTTGTCAATTCATTTTGGTAGGTAAGTATGAACATATAATATCAATATGGGGGCTCTAGTAAACTATTCCCTCTATCCCATAATAATTGTCACTTTAGCTTGATGCACATGGATTAAGAAAGTCATTTAGTGCTATCATTTATTAATTAAAATTGGTGTGAAATTTCATCACTACCCCTTTATGGGAAGTTGAAAATTATTAATACAAGGAAAAAATTTCTTGGGACAATGAGAGAAGGTAGGGGTGATATAGGAAAGTAAATAATTATTTTTCCTAGAAAGTTATAAACGACAAATAAATTGAGAAAAAAATTTCCTTCTAAAACGACAGTTATTATAGAATGAAGGTAGTACCAAGTAGTAGTATTTAGTTTGATTAGGTGGGGTTTTCAATAGGATCTACTAACTCCGAATGTCGCATAAATGCACCAAAGAGGTAGTCCAAATTTAGTTTTGGCTTGAAACTGAAAAAATAAACGATGCAGTCCTAAGTATGCTAAGTGCAGATATTGACTAATGATTTTCTCGAGGCAAACTTAATTTAATCTGCAATATTATCTATGTCAAATGACAAATTTGAAGTCGCTATTACGCACATCCACTTATAATTAGTAAAATTTAAGTGGCCCATTGCCACATATTTTTCTTTCCTTTTGTGTCGTCTCGTCTCGTCGAGCACCTTATAGCTCTTTTGCCTGCATTCATACAAATTTATGTACACACATACTACTTAAAATCTTAAATATACATCTGACATTTTTAATCAATAGAAGTTGATAACAACGTTGCCGTTTAGCACGATGATTTCTTTTGTTTTTGGTACAAATAAATGATTTTTTTTGTTTGTTTTTTGGTACTAATAAATGTTTTTCTTAGTAACCATCGCTCAAAATGAAAAAAAAAAATAGATCAAGTTTAATGAATTTTATAAAGTCCGATCACTGTCCATATATATTTTATTGATCCTAAAACAAAACAGATTTCTTACATATTTGACTTTAGATTAGTGTCATCAATCAAAGGGGAAAAAGCCTAAAAGATGGACATATAGTCAATGGAACAAAAAGGGTATTCAATTTAATACACACAACAATTTAACTTTAGACTGCATAAATCCATATAGAATAGAACATACCTTTCATGAGCATAGCTTTTATCTTTCTTTCAAGGTTACTTACACAAGGCCCCTCCTTATTTTTTTCCCATTCGAAAATAATAGCATTAGCAGCTTCAAAACCTCTTTCAGGACTGAATTAGAGGAGCCACACCACACCACACCAACTAAAAGCCCAAACCCTCGTCTATTTTGTTTCTCTCCTCTCCTCTCCTCTCCTATAACTTACTTGAGTTCCTGCTGATATCTTCATTTTCTCTCATGCATAGAAACCCTTTTTGCTCTCTATCTGTTTCTCTTTCAATTAAGTTATGGAAGAAACAGAAGAGTCCAATAATACTAACAAGAAATGCATACCTAAGGCAAGGAGTTTGAGAGGGAGGACTAATCCTCATAACTATCAGTATCAATATCAATATCATCAGCAGCTATTGCAGCACTCAAATAGGATAAATGGGGTTTTTTACCAAAATCAGCACCAAACATACCCAGCTCTCCTTCCTTTACCTGCCACCGTACCTTTCCAACTAGCTGTAACTCCACATCTTTCTCAATACCAAAACTTTAGAACAAAACCCAATTTTCAGAAATCTACATGGAAGCATTCTATTTCCAATCCTCCTCTTGCCACCTCCTCTGAAAACCAGCTTCCTGATTTCTCTACTACACCAGGTAACTAACTTGGATACTAAAACCCTTTTTGTATAATTTCTTTTTGGTTATTTTTTTTATATATATAAAATTTCTTTCTTTTCCCTTTTCTGTAATTTCCCATCTCTAAACATTTATTTTGATGCATGCTTAGTTTATGGAGTAATTAATATTATCAAGAATATATATTTATGTTTGGAACCCTGAAAATGTTAAGGAAAAAAAATATAGTAGAAGGAAACGAAATTTAAGGGCATTCATTATACTGCACTTTTAATCTATTGTTCATACGGATTTTTTTTACAAATATGAATACTTCGATTTATATTCATTAAGAAAGTGTTTTTCTTTTACCAAGATCCAAACATAGGCACGGAATTTCCGAGTTTTTTTAGTTATAAAAGTAATAGTGGCAACATAATCTACCAACTGTTTGCTTGAGAACAAGTACAAACTAGGAATTCTGAACTATATCTTCGGTCCAAGCAGAAGTGTCTTTGGGGTGGGTGTTCATTCAGTTTCCAAGAATAGAAATAGATAGTTTATGGAGTATTTCATATATTCATTTGTGATGATTAGAAATTAGTTCCAGTTGCTCTATTTCTGCATAAGAAGTCTTCTAGATTTTCAAGTTTTTGTTATACAAATTCCGCTTTTTAAAAGATTTTCATTTATTGTTTCTCAGATATTCTAATTTAAGTTATAAAATTAAAAAAGAATTTTCAATTGAATCACGAAGATTTTATTGCCAAGAGTAATATTCCTTCATTACTCTAAATAATTAAAGACCTTTCAAGCTTTTGGTTAGGAATTATGATGATGCTCGCCTTCAAGATTTAAGATTGAATGAAATTAGGTATATTCCCATCTAGTATCCATATATAGTTCTTAGGAGGGTTGAATTGAGTCCTGAATCACTATAACTGTTGGTTCTTATCTACTTCAATATCTAAGCAGCTCCTGAGGTGCTTCAACGAAAATCTGCCTTACCCTTTAGAGGAAAGAAAGATGGAAGGAGGGTTGTGGGTGCCACGCCACAAACATTAGCTGTGGCAAGAAGACCAGATTCTGGTGGCATTGAAGGCCCAGTTATCTCTCTCCTTGCCAATCATTTTCTAGTCCAATTCGACCCTTCACAGCGCATCTTTCAGTATGATGTTGAAATCTCTCCAAGTCCTTCGAAGGATGTTGCTCGCATGATTAAGCAAAAACTTGTTCAGGAAAACATAAATTTGCTCTCGGGTGCTCTTCCAGCCTATGATGGCCGAAAAAATCTATATAGCCCAGTGGAATTCCAAGCTGATAGGCTCGAATTTTACATTAGCCTCCCGATCCCAGCTAGCAAGTCATCAGGAGAAAATGCCAACTCACGAGAAAAGCATAAGCTTTTCCGGATTAACATCAAGCTTGTATCGAAGCTCGATGCAAAGGACCTAAGTAGCTACTTGAGTAAGGAAGGAGATGACTGGATCCCGATTCCTCAGGATTATCTCCATGCTTTGGACGTTGTTTTACGTGAGAGCCCAACAGAGAAATGTATACCTGCGGGGCGATCACTTTACTCTAGTTCAATGGGAGGGACTACGGATATTGGTGGAGGAGCTGTTGGACTAAGAGGGTTCTTTCAAAGTCTTAGACCTACACAACAAGGACTTGCACTGAATGTGGATTTTTCAGTAACTGCTTTTCATGAGAGTATTGGAGTGATCCCTTACTTGCAAAAGAGCCTTGAGTTTTTGCGCGATCTTTCACAGAGGAAAACAAGAGGTTTGATGGGAGAGGAGAAGAAGGAAGTGGAGAAAGCTCTAAGAAACATCAGGGTCTTTGTTTGCCACCGAGAAACTATTCAGAGATATAGGGTATTTGGCTTAACTGAGGATTCTACAGAGAACCTCTGGTTTCCGGACAGGGATGGGAAAAATTTGAGGGTTGTGAACTACTTCAAGGATCAGTATAACTATGATATACAATTCAGGAACTTGCCATGCCTGCAAATCAGTAGGAGCAAACCATGTTATCTTCCTATGGAGCTTTGTATGATTTGCGAAGGACAGAAGTTTCTAGGGAAGCTCTCTGATGATCAAACTGCAAGAATACTTAAAATGGGCTGCCAAAGACCAAGAGAACGGAAGGAAATAATAGATGGGGTGATGGCAGGACCGGTTGGGCCAACAAGGTAAACTTTAAAATTCAATAAAAAATCATACTTGTTGTCTTTTGTATGCTTTATATATATTTCCTCTATTTATTTATCTTTATAAAACAAAATATATTTCCAGTATTCATTTCTAAGCGTTGAACTTCTACATATTGGCAGTGGAAATCAGGCTAGAGAATTCGATCTTCAAATTTCAAGAGAAATGACGCAATTGAGTGGAAGAATTCTTCAACCTCCCAAACTAAAGCTCGGGGATGGGGGCCATGTTAGAGATTTAACTCCTACTCGTCGTGATCGCCAGTGGAACCTTCTCGACAGCCATGTATTTGAAGGCACTCGAATTGGGAGGTGGGCACTAATTAGCTTTGGTGGCACCACTGATCAGAAGGCCAGCATTCCAAAATTTATAAGCCAACTAACTCAAAGGTGTGAGCAATTGGGCATCTTTCTCAACAAGAACACGATTATTAGCCCCCAGTATGAATCAATGCAAGTGCTCAACAATGTTACTCTTTTGGAATCTAAACTGAAGAAAATCCACAGAGCGGCATTTAACAATCTCCAACTGCTAATATGTATAATGGAGAAGAAGCACAGAGGATATGGAGATTTAAAGCGAATTTCTGAGACTAGTGTTGGGGTTATGAGCCAGTGCTGCTTGTACTCAAATCTTGGCAAGTCAAGCTCACAATTTCTTGCAAATTTGGCCCTCAAGATCAACGCCAAAGTTGGCGGCTGCACTGTTGCTTTGTACAACTCATTACCAGCTCAAATTCCTCGGCTCCTTCGGCATGATGAACCTGTGATCTTTATGGGTGCTGATGTGACTCATCCTCACCCGCTAGACGACTCCAGCCCATCTGTTGCTGCTGTGGTGGGTAGTGTCAACTGGCCAGCAGCAAACAAGTATGTTTCAAGAATGAGATCTCAAACTCATCGTCAAGAGATCATCCAGGATCTTAGTGCAATGGTGGGGGAAATACTAGATGATTTCTGTCACGAGCTATCTGAATTACCCAAGAGGATAATTTTCTTCAGAGATGGAGTAAGCGAAACCCAGTTCTACAAAGTGCTCGAGGAAGAGTTGCAAGCTATTAAATTGGCATGTTCAAGATTTCCTGATTATAAACCTCCTATTACTTTTGCAGTAGTGCAGAAAAGGCACCATACAAGGTTGTTCCCAAATGAAACCAATCCTTCTTCAACTCGAAACCTGTTCTGCGATGAAAATGTTCCCCCAGGAACCGTTGTGGATACCGTGATTACTCATCCTAGGGAATTCGATTTCTATCTTTGTAGCCATTGGGGAGTGAAAGGAACGAGCCGACCAACCCATTATCATGTGTTGTGGGATGAAAACCAGTTCAGTTCCGATGAACTTCAGAAGTTGGTTTACAATCTTTGCTACACATTTATGAGGTGTACCAAGCCAGTTTCCTTGGTTCCCCCGGCTTATTATGCCCACCTCGCTGCATATAGAGGCAGACTGTACCTTCAACGCTCCGAGTCGACTAGTTTTAACAGAAGCACTACTACTATATCCCGGGCCGCACCACCCAAGGCAGCCCCTCTTCCCAAACTTAGTGAGAATGTTAAGAAGCTCATGTTTTACTGCTGATATTAGTTCTAGCAGTTACACGTACATAATTCTCAATAGTCGGTTGTGCATACTTCAGTTTTTTACGCCGATGTAGTCGAAATTTTATGCAAGCTAGGTATTATTTGTCGTAGAGAGGTAAGTTTCGCTTTCACGGCATGATCTGTTCATAGGCAAGTCCAACTGATTTTGGAGAAGATAGTTCATGCATGAAACTACATCCAAAATGTGTATGTATGTAAATAAGTGATTGTTAGATTTTTATTTTTGAATGTTTCAACCTTGCGTGTGGTGGTTATAATATGTTATATCTCTGACTGATTCTTCTCACCCCTATCATATTGATTATTGTGTACAAAAAGTAGTTGTGATGTCCATTCCATCACATGTAAAGAAGAATCCTTATCATATCTTTTCATGAGACAATTAAGATTATGTGCCTATCGAAGCAATGGAGTAGTGGCAACTTAATTAGGCTATGAAATTAATAAAAGAGAGAGATGGTGAAGTTGAAGGAAATTAAGAAGACAGGGATTGCAAGTGCATGCTTTTGCATGCATAGAACTGAGGTGTTTGACAGATGAATAGTCAAGTAAAGAATTTTGATGACAAAAAGTATTTGATAGAGTGTAGAAGTGGTAGTAAATTTGTAGCAGTCAGATAAAGCATGAAGGGTCACATAACATTAATGGTGGAATGAGGTATATATGTACGTATATAAGGGCAAATCTGAGTAAAGAAAACGAGTAAGAATTAAATTAAGTCAGACTGATAGTATATTAGTAGTAGGGGCATTGTCAGTGTATAATACAGTAGCACCTATTTTGCCATGCATGCAACGTAACAGATAGAGCGTGAAGAGTAGCAGAGTTTGCAGAGAGAGAAAAGATGGATACATACATACATACTGCTATGGTTACTAGTACTACCAACTAATGTTTAATTAATTAAGCGGGACCTACCAAAGGGGATAGGGATGGTACACACTATAAGTCAGAGAGCGAGAGAGAGAGAGCGAAGGGGTAAGGAAGAAAACAAAAGGCAATGGAATTGAAAAAAGAGTAAAGGCACTGAGGTCTGACTTTCGACTTCCCCTTTTGTCTCTTCATTTAGCTCTCTCTACAATTAATGGTGGGAGGGACAGGCTTTTGTGGACTATTCATGAGTCGTAGTATATACTTACTTTAATTGTGGGCAGTGAAATACTCAACTCATCCACCTGCCATTAGTGTTAGTACTACTGACCAGCCACGGGAAGGAAGGAACCGAAGGACACAGAGAGACTACTGGCAGGTGCAGCTGGTGGTGGATCACACATCAGTAGGAAAAAAAATGGACCCCTTGAAGGAGGAAAGATAGAGGACTTTTGTGGGCCGGTCCTGTAGCTTTTTACTTTCTGCACATAGCGGAAGGTTGCAAGGACCGTAATTAATATTAAAAAAAAACAGATATACACGTGGATCAATATGTAATGAAATTAAATTGTAATCAACATAAAATTTTATATAAATAAGACAAAATAAATTAGATTAGATTTATTTTTAATTCATACTAATATTATGTATATATATCGCAATACATATTATGATTTATATTAAAATTGTGTGAAAAATAATAATAATAATAATAATAATAATAATCTTGCACGCGTGTGGAGCATCTCATGTGGGTGGGGGTGCGGAGTCTTTCTTTTTCATTTTTGGAGTGAAGAAAATAGTAGATACATGAGCATCTAGTCAACCTCTCCATTTAACTGATGGGAAGTTGAATTGTACCTTATTTTATTTTATCCAGACTATCAAACAAACACTACACTAAACTAAAAAAAAAATAGTCATCGATTTTTATGTTTTATAGTGACAATAAAATCATCGTTATATATTTATAACGAAAATTTTCATATAAAAATATCAAAAAGAAAGTGTCGGGAGGAGAAAGGAATAAGGTGTACAGAGAATGGACGGATAATGTGGGTTGATTCTCTCTGCGGCCCTGTTAATGGACGGATAATGGTGGGTACAGAGAATGGACGGAGAATGGTGGGTTGATTCTCTCTGCGGCCCTGTTAATGGACAGAGAATGGACGGATAATGGTGGGTACAGAGAATAGACGGATAATGGTGGGTACAGAGAATGGACGGATAATGGTGGGTTGATTCTCTCTGCGGCCCTGTTAAGTCACGGTCGAACCACGGCCCATCAAAAAGATATCCAGAAATGGATGTTTTGTTTGTTTGTACTTCGTATATATGAGCCGTCCACATCCAAAATCCAATTCAACAGCCCACTTTAATTGTTCTGAGACTCAGAGTTTCACAGATTGGTTTTTTCAAGTCACTCCTACGAATTCACTCTTCTACACCTTCAAATAAACGGTCAAAGATCAAAGCAAACTCTGTAGATTGATGTTCTGGTCAGGGCCCTGTATATGCATACATAACATGCAAAGCAAGAAACCATTGGAATCCTAAGTCCATTACTTTCATTAGGCCTATTGGACCGTCTATGGTTTGGCCATTTTCTGTTCCGATGTGCCCGGCCTGCAAGTAACAACTACTAAATGATATCAAGTTTTCAACAGAAGAAAAAAAAATAAAAAAAGGTTTTATTGTTACAATATCAGTATATCTCTTATTAACAATAAGAAATACTTTAATCTATTACACCAACTTAATTTATCAAAAATAAAAATTATCCCCTAGAAAATAAAGTAAAATAAGCTCATACAATGATAATAATCAAATTTAAAACGTAAAAATTAAGCTACGAAAACATTTACAAAACACTTTATGATTATGAAACTAATCATCTCGTTTCTGTCTGTCATGGAGTTTTAATTTGGAGATAAAAGAAAATACAGTTAAATGGAAAAAAAATCTTGGAGTTTTTAAGTAGAAGGAAAAAGAAAAGAAAGCTAAGAAAAGCAGTGTTTTTAAGTTTTAGTTAAAAGAGAAAAGAAAAGAAAGTAACGGAAAGTTGGTACATTTTTAAAAAAAAAATTATTTTGCACGTTTGAGGAGAAAGTTAGAAAAAAGAAAGTAAAGGTTTCACTTCTCGTGTAAATGACGCTAAAACCAACGAATTTACACATATTTTCTATTTTAAACAACTGATACATAATGTCAAGAGATAAAATTTATTTTCACCTTTTTTTTAATAAACGTCAGTTGACCAAGTTAGCTGTTTGTTTTTATTTAGTTGGCTTAATTTTAAAATCATTTTTTTCTAATAAATAAATATGTGGATATTGTGACATGGATTTTTAATGACGTGGCTTTTTAATATTTGGTAGCAAAAAAATGAGGTGACATTATTGTAATGATCGAGAAAATCGAATATCGTAATTAACCTTATAATTAGGTTTATGAATATTATCTTATAAAATAAAGTTTTTATGGATAATATTATGCGTAAATCTGAAGAATGAATAAATAAAGTTTTATTTATTTTATATAATTAAAAAACTCCCGAACAGATGTAAAAGTCTAAATAGCATGTAATAATCAATTAATCATACACAACTATCCACTTAAGTTAATTTATAATATTGTATTGAATTGGCTTATGAACAAGCAAGGAAGAGAACTTTCTTTTCTTCTACCATTAAAAAACTGCCAAACCGATGTAAAAGTTTAAAGCATTTAATAATCAAACACAACGGTCCACTTAAGTTAATTTATAATATTATATTGTATTCTCTCCGTCCTTTAATATAAGATGTTTTAATGAAATTTTTTATTCCTTAATATATGACATTTTAGAATTTCAAGTAAACATTAATTGCTTAATTTTTAATATTATACCAAGTATTAAATATAACTTTGGGTCACTCACTATTTTTTTCCTAATAAATAACAATCATTTTTTCCAATACAATGGCAATATAGACATTTGATGTGACGCCCCCAAAAATTAGGTATACATCACCCATCTTGGGTCGTCAGATACATAGTACAAAATACAAATACAACTTACTAATACAACTGTCGTGTACAATACGACAAAACATAAACTGTGAGTTTGAATACAAATATTATCTTCTAGAGAGTATTCATACTCAAAAAGAGTCCTCATTACATTTATTAACACACCATTACATAGAATAGTGAGGACTACTAACTAATACTATCATTCGGACCATCACTCCGTTTCCCGACTTGCCCCAGCTACGTTCTCATTTCCTGAAGAGAACAGTGAAAGAAAGGGTGAGCTCAACTAGCCCAGTAAGAAATATTATGACTAAGATAATGCAGAATAAATTATCATTAGCCTTCAACAATGTTAAACTGATAAAATATAATAGACATCAAGTTTAACTGTAGCGAAACAAGCAATCCATTAAAAGAGTCAAGTAGAAAATAAACCCTACTATCTTTTATGATTTAAAAGATTTTCCAACACTGTGATCGCTGAGACTCAGCTTAATAAAATAATCCACATCATCGAATCACCCCTGCACTACGGCCAAGGATATTCGTATATTCATTAATGGTCATGATCATGCCAACAACTGTCCATCAATGCACTACGGGCCAATGAAGACTTTTACCACATCATTCGTAACATTACGGTCATGATTACACCGAATAATCCCTGGTCATAATCATACCAAGTCCATCTATGCACTACAGGCCACAGATGACTTTCAACAGAATATAAACACGAGGATGATGACAATGATATAAGAATTCAATAAAACAAGTTCAAGAATTAATTTATCCAAGAATTAACAACGTCCAAATTGTCAACATGATACTATTTTGTGGAGTAAAATTCAAGAATGATCAGGAGAATATTTTCATGAATAGATACTGGATGAAACACAATTATCAAGGATATTCCACAAATTTCATGGAGTATAGAAGTCAAAATTTAACCAACTGAGTACAATAAAAAATGGAATAACAAAAGAAATCACCATGCATGCGATAGACCGCACAAACAGGTTATTCCAACAGAATAATAAATAATGGAACCAGGTCCGGCGTAAACGCACAGACAGGATATTCCGACAGAATAATAAATAATGGAACCAGGTCCGGTGTAAAACACACAGACAGGATGTTCCAACAGAATAATAACAAGACGGAACCAGGTCCGGTGTAAAACACACAGACAGGATGTTCCAACAGAATAATAACAAAAACGGAACCAGGTCCGGTGTAAAACACACAGACAGGATGTTCCAACAGAATAATAGAAGAATGTCACCAAGTATAGGGTAGACCGCGTATACAGGTTATTCCAACAGAATAATAAGAAATGGAATAACAACAGTTCTCTTCATGAATAAGAAAGAATAACACCCAAATGATACTCTTCTTCTCTCTCTCTATAGTTTCTCTCTATAGTTTCTCTCTCTAGAGTTCAGTGAATTCGTAAAAAAATAATGAAGCAATGAGCTTCTGTTTATAGGAGAATGGAAGGGGTACTGTTAAGAAACGGACGCAACAATTATTTACGGATGAACAATAATACTTCACGTTTCCTACACATCAGTACACATTTTCAAAGAGTTGGCCAATGAATGTCTAGGTTGGCAAAATCATGCTAGCAATTGTCAATTCCCCAACCAATCAGAATAAAGAAAGATTATAAAAACTTATCTATATATATAATCCACACATGTTGAAAGCCTAAATATATATATATAATAATAATAATTGTACTCCTCCCTATCAATTTACAAGCATTGCATATATATAAATAATACCTATACTACACCATCCTGACAACTCCCTCCAGCAAAAACCACTATCAAATATATATATCATATATATAATCACATGCACCCACATTTTATATATTATATATAAACATCCCATAACAATAATACTCCCACATTCCTCGTTTTTTTTTCTTCATTCCATGTAACAAACATAAGTTCCCATCTCCACCAAAAGTCATAAACATATGGGCCCCTCCACTTACATCGAATAAATTTCTACCGATTATTTTGAAAATGAGAAAGTAGGGGGTCCAAATAATATGCCAAACTCTACAACAAATACTGTGGCAATAATTAAATAAAATTGAGTGACTTCTCACGTAATAATCAATACCGTGTGCTACTATGCAACCACGCGTATTACTGTACTTTTACTACCGAGTAGTTCAACAGTAACAATGGTAAAACTTCCGCCGTTATTTTTAATAAAATATTTTTGTCGTTTTCTCAATCCGACAATAATTCCGTTGTGGGGTCCACCAATGATTGTGCCGTTGTACGAATATTCTCTGTTAAAACGAATATTCCCCGACCAATCGAATATTATATAACAACTTGCGTACTTTACAAAATTTATAAATATTACCCATAACTATAACATTATATCAAATTAACTCCATAATATTCAAAAATGATATTTATAGAAAATTCATCTTTATATATAAAAGTTGGGGTCTTACATTTGATATTATATTTAATACAATCATTTTCTTAATACTTGTGCACAACTCTAAAAAATCTTATACCTTCTTCCGTTCCTTAATATAAGTCATTTTAGATAAATATTTTTATTCCTAAATATAAATCGTTTGAGAATTTCAAGTAAATATTAATTGTTTAGTTTCCTATATTATCCAAAATATTAAATATAATTTTAGTTCTCTTATTATTTTTTGACCAATAAATAATACTATATTTTTTTAATACAAAAGCAATATAAATAATTAATAGTATATTTAATATTTTATAATTATTTTCTTAATATAACTCTAAGGAACCCAGACAGTATTAAGGAACGGATGGAGTATTGTACAGGCGTACGAACAAGGAAGAGATAAAGATAGACTTTTACATTGGGATAAATACATTTTTGGTACCTGTACTGGGACCCGACTTACAAGTTGGTACCCAAAGTGAAAAAACTTACAAACTGGTTATTGTACTCGAAAATTGTTGTCCTCTGGTACTTGTACTTTTCAATTTTGAAATAATCATTAAATTGACTAACGGAGTAGATGAAAAATTCTGACGTGGTTTCCTCATCTGACGTGGATAATAATATGTATATGGGAGCATAACACATCAGTTTTGGAGGGCTTCTCACGTGACCAACTGAGGAAGAAATAAGGGTTAGGGAGAACAATTGAGAGACAAAATACAGAGGGAGAAGCGATTCGAAGTCGACGCGAAGAGATTCAAGCCTTACGGTGGATTCGGCCATATATATCTCCAACTGAGGAAGAAATAAGGGTTAGGGAGAACGATTGAGAGACAAAATACAGAGGTAGAAGCGATTCGAAGTCGACGCAAAGAGATTCAAGCCTTACAGTAGATTTGGCCATATATATCTCCAAATTTGTTCGATAACAAAAAGTAAGCACCCAAACCCTTATTTTTTCTTCCGTGTTTCCCATTTTGAGTAAACACCCAAACCCTTATTTTCAATTTTAAAGATTTCTTCTGTGCACTCGATTTTGAACCTAATCTTTGTTTATGCTTACTTTATGTGGTTAATGCCCACCTTGTTGGATGTTTGTGGTCGTTTTCCCCAAAATGTGTGCTCTTGTGTTGACTTAAGGATATATGTTGAATCTGCAAATAAGAACACCTCTAGTGTTGTTCTTGCTTACTGAATCTCTCATTGCTTACTCTATGTTATTTTTTTTATTTTATTTACAGTGACAGATATGATTTCGTTAATTGTGCACTATGGTGGAGAGTTTGTCACTGAGCCCACAGAACATTATGTAGGAGGGTTGAAAAAGGTTGTCCCTAGTGATCCTGATTTCTTTTGCACTACGCGTATAAATGAACAAATGGCTCATATATTAGGGTACCATACTACTGCTAAGGTTTTCTTTAAATATGAGTCAGGGTTTAGATTAATTCATGATGATGATTCGATTAGGGATTTAATTAAAGCTTCTGCAAAAGATATGACTGTAGAAGTTTTTGTGGATCATAAACTTGACAAGGATCACCCTGATTATCTGAAGAACCTTGATCTACTGAGTAAGCTCGAAGAAAATGAAAATGAGGATAACAATGGGGTGAATGCTGAGGGGAACAATGCTGTGAATGGTGAATTCACTAGTGATGAAAGTTCTGAGGAATCTGATGCTGACACAGCTGGTGATGATGAACAATTAAGCAGTGATAAAGAGTACCAAAATGCAAGAACAAAATTTAAGGAGTATACTAAACAAATGAGAGAGGTTGGAGATCCTGATGATGCTGGTGGTATTGATCTACATGAGTTACAAGAGGAGAGAGAAAAGGAGGCTGAAAATGAGTTGCAAAAGGAGGGAGAAAAGGGGGCTGAAAATGAGACTAATGTACAGACAAGTACACAGAAAGATGTTCAGCAACAACAGACTACAAATTCGAATGATGATGGAGAAGATACAGACATCACTGATAAGGAGTGGTCAACTAGTGAATATGAAGATTCAGATCAGCTGAGGTCTATGGATGAAGAGAGTGAAGATGCTGAAGAAGTAGATCAACCAGATAGGCTAAGTAGGAAAAAGAATGTGGAAAGGGTAATGATAACATTTGACCCCCTGACCAAGAGGAACGATATTGACTTTTGTATTGAAATGATGTTTAGTGGACCTCGTGAATTCAGAGAGGCTATCAGAGGATATTGTTTGGGAAAAGGAAAAGATGCCAGGTACATTAAAAATACTGGAAAAAAGTTTTAGCTTAAGTGTAAAAACTCAAAATGTCATTGGAAGCTGTTTGTAAGCAGAATGGATGACTCATCTGAGACACTGCAGGTTAAGACATACCAGACAAAACATAATTGTAGCAGGGCTTTCAAAAACAGGAAGGGATCAGTCAAATTCATGGCTGAGTTTTATGGCAACAGAATTAGAAAAAACCCTCAGTGGAAGTTACAAGACATGCAAGATGAGATCAAGAGAAAGTTTTAGTTGGACATTACTATATGCAAATGTTCTAGGATTAGAAGCAGGGCTTTAAGCAATGTATGGGATTTACTAGTGGAACACTATGAAAAAATTTGGGATTATGCCACTGAATTGATCAAGTCCAACAAGAACAATACAATTGATGTTCTTCCACACAGAAGCAATCCTACAGATCAGCCTTACTTGCAGAGGTTCTATGTATGTCTTCATACTTTGAAAAGGGGTTGGCTTGAGGGATGTAGACCCATAATTGGGTTAGATGGATGTTTCCTTAAGACTGCTGTTGGGGGACAATTGATCTCAGCCGTGGGTAGAGATGGGAATAATCAAATGCATCCTATTGCATGGGCTATTGTGGAGACTGAAAACACTGATAGTTGGAGATGGTTTATAAAATTGTTGGTTGAAGACCTGGAGGGAGGTGATGGGTCTGGGTGGACAGTGGTCAGTGATCAACAAAAAGGGTTGAAAGTGGCTATCGACGAACTTCTTCCTTTTGCTGAACATAGGAATTGTTCAAGACACATATACGCAAATTTCAGAAAAAAGTTCTCATCCTTACCATTAAGGAAAGCTTTTTGGGCAACATCAATGTCAACATATGAAGCTGAGTTTAAGAGAAACATGAAAGAGGTGAATAGACTCAACAAGGATGCACATGATAAACTTCAAGAACTAAATCCTAAGGTATGGAGCAAGGCTTTTTTTAAGACTGTATGCAAATCAGATGTGGTGGAGAATAATATATCAGAATGCTTTAACGCTTGGATTGTGAAAGCAAGATGGATGAATTGTATTGATATGTTAGAAGAAATAAGGAACCAAATTATGATTAGGCTCCACACTAAAAGGGATGCAATGAAGAAGTCAGGTGATAGTATATGTCCTAGGATCAGAAAAAAGCTTGATAAAGCTATTGATGAGTCTGGTTATTGTTCAGCTACATGGGGTGGAGGGAATCAGTTTCAGGTTAAGATGAGAGGAGACACATATGTTGTTAACATTGACCAGAAGACATGCACTTGCAGAAAGTGGGATTTGACAGGGATTCCATGTGCTCATGCAATTTCAGCAATATATTTCAGGGAGGAAGAGCCTGAAACTTATCTTGCTCATTGGTACAAGAAGGAAACATACCTAAAAGCCTACACACACATGTTAGAGGTTATAAGCAGTTTTTGGGGTGAAACAAGTTTTCAGAAGATGTTACCTCCTCCAATATGCAATAAAGTCAAGGGACGACCTAAGAAAATGAGAAGGAAAGAAGGATGGGAGAATCCAAAAAATCCTACAAGGATAACAAGGAAGGGAAGGAAAATGCATTGCTCACAACGTAGACAGACAGGGCACAATAAGGGTAACTGTCCTGCCATCAGTGGCCAAACAGATGAACTTCAGTCAAGCAATGTAAGTATTATAGCATGTTACATTATTTTTATGTAACAGTTTTGTTTACCTGAGTTAAATATTATTGTTTCTCTTTGTCAGGCAAATAGGCGGCAGTGCAAGAGGAAAAGGTGCAATGACATGGTGCAGTCTGGTAATTCAAACAAGGTATTGTTATATTTGTGAGACCTCAGATTTTATGAATAAATATTTAATTTTTTCTCGAAATAATTTTTTTTATATTATGGTGTGGATTTGATATAATAGTTATGGATAGTATTTATAAATTTTGCAAAGTATGCAAGTTGTCATATTATATTCGTTTGGTAGGGAAATATTCTTTTTGTCGGGGAATATTCGTACGACGGCACAATCATTGGTGGACCCCACAACAGAAGTATAGTCGCAGTTAGAAAACGACAAAAATATTTTATAAAAAATAACGGCGGAAGTTTTACCATTGTTACTGTTGAACTACTCGGTAGTAAAAGTACAGTAATACGTGTGGTTGCATAGTAGCACACGGTATTGATTATTAATGCTTATGTGAGAAGTCACTCAGTTTGATTCCATTATTGTCAGTTAATAATATGAATTATTTAGCGATAATGACGTTTTGTTTTATTCATATTATTAACGTAATAAAACAGAAACATCTTTTTATATAAAACAGAATACTTTATTAAAGTTATTCTGTAAATAGAATATATTATATTTTATTTAAAAGATTTTTCTTTAAATATGGACCGTCAGATTAAAGTAATCAATCTGGACCGTTCATGGATTAGTTACTATGCATTCTATTTTTCTATAAATAGCAGCTCATTCCTTCATTATTTCTTACGAATTCACTGAACTCTAGAGAGAGAAACTATAGAGAGAAACTATAGAGAGAGAGAGAAGAAGTGTATTCTGCTACTTAACTACTTCCTTATTTCAGCTCTTCTTTAAAACGGTAAGGGGTGTTATTCTTTCTTATTCATGAAGAGAACTGTTGTTATTCCATTTCTTATTATTCTGTTGGAATAACCTGTATACGCGGTCTACCCTATACTTGGTGACATTCTTCTATTATTCTGTTGGAACATCCTGTCTGTGTGTTTTACACCGGACCTGGTTTCGTTTTTATTATTATTCTATTGGAACATCCTGTCTGTGTGTTTTATACCGGACCTGGTTCCGTTTTGTTATTATTCTGTTGGAACATCCTGTCTGTGTGTTTTACACCGGACCTGGTTCCATTATTTATTATTCTGTCGGAATATCCTGTCTGTGCGTTTACGCCGGACCTGGTTCCATTATTTATTATTCTGTTGGAATAACCTGTCTGTGCGGTCTATCGCATGCATGGTGATTTCTTTTGTTATTCCATTCTTTGTTGTACTCAGTTGGTTAAGTTTTGACTTCTATACTCCACGAAATTTGTGGAATATCCTTGATAATTGCGGTTCATCCAGTATCTTTTCATGAAAATATTCTTCTAAGTATTCTTGAATTTTACTCCACAATGCAGTATCATGTTGACAATTTGGACGTTGTTAATTCTTGGATAAATTAATTCTTGAACTTGTTTTATTGAATTCTTATATCATTGTCATCATCCTCATGTTTATAAAATATTGAAAGTCATCTGTGGCCTGTAGTGCATAGATGGACTTGGTATGATTATGACCAGGAATTATTCGGTGTAATCATGACCGTAATGTTACAAATGATGTGGTAAAAGTCCTCATTGGCCCGTAGTGCATTGATGGACAGTTGTTGGCATGATCATGACCATTAATGAATACACGAATATCCTTGGCCGTAGTGCAGGGGTGATTCGATGATGTGGATTATTTTATTAAGCTGAGTCCCAGCGATAACAGTGTTGAAAAACCTTTTAAATCATAAAAGATAGTAGAGTTTATTTTCTACTTGACTCTTTTAATGGATTGCTTGTTCCGCTGCAGTTAAACTTGATGTCTATTATATTTTATCAGTTTAACATTGTTGAAGGCTAATGATAATTTATTCTGCATTATCTTAGTCATAATATTTCTTACTGGGCTAGTTGAGCTCACCCTTTCTTTCACTGTTCTCTTCAGGAAATGAGAACGTAGCTAGGGCAAGTCGGGGAACGGAGTGATGGTTCGAATGATAGTATTAGTTAGTAGTCCTCACTATTCTATGTAATAGCGTGTTAATAAATATAATGAGGACTCCTTTTGAGTATGAATAATCTCTAGAAGATAATATTTGTATTCAAACTCACAGTTTATGTTTTGTCGTATTGTACACGACAGTTGTATTAGTAAGTTGTATTTGTATTATGTACTTTGCATCTGACGACCCAAGATGGGTGATGTATACCTAATTTTGGGGGCGTCACAGTTGGTATCAGAGCTTAGGGATATGATCCCTGGCTAGGATGTGAGAATAGAACTAGGAGGGGAGAGACGGGAAATTCCTTCGCTAGTATGACCTACCTAAGTTTATTTGGTATTTAATTGGTCGGTCAAAGTATATGGATAATACGCTATATGTTAATTAACCCTTGTTTTGTTGCAGTATTTGCAAATGGCATCCGAAAATGTTGAGATAAACAATGAAGCACATGAGACCATTAAATCACCAACGATTAATGCTCAGGGTAATGTGCAACCAGAGGACAATAATCCTCATGAAAATAATAACACCGATGAAATGGTGAATGATGGGATGGTCAGAGACTTTATGCAATTCATGCAACAACAAAATAACTCTCGGACGGTCACCGCTAAGCAGTTCAAGGAACAATTCATGCAACAACGGGCGAGAGCGGCTCCTATCCAAAATGAAGGAGGAAACAATGACAACCCACGGTTGGTCACAGCTAAGCAATTCAAGGAGCTAGGACCACCGGAGTTTTTGGGAAAGCCAAAACCACTTAAGGCGGAGACGTGGTTAAAGCAGATCACCAAGGTATTTGATATCTTGGAATGCTCCGAGGAGCAAAAGGTTCCCTTTGCCACTTTTATGTTGCGTGAAGAGGCAGATTACTGGTGGGAATCTGTAAAACGTACCCAGCCTGACGCACTCAAGATGTCTTGGGAGAAGTTCCAAGAACTGTTCAATGACAAGTACTTTCCCGAAAGTATTCGTCACATGAAGGAGGTGGAATTTATCAAGTTGGAACAAAATAACATGACCGTGTCGCAGTACGAAGCCAAGTTTGCCGAGTTGTCCCGATTTGCATCCCACTTGGTGGATAATGAAGAGAGAATGACGCGGATGTTTTTAAGAGGTTTGAAACCTGAGATACGTCAACATCTTATTTCTCATAAACTGTGTTTGTATTCAGATGTTGTGAATAGGGCTCAGTTAGTGGAGCGCGATAACGAGTCAACGCAACCAAAAGAGGGCAGTCGGCAAAATGATAATACCAGTGAGAGCAGTCATCGAAGCGGTGACAACAAGCGTGGAGGGAATCAACAGGCCAGAAATGGTAACCACTTCGGTGGTAATCAAGGCCAAAATAATAAGAATGGTCATTTCAAGAAGAGGAGATTCAACGATGATGGAAAGACGTCAGCACTAGCACCCGTTGATAAGGAAGGAGAACGACCACCTATCATATGTTTCAAATGCGGAGGGGAGGGGCACATCAGTCCAAACTGCGCGATGCCATCCAAAGCATGCTATAATTGTGGAAGAGAAGGTCACTTAGCCCGATTTTGTCGTTTACCGAAGACAAGTTCAGATAGGATGGAGGCACCAAAGACCGTCCCAGAAAAGCCAAAGCCAGTAGTTTAAGAGAGAGTATTTTTTTTCGTGACGAGGAACCTGAATAAAATTATCACGGGTATGTTAGTCATAAACTCTTGCGAAGTCTATACCGTGTTAGATACCGGTTCTACTCACTCTTTTATTTCACCTAGTTGTGTTAAATGTTTAAAGTTAACTCCGGAGAACTTAGACTTTGATATGTCTGTTTAAACTCAGTTGGGAGAAACCTTCGTTACCTCTACTGTAAGACCCCAATTTTTATAAATAAAGATGAATTTTCTATAAATATCATTTTTGAATATTATGAAGTTAATTTGATATAATGTTATAGTTGTGGGTAATATTTATAAATTTTGCAAAGTAAGCAAGTTGTTATAAAATATTCGTTTGGTCGGAGAATATTCTTTTTGTCGGGGAATATTCGTACGACGGCACAATCATTGGTGGACCCCACAACGAAATTATTGTCGGATTGAGAAAACGACAAAATTATCTTTCTATAAAAATAACAGCTGAGGTATTACGTTAAAATCGTTAAAATTGTTGAACTACTTGGTAGTAAAAGTACAGTAATACGCGTGGTTGCATAGTAGCACACGGTATTGATTATTGATGCTTACGTGAGAAGTCACTCAGCTATACTCAATTATTGCTACAGTAATTGCTGCATCATATCTCTTAAATTATTGTCATAGTATCATCTGTATAATATGTTATATTATTGAGACGTTGTGGTAAGTTTGGTTATTTTATGGGGGGCCATATGTCATCATCTAAGAGTCTTTTTGTCAATAGTAATTACCGTTGTCAATAGTAATTACCGTCGTCAATAGTATTTACCTTGGTCAATAGTAATTACCTTCGTCAATAGTATTTACCTTGGTCAATAGTATTTACCTTGGTCAATAGTAATTACCGTTGTCAATAGTAATTACCGTTGTCAATAGTAATTACCGTCGTCAATAGTATTTACCTTGGTCAATAGTAATTACCTTCGTCAATAGTATTTACCTTGGTCAATAGTATTTACCTTGGTCAATAGTAATTACCTTCGTCAATAGTATTTACCTTGGTTAATAGTAATTACTTTCGTCAATAGTAGTTGTCCCTTCAATATTACCAAGAGTCATTTGACCCTTCGTTAAGACCAAGAGTCATTTGACCCTTCGTTAAGACCAAGAGCCACCCTCAGTTTTTCTATAAATAGAGGCCTAGGGCTTCATTATTTTTCACGAATTCATTCAAGCTATAGAGAGAGAAAGTATAGAGAGAATAAGAGAGAGAGAGACTAAAAGTATTCTGCTACATCACTTTTCCAATATCCAGTTCTTTTAAGGTAGGGAATATTATTTCTTTTATATTCATGAAGAGAACTTCTGTTATTCCATTTGTTATTATTCTGTTGGAATAACCAGTATACGCGGTCTACCCTATACTTGGTGACATTCTTCTATTATTCTGTTGGAACATCCTGTCTGTGTGTTTTACACCGGACCTGGTTCCGTTTATTATTCTGTTGGAACATCCTGTCTGTGTGTTTTACACCGGACCTGGTTCCGTTTTATTATTATTCTGTTGGAATATCCTGTCTGTGTGTTTTACACCGGACCTGGTTCCATTATTTATTATTCTGTCGGAATATCCTGTCTGTGCGTTTACGCCGGACCTGGTTCCATTATTTATTATTCTGTCGGAATATCCTGTCTGTGCGTTTACGCCGGACCTGGTTCCATTATTTATTATTCTATTGGAATAACCTGTCTGTGCGGTCTATCGCATGCATGGTGATTTCTTTTGTTATTCCATTCTTTATTGTACTCAGTTGGTTTTTGACTTCTATACTCCATGAAATTTGTGGAATATCCTTGATAGTTGCGTTTCATCCAGTATCTTTTCAAGAAAATATTCTTCTAAGCATTCTTGAATTTTACTCCACAATGCAGTATCATGTTGACAATTTGGACGTTGTTAATTCCTGGATAAATTAATTCTTGAACTTGTTTTATTGAATTCTTATATCATTGTCATCATCCTCATGTTTATAAAATGTTGAAAGTCATCTGTGGCATGTAGTGCATAGATGGACTTGGTATGATTATGACCAGGGATTATTCGGTATAATCATGACCGTAATGTTACAAATGATGTGGTAAAAGTCCTCATTGGCCCGTAGTGCATTGATGGACAGTTGTTGGCATGATCATGACCATTAATGAATACACGAATATCCTTGGCCGTAGTGCAGGGGTGATTCGATGATGTGGATTATTTTATTAAGCTGAGTCTCAGCGATCACAGTGTTGAAAAACCTTTTAAATCATAAAAGATAGTAGAGTTTATTTTCTACTTGACTCTTTTAATGGATTGCTTGTTCCGCTGCAGTTAAACTTGATGTCTATTATATTTTATCAGTTTAACATTGTTGAAGGCTAATGATAATTTATTCTGCATTATCTTAGTCATAATATTTCTTACTGGGCTAGTTGAGCTCACCCTTTCTTTCACTGTTCTCTTCAGGAAATGAGAACGTAGCTGGGACAAGTCGGGGTACGGAGTGATGGTCCGAATGATAGTATTAGTTAGTAGTCCTCACTATTCTATGTAATGGTGTGTTAATAAATGTAATGAGGACTCCTTTTGAGTATGAATACTCTCTAGAAGATAATATTTGTATTCAAACTCACAGTTTATGTTTTGTCGTATTGTACACGACAGTTGTATTATTAAGTTGTATTTGTATTCTGTACTATGTATCTGACGACCCAAGATGGGTGATGTATACCTAATTTTGGGGGCGTCACAGTTGGTATCAGAGCTTAGGGATATGATCCCTGGCTAAGATGTGAGAATAGAACTAGGAGGGGAGAGACGGGGAATTCCTTCGCTAGTATGACATACCTAAGTTTATTTGCATGGTATTTAATTGGTCGGTCATAATATAAGGATAATATATGACATATCAATTAATTTTTATTTTGTGGCAGTATCTGAAAATGGCATCTGAGAATGTTGAGAATAGCAATGGAGCACAGACGACTGTTGATTCACCACATATCAATAATCAGGATAATGTGCATCAGGAAGGTGTCAATCCTCATGCAAACAACAACACTGACCAAATGATGAATGATCAAATGTTCAGAGGCTTTATGCAATTCATGCAACAACAGGTGAAAGCGGCTCCTGTCCACAACGTAGGTGGAAATACTGGAAACTCTCAGGCGGTCACCGCTAAACAGTTTAAGGAGCTGGGACCACCGGAGTTTAAGGGAGAACCCAAACCACTTGTAGCTGAAACATGGATAAAGCAGATCACCAAGATATTTGATGTCTTGGGTTGCTCCGAGGAGCAAAAGGTTCCCTTTGCCGCCTTTATGTTGCGAGGAGAGGCAGATTACTGGTGGGAATCGATAAAGCGTACTCAACCTGCCGCACTGAAGATGTCTTGGGAGAAGTTCCAAGAGCTGTTTAACGACAAATACTTTCCCGAGAGTATTCGTCACATGAAGGAGGTGGAGTTCATCAAATTGGAGCAGAATAATATGACCGTGTCGCAGTACGAGGCAAAATTTGCGGAGTTATCCCGGTTTGCGTCCCACCTGGTGGATAATGAAGAAAGAATGACGCGGATGTTTTTAAGAGGTTTGAAGCCGGAGATACGTCAACATCTTGTTTCTCATAAACTGTGTTTGTATTCAGATGTTGTAAATAGGGCTCAGTTGGTGGAGCGCGATAACGAGACAACGCAACCAAAAGAGAGCAGCCGGCAAAATGATAATACCAGTGAGAGCAGTCATCGAAGCGGTGACAACAAGCGTGGAGGGAATCAACAGGCCAGAAATGGTAACCACTTCGGTGGTAATCAGGGCCAAAACAATAAGAATGGACATTTCAAGAAGAGGAGATTCAACAATGATGGAAAGACGTCAGCACCAGCACCTGTCGTTAAGGAAGGAGAACGACCACCTATCATATGTTTCAAATGCGGAGGGGAGGGGCACATCAGTCCAAACTGCGCGATGCCGTCCAAAGCATGTTATAATTGTGGAAGAGAAGGTCATTTAGCCCGATTTTGTCGTTTACCGAAGACAAATTCAGCTAGGATGGAGGCACCAAAAGCCGTCCCAGAAAAGTCAAAACCGGTTGTGCAAGGGAGAGCGTTTGTTGTGAACTCCCAGAAGCAAGGAACCCGAATGAGGTCATCACGGGTAAGCTTATCATAAACTCTAACGAAGTCTATACTTTATTTGATACCGGTTCAACCCATTCTTTTATTTCTCCTACTTGCGCTCATCGATTAAATTTGATTCCGGAGAAATTAGACTTTGACTTAGCTGTTGAAACTCCATTGGGAGAAACCTTCATTACATCCACGGTTTATAAGTCTTGTTTGGTTCAAGTTGGTACCCACACATTACCTGTCGATCTTATTTCATTAAAAATACTTGCATTTGACGTGATTCTAGGGATTGATTGGTTAACTACTCATCATGCAAAAATTGATTGTTTTCGTAAGGTTGTTAGCTTTCATATTCCTAATCGACCTATTATGCGAATTCAAGCAACCAAACCATTAAAATCAATCGCTGTCATCTCAAGCCATAAAGCTATTCGTTTATTGAAAAACGGATGTCAAGCTTTCTTAGCTCATGTCACAGATCTAAACAAAAATACGTCAGCTTTGAATGATATTTCTGTTGTTAATAAATTTCCTGACGTATTTCCCGAAGAACTTCCTGGCCTACCCCCAGAGCGTGAAATTGAATTTTGTATCGACCTTGAACCCGGTACAAAACCCATTTCCAAAGCCCCATATCGAATGGCTCCTATTGAACTTCAGGAGTTAAAGACCCAACTGCAGGAATTGTTAGACATTGGTTTTATTCGTCCTAGTACTTCTCCTTGGGGTGCTCCTGTTCTGTTCGTGAAGAAGAAAGATGGGAGTATGCGACTTTGTATTGATTATCGGGAGTTGAATCATGTCACCATCAAAAATAGGTACCCATTGCCACGTATTGATGACCTGTTTGACCAGTTGCAAGGAGCACAATTCTTTTCAAAGATCGATCTTCGTTCTGGATATCATCAGCTGAAGGTTAGAACTGAGGATATTCCAAAGACGGCTTTTAGAACTCGGTACGGGCATTATGAATTCTTAGTTATGTCCTTTGGATTGACTAATGCTCCTGCTGCCTTCATGGATATGATGAACCGGGTATTCAAGGAATATTTGGATCACTTTGTGGTCGTCTTTATTGATGACATCCTTATTTATTCCAAAAGCCGTGAAGATCATGAGCAACACTTGAGGCTGGTACTCCAAAAGCTTCGTGAATACAAGCTTTATGCCAAGTTGAAGAAATGCGAGTTCTGGCTGGAAGAGGTAGCATTCCTTGGGCACGTAGTATCAAGTCGTGGAATATCGGTTGACCCGGCAAAGATTGAAGCTATTCAAAGCTGGGAGCAACCTAAATCAGTGACCGAGGTACGTAGCTTTCTTGGTTTAGCTGGTTATTATCGGAGATTCGTGGAAGGATTTTCTCGAATCGCTACTCCATTAACTCAGCTGACTCGGAAAGATACAAAGTTTGGTTGGAGCGAAGAATGTGAGCAGAGTTTTCAAGAACTCAAGAGGAGACTCATTTCAGCACCTGTTCTAACAATACCATCTGGCTCGGAGGGATTTGTCATCTACAGTGATGCTTCGAGCAAAGGGTTGGGATGCGTTCTCATGCAACATGGAAAAGTCATAGCCTATGCATCAAGACAACTCAAGGAATATGAGAGGAATTATCCTACTCATGATCTAGAGTTGGCAGCTGTTGTCTTTGCACTTAAAATTTGGAGGCATTACTTGTATGGGGAGAAAGTGGAGATCTTTACGGATCATAAAAGCCTCAAATATTTCTTCACTCAAAAGGAACTCAACATGCGACAACGACGTTGGCTTGAACTGTTGAAAGATTATGATCATACCATTCAATACCATCCTGGAAAAGCGAACGTGGTAGCTGACGCATTGAGTAGAAGATCATATGCGGGTACAAGTGCAATATTAACAACGCAAAGGCCCATTTTGTGTGACTTGCAAAGGATGGAGATAGAGTTGAAGACTCCAGGGACCCATGTGATGATGGCGAATATACGAGTAGAACCGACTTTAATCGATAAAGTTAAAGCTGCTCAAGCTACAGACCTGGAGCTGATGCGTATGAGGAAGAAAGTGCAAGAAGGTGCTATGCCGGAAGCAAGAATCGATGAAGAAGGAATACTTCGAGTCAACTCCAGACTTTGTGTTCCTAACAACCCTGATTTAAAGTATGAAATCATGATGGAGGCGCACAACACACCGTTTGCAATCCATCCTGGAAGTACCAAAATGTATCATGATCTTCGTCATACATTTTGGTGGAGCAATATGAAGAGAGAGATAGCGTTGTTTATCTCAAGGTGTCTAACTTGTCAACGAGTCAAAGCGGAGCATCAAGTACCAAAAGGTCCATTGCAACCACTTGAAATTCCAGAATGGAAGTGGGAGCACATTACCATGGATTTCGTTACCGGTCTTCCTAGGGTTTCTCAAGGTATTGATGCGATTTGGGTCATTGTTGATAGATTGACCAAGTCTGCTCATTTCTTACCGATACGAGAAACTTATACACTTGAACGTCTTGCTCGTATGTACATAAACGAGATTGTAAGACTGCATGGTATGCCAGTATCCATAGTTTCTGATCGAGACCCAAGATTCACTTCACGATTTTGGGTTAGTTTACAAAAAGCTATGGGCACGGAGTTACGATTTAGTTCAGCATATCATCCTCAGACGGACGGACAATCAGAGAGGACTATTCAAACTCTTGAAGATCTATTAAGACTCTGTGTCTTTGACTTCAAGGGAAGTTGGGACAAGTTCTTACCATTGGTGGAGTTTTCCTACAACAACAGTTATCAAGCAAGTATTGGCATGGCTCCATTCGAAGCATTGTATGGAAGAAAATGTCGTTCTCCAGTATGCTGGGATGAGGTGGGCGAAGCAACGTTGTTGGGACCGGAGTTGGTACGTATGACTACAGAAAAGATTCAAACGATCCGACAACGTATAAAAACCTCACAAGATCGACAAAAGAGTTATGCTGATCTTCATCGAAAGGACGTGGAATTTGATGTAGGAGATCATGTGTTCTTACGTGTTGCTCCATGGAAAGGAGTTACGAGATTTGGAAAGAGAGGAAAGCTAAATCCTCGATTCATCGGTCCATTTTTAATCCTCGATCGAGTAGGAACTGTGGCTTATAGACTCGCTTTACCGCCAAGTATGTCTCGTGTTCATAACGTTTTCCACATATCCATGTTACGCAAATATGTGGAAGACCCGAACCACATTATTGAGTTAGAACCGGACGAAATAGCGGAGGATTTGACGTATGAAGAAGTTCCTGTTCAAATCTTGGATAAGAAGGAACATATTCTACGCTCCAAGGTTATACCTCAAGTCAAAGTTTTGTGGAGAAACCACGATGTTGAGGAAATGACTTGGGAGTTAGAATCAGAAATGAAATCAAGGTATCCTTACCTCTTCGACATACCAGGTACGTACCCTAATTTCGAGGGCGAAATTTCATAAGAAGGGGAGGTTGTAAGACCCCAACTTTTATAAATAAAGATGAATTTTCTATAAATATCATTTTTGAATATTATGGAGTTAATTTGATATAATGTTATAGTTGTGGGTAATATTTATAAATTTTGCAAAGTAAGCAAGTTGTTATAAAATATTCGTTTGGTCGGAGAATATTCTTTTTGTCGGGGAATATTCGTACGACGGCACAATCATTGGTGGACCCCACAACGGAATTATTGTCGGATTGAGAAAACGACAAAATTATCTTTCTATAAAAATAACGGCTGAGGTGTTACGTTAAAATCGTTAAAACTGTTGAACTACTCGGTAGTAAAAGTACAGTAATACGCGTGGTTGCATAGTAGCACACGGTATTGATTATTGATGCTTACGTGAGAAGTCACTCAGCTATACTCAATTATTGCTACAGTAATTGCTGCATCATATCTCTTAAATTATTGTCATAGTATCATCTGTATAATATGTTATATTATTGAGACGTTGTGGTAAGTTTGGTTATTTTATGGGGGCCATATGTCATCATCTAAGAGTCTTTTTGTCAATAGTAATTACTTGTCAATAGTAATTACCGTCGTCAATAGTATTACCTTGGTCAATAGTAATTACCTTCGTCAATAGTATTTACCTTGGTCAATAGTATTTACCTTGGTCAATAGTAATTACCGTTGTCAATAGTAATTACCGTGTCAATAGTAATTACCGTCGTCAATAGTATTTACCTTGGTCAATAGTAATTACCTTCGTCAATAGTATTTACCTTGGTCAATAGTATTTACCTTGGTCAATAGTAATTACCTTCGTCAATAGTATTTACCTTGGTTAATAGTAATTACTTTCGTCAATAGTAGTTGTCCCTTCAATATTACCAAGAGTCATTTGACCCTTCGTTAAGACCAAGAGTCATTTGACCCTTCGTTAAGACCAAGAGCCACCCTCAGTTTTTCTATAAATAGAGGCCTAGGGCTTCATTATTTTTCACGAATTCATTCAAGCTATAGAGAGAGAAAGTATAGAGAGAATAAGAGAGAGAGAGAGACTAAAAGTATTCTGCTACATCACTTTTCCAATATCCAGTTCTTTTAAGGTAGGGAATATTATTTCTTTTATATTCATGAAGAGAACTTCTGTTATTCCATTTGTTATTATTCTGTTGGAATAACCAGTATACGCGGTCTACCCTATACTTGGTGACATTCTTCTATTATTCTGTTGGAACATCCTGTCTGTGTGTTTTACACCGGACCTGGTTCCGTTTATTATTCTGTTGGAACATCCTGTCTGTGTGTTTTACACCGGACCTGGTTCCGTTTTATTATTATTCTGTTGGAATATCCTGTCTGTGTGTTTTACACCGGACCTGGTTCCATTATTTATTATTCTGTCGGAATATCCTGTCTGTGCGTTTACGCCGGACCTGGTTCCATTATTTATTATTCTGTCGGAATATCCTGTCTGTGCGTTTACGCCGGACCTGGTTCCATTATTTATTATTCTATTGGAATAACCTGTCTGTGCGGTCTATCGCATGCATGGTGATTTCTTTTGTTATTCCATTCTTTATTGTACTCAGTTGGTTTTTGACTTCTATACTCCATGAAATTTGTGGAATATCCTTGATAGTTGCGTTTCATCCAGTATCTTTTCAAGAAAATATTCTTCTAAGCATTCTTGAATTTTACTCCACAATGCAGTATCATGTTGACAATTTGGACGTTGTTAATTCCTGGATAAATTAATTCTTGAACTTGTTTTATTGAATTCTTATATCATTGTCATCATCCTCATGTTTATAAAATGTTGAAAGTCATCTGTGGCATGTAGTGCATAGATGGACTTGGTATGATTATGACCAGGGATTATTCGGTATAATCATGACCGTAATGTTACAAATGATGTGGTAAAAGTCCTCATTGGCCCGTAGTGCATTGATGGACAGTTGTTGGCATGATCATGACCATTAATGAATACACGAATATCCTTGGCCGTAGTGCAGGGGTGATTCGATGATGTGGATTATTTTATTAAGCTGAGTCTCAGCGATCGCAGTGTTGAAAAACCTTTTAAATCATAAAAGATAGTAGAGTTTATTTTCTACTTGACTCTTTTAATGGATTGCTTGTTCCGCTGCAGTTAAACTTGATGTCTATTATATTTTATCAGTTTAACATTGTTGAAGGCTAATGATAATTTATTCTGCATTATCTTAGTCATAATATTTCTTACTGGGCTAGTTGAGCTCACCCTTTCTTTCACTGTTCTCTTCAGGAAATGAGAACGTAGCTGGGACAAGTCGGGGTACGGAGTGATGGTCCGAATGATAGTATTAGTTAGTAGTCCTCACTATTCTATGTAATGGTGTGTTAATAAATGTAATGAGGACTCCTTTTGAGTATGAATACTCTCTAGAAGATAATATTTGTATTCAAACTCACAGTTTATGTTTTGTCGTATTGTACACGACAGTTGTATTATTAAGTTGTATTTGTATTATGTACTACGTATCTGACGACCCAAGATGGGTGATGTATACCTAATTTTGGGGGCGTCACATCTACTATTTATAAATCTTGTTCAAATCAACACTTTCACGTTACCTGTCGATCTTATCTCTTTAAAAATACTTGCCTTTGATGTGATTTTTTTGAAACGATTGGTTCACTACTCATCATGCTTCTCGTAAGGTTGTTAGCTTTCATACTCCTAACCAACCTGTTATGCAAATTCAAAGTAACCAAACCACTAAAGTCAATCATTGTCATATCAAGCCATAAGTAAAAATCCTCGTTCCTTTCGCTGTTGACTTCCTGGTGTGGAATGCACTGAAGCTAGACTTTCCGTAGGAGACGTTGTGAATGACGATGACAAGTTGATAGGTATCAATGTGACGTGCAATCCAAGTCTTGGATGAGGGTCACAGTTTTGAACGATATTTCTATTGTTAATAAATTTCTTGACGTATTCTTGAAGACTTCTTAGCCTACCCCAGAGCGTAAAAATTGAATTTTGTATTGACCCCAGTACAAAACCCATTTCTTAAACCCTCAAATATTTCTTCAACTAAAACGAACGTATTATGCGCCAAAGACGTTGGCTCGAGCTGTTGAAGATTACGATCGTACCATTCGATAACATCGTAGAAAAGCGAACGTGGTAGCTGACGCGTTGTGTAGAAGATCGCATACGGTTACAAATGCGAATATACGAACCCACGTGAAGATAACGAATATACGATTAAAATCGACTTTAATCGATAAAGTTAAAGCCGCTCAAGCTACATACTCAGAGCTGATAAATGTGAAGAAGAAGGTTCAAGAGGGCGTTATTCTAGAAGCAAGAATCGACAAAGAGAGGAAATCTCAACTCTCGATTTAATTGGCCCATTTGAAATCCTCGATGAAGTAGGAACTGTGGCCTATAGACTCGTTTTACCGCCAAGTATGTTGCGTGTTCATAACATTTTTTTTTACATATCGATGTTACGTAAATATGTGGACAACCCGAGCCACATTATTAATTTAGAACCGGACGAGATAGCGAAAGATTTAATGTATGAGGAGATACATGTTAACATCTTGGATAAGAAGGATCATATTCGATGCTCAAAGGTTATACCTCAAGAGTTAGAATTTGAAGTGAAGTCAATGTATCCTCACCTGTTTGGCATACCAGGTATGTACGTAAATTTCGAGGGCGAAATTCCATAAGGAGGGAAGATTGTGAGACCCCAGATTTTATGAATAAATATTTAATTTTTTCTCGAAATAATTTTTTTTATATTATGGTGTGGATTTTATATAATAGTTATGGGTAGTATTTATAAATTTTACAAAGTATGCAAGTTGTCATATTATATTCGTTTGGTCGGAAAATATTCTTTTTGTCGGAGAATATTCGTACGACGGCACAATCATTGGTGGACCCCACAACAGAAGTATAGTCGCAGTTAGAAAACGACAAAAATATTTTATAAAAAATAACGGCGGAAGTTTTACCATTGTTACTGTTGAACTACTCGGTAGTAAAAGTACAGTAATACGTGTGGTTGCATAGTAGCACACAGTATTGATTATTAATGCTTATGTGAGAAGTCACTCAGTTTGATTCCATTATTGTCAGTTAATAATATGAATTATTTAGCGATAATGACGTTTTGTTTTATTCGTATTATTAACGTAATAAAACAGAAACATCTTTTTATATAAAACAGAATACTTTATTAAAGTTATTCTATAAATAGAATATATTATATTTTATTTAAAAGATTTTTCTTTAAATATGGACCGTCAGATTAAAGTAATCAATCTGGACCGTTCATGGATTAGTTACTATGCATTCTATTTTTCTATAAATAACAGCTCATTCCTTCATTATTTCTTACGAATTCACTGAACTCTAGAGAGAGAAACTATAGAGAGAAACTATAGAGAGAGAGAAGAAGAGTATTCTGCTACTTAACTACTTCCTTATTTCAGCTCTTCTTTAAAACGGTAAGGGGTGTTATTCTTTCTTATTCATGAAGAGAACTGTTGTTATTCCATTTCTTATTATTCTGTTGGAATAACCTGTATACGCGGTCTACCCTATACTTGGTGACATTCTTCTATTATTCTGTTGAAACATCTTGTCTGTGTGTTTTACACCGGACCTGGTTCCGTTTTTATTATTATTCTATTGGAACATCCTGTCTATGTGTTTTACACCGGACCTGGTTCCGTCTTGTTATTATTCTGTTGGAACATCCTGTCTGTGTGTTTTACACCGGACCTGGTTCCATTATTTATTATTCTGTCGGAATATCCTATCTGTGTGTTTACGCCGGACTTGGTTCCATTATTTATTATTATGTTGGAATAACCTGTCTGTGCGGTCTATCGCATGCATGGTGATTTCTTTTGTTATTCCATTCTTTGTTGTACTCAGTTGGTTAAGTTTTGACTTCTATACTCCATGAAATTTGTGGAATATCCTTGATAATTGCGGTTCATCAAGTATCTTTTCATGAAAATATTCTTCTAAGTATTCTTGAATTTTACTCCACAATGCAGTATCATGTTGACAATTTGGACGTTGTTAATTCTTGGATAAATTAATTCTTGAACTTGTTTTATTGAATTCTTATATCATTGTCATCATCCTCATGTTTATAAAATGTTAAAAGTCATCTGTGGCCTGTAGTGCATAGATGGACTTGGTATGATTATGACCAGGGATTATTCGGTGTAATCATGACCGTAATGTTATAAATGATGTGGTAAAAGTCCTCATTGGCCCGTAGTGCATTGATGGACAGTTGTTGGCATGATCATGACCATTAATGAATACACGAATATCCTTGGCCGTAGTGCAGGGGTGATTCGATGATGTGGATTATTTTATTAAGCTGAGTCCCAGCGATAACAGTGTTGAAAAACCTTTTAAATCATAAAAGATAGTAGAGTTTATTTTCTACTTGACTCTTTTAATGGATTGCTTGTTCCGCTGCAGTTAAACTTGATGTCTATTATATTTTATCAGTTTAACATTGTTGAAGGCTAATGATAATTTATTCTGCATTATCTTAGTCATAATATTTCTTACTGGGCTAGTTGAGCTCACCCTTTCTTTCACTGTTCTCTTCAGGAAATGAGAACGTAGCTGGGGCAAGTCGGGGAACGGAGTGATGGTTCGAATGATAGTATTAGTTAGTAGTCCTCACTATTCTATGTAATAGCGTGTTAATAAATATAATGAGGACTCCTTTTGAGTATGAATACTCTCTAGAAGATAATATTTGTATTCAAACTCACAGTTTATGTTTTGTCGTATTGTACACGACAGTTGTATTAGTAAGTTGTATTTGTATTCTGTACTTTGCATCTGACGACCCAAGATGGGTGATGTATACCTAATTTTGGGGGCGTCACAATATTAATCAATTTCAGTTATCTTGACACTTCTCAATCAATTCACTAAACTCTAAGTGACACTTCTCTTTCTTTACTTCTCAACCAAAGTTGCAAGTTAAGAGGATAAAGACCCGCGCTAAAGTACCAGCAGGATATGGTGTTTATGTTAGTCCTGAGGGAGTTGTAATAGATAATATGAATGGACACAACTCTGGCTTAGTTTTTGTGAGTTACAACTTTTTTAAATTGCAAGTGTTTATGTTACTTTTATTTGTCATTTTTCATATGTAACCATACTTGTGCTTGGTTATGTCAAATACAGATGCCAACTCCAGGCGAAGTCATATATCAAGATGGATCAAGCAGAAATAACACATCTCCTGTTACAAGAATGTATAGAACCCAACTTACATCAAGCAACAATCCACCAACTTCAAGCACAATGGAAACACTTAATCGGTCAAGTCAGTTGGAGAAATGAGAGATTAAGTTGGAAGCTAGTAGGAACATGAGATATCAATGTTTAATATTTAAGACCTTTGTTTAATATTTAAGACCTTTGTTTAATATCAAGTTTGGACAGTGTGTTCATTGAAATGGTTGGATATTGTTAATGGTAGTTATTTAAGACCTTTGTTATTTGGCTTGGATATTGTTAATGGGAGCTGTAATAGACCTTTTTTATCTTGGATATTGTTAATGGTAGTTATTTTCATTGAAATGGTTGGATACTCCCCACAAGTGCTTATGCCATTCATAATTAATTAATGCAGGCAACCCACATAAGCTTGTTCACTACTGAAACAACACCAGCCTACTTGCCACCAGCCTCTGTTAAAGCCTCCTTAATTTGCAAAAAACAGAGCATTGAAACAGCAAAAAACTAGAAAGACAAGAAACAGAGCATGCCATTCATTCATTAATTAAAACAGAGCATCATTCATTCATTGGAACAAAAACATTGTTCATTCATTGAAACACCAAACAACACCAAACATCAAAATCCATTGAAACACCACCAGAAACAAACCTTAAAGCTAACTAATACATTAAAACAGAGCATCATTCATTCAAATTCTAACACCAACAACACCAGCCAACTAACATCCACGAGCAAATTAAAAGAAACCATAAAATTTTTCCTTTTGTTGAGCTTTGACAGTAATCTTCTTTAGCTTTTTAACCTTCTTCTCCAATGTCTTCACTGAATCAAGTTCTGCCAACTCTTTCCAATCTTTGGTCTTCTCACTATTTTCATTCTTCAATTTAACCAACATCTCTCTGCTCATCTTCAACTTTAATGTCAAATCTTCAATAACATCTTTTGCTCTTTCAGGAAATGGTGGATCGTACCATTTAAAGAAACCGCAGTAAGCTCTCCTGTCCTATTACACAACAACACACCAGCCATTTTCAGCAGCAATCATATGAAAAGAAATAAAAAAAAATATCTTTCCAAAATCTTATCCGATAATTAATACATCCAATGAATCGCCTTCCTCGATGTTTTGTTCCATCTTTCTTTGCCTCCCACATTTGCACCATTGCTCCACAGTGACACCGACTTGGGAAGTCTGGTATAATCCATTCATTTTTGTTGCATGAACTACAATCTTCTTCCCCGATTTCATTTACAATTCCACTCCAAAATGAGCTCATCCTTTCAATTAAACACTGAAAACTCGAAGAAGAAGAAGAAGAAGGAAGAATGAGAGAAGAAGAACGAGAGAAGAACCCTAATTTTTCCTCCCCAAATATCGAGCTCTTTGTTTTTGCAGTTCGATCTCTTCGATTTTTGGTGAGTGAGAGAAGAAGGAAGAATGAGAGAAGAACCCTAATTTTTTTCCCCAAATATCGAGCTCTTTGTTTTTGCACTTCGATCTCTTCGGTTTTTGGTGAGTGAGAGAAGAAGGAAGAATGAGAGAAGAACCCTAATTTTTTTCCCCCAAATATCGAGCTCTTTGTTTTTGCACTTCGATCTCTTCGATTTTTGCTGATCAGCCTTTATAAATGAGAAATACACATCAATTAAACTTTGTTGCCCAGTCACCGCCATGTCATCCTTTGCATCTGACCTGTCAAAATTTCAAACGGAACGTGGATGAAATCCTATTGTTTAACGGATTGCAACAATTTTTGAGTACAATAACCAGTTTGTAAGTTTTTTCACTTTGGATACTAACTTGTAAGTCGGGTCCCAGTACAGGTACCAAAAATATATTTATCCCCTTTTACATTTGATAGTGCCATCAGCCATGACATCACAAAGAAATTCAAATAGCTGGGGAATTGTTAAAGGGAAACAATAATTACACGCCAATTTTTAATATTTTTATATAATTTTTTTTTTGTATAAAAATAAAATTTATATTTTTTATAACGTAAAAATGTCAAAAATACATATACATATGAAAATACGAACTTTCATTCTTAAAAGTTAAAACTTCAAAGTTTTAAGGTTCTAATATTCCACGGATCGCGGATGACCTGTTCTATTACACGGTTTTCCTTTATACTTGTTCAGGATTATGACCGAGAATTAACAAGTACTGAGTAATGAAATGTTCGTTTATAATTAAAAGGGTTAATGGAACTTTTTACGTAGTTCATCTCTATGCAACTCTAGCTCTGCAAGAAAATATAAGTCATGGCAACCCCACCTAAAACCATAAACCTCATAGGAGTTATATCTGAAACAAACCGAATAATGAAAGCTCACTCCCGCCACTTCCAAGCCCTATACGCTCTCTTCCTCCAACCTCTTTCTTTCTCTCTCGTCATTTACCCTTCCCTCCATTTCTCTCTCTCACATAATCCCATTAACCCCACCACCACCCAATTCCTCCTCCACCTCGCCGCCACGGTCCCGCTTTCGGAAACCCTAATCCTCGCCGTCGTCTTCACCATCTTAATCGCCCTTCTCTCCATCTCTGCCTTTGCCACCATCTCCTACAGCACCTACCATGGATTCTACGGTAGACCCATCAATCTCGGATCGGCAATAAAATTCCTTCTGCACTCATTTTTCCCTCTTGTTGCCACCGCACTCTCTGCCTTAATTGTCGCCTCTCTCATCAGCTTTCTCTTCTTTTTTGCTTTCGAATTTGTCACCAAAACTGCTGGATTTCTAGGTTTTAATGTCGATAATGATTCTAATTGTTATATATGGTTATCAGTATTGTTCATGATTGGTTTAGGGTTAGTGCTAGTTTGTTTACTAGTGCATTGGGCTATGGCTTCTGCGATTGTTGTGGCAGAATCAGAATGGGGTTTTAAGGCGTTACGGCGAAGTGCAAACTTAGTCCGGGGAATGAAATCGGCTTCGCTGCTGATTGTTTTGTTATCCGGTTGGTTTTCATACTATCCTATCTGGCCAGCAAAGATGATTTTTTCGGGTGGTAGTATTGATTGGATGGAACTTACGCGGACGGTGTTAAATTCCATTTGTGCGGCTTTCTTTATGCTTAATTATGTTTCGGCAAACACGGTGTTGTATATTTTTTGCAAGGCTTTGCATGGTGAATTGGGTTTTTTTGAGATTGGGGCAGATGAATTTGGCAATAAGTATATTAGCTTGCCTTTGGATGATGATACTGAGAACGTCCCTCAGGATGTTACTGTTGCTCATGCTTGATGAGGGTGTTAATATTGATTGTACTTACAGTTTCACTATTTGTTTATGTGATATTGGTTTCTTAATGTCTGTAAAAATCATAGTGATGCGAGTAAAGTGAAGATACTGTATCAAGTCTTGTAAAAATGGAGAATTTTCATAGTCGTTGCTTTTACTAGTTTGGTCTCCCAAGATTTTGGGACCTACTTACTAACATATAACACTGTAGTTTTAACTGTCAACCAAGAATGCGAAACTATTGCCCGATAGAATAAGAAGATGCGCCTGCATCTTTCCTTATTGAAGTTGGTTTTGCTCCAAATGATATTTTCACATCACCAAATAAAAGTTTTATTCAAGACAAGGTTCAGATGGAATTTTAACAAGTCTAACTTCATAACCAAAAGGTACCAGTAAAATGGACACCAATCAGTGGAGGACAGTTGAGGTTTTCCTGCTTGCATATCACCAAGTGTTTTCACCTTTTTATCAGTACTATCGATGGGGAACCAAAATCCAGATGCTGCAAAGAACCACAGGCAAAACAATGTTCCCCTCGGCAAAAATGTATGGCCCTTGTCATAACGTTCCTAGTGCAGTGCAGAGATCAACTCCAAGATGACCAAAAAGTAATGAAATCTTGCCAAGGTGTAGATGGTTATCTGATATTCATGGTCAACAAATCGAAAAAAATATCAACAATTTTGCCCTTTCTGAAATCAAAGCAACTTTAGTCTCGTAAAACTTCAATTGTTCAGAGCTTTCTGTTGCTACTGTGGCCAGATGAACCTGGCCCCTTTAGTCTAGCGATCCTCTCATCCTGAACAGAGCTAAAGAGAATGTTACTCCAGTTTGTAGACCTTTGCACTGTTCTGGAAGGAACTCGGTCACTATCTTCCCCACCAGATGCATCATATCCATCACTACCTGATCTAGATAAAGGGAATCCCAGCTGAGCAGGCACACCAGAAGATGGTCCTGTCAGTCTCCTTGCCTCTTCGGCACCTGATGACGAGACCCTGAATGGATGAATTTCAGGTGAGTCTAAACTACTCTCAGGAGAGGAAGCAATAATTCCAGTTGTGTTTGACATGGCTAGGCTTGTTCTGAAAGCACTCTGTGCTTCAAGCTGAAGAGGAGCTAAACTAGTTTTTGTCTTTGTGATGTTGCTGTCAGTAGTATCAGTTGAAACTTTGGTCAAGGGTGCAATGGGTAGCTCAGCAGGGAGCCGAACTCGCTTGCTACCTCGTTTTCTATTAAAATCGGGCCTTCCATACATATGGCGATCACTGTTACCAAAGCTGCTATCCCTTTCAAGCCTGTAAGGGGCATCCCTTCTCATCACAGGCTGCAGTATTTTAGATTTTTTCCTTGCCTCTGCAGCAGCCTTTGAAACATCTTCTGCATTTAAGCGAGCTAATGCCCATGGACTTATCTTTACTGGTGTGGCACTCTTTTTCTTCATCGGCTCTTCTCCCACCGTCTTCTTTCCTACTGAACTTACAGATCCAGTGTCTGGAGGAACTACATCAAACTGAAACAAAACCAAATTTCAGGAATTTTAAACTGAAGTCAATCACTTTAAACACACCATATGAAAAGTTGATACAAGCCTTAGAAGTGAAAACTCTTTGAATTCAATAATGTGATCCACATGGACACGCTGTCAGTTGTTAACCAAAGCTTCTTAAGATGGTAATGAACTAATGATGAAAGATGCTGTAATAATCGCACTAATAATAATTGCAATTCAACAAACTTTGATGATTTTGGTTTGAACTTCAAAATATTGTAAGTTTATCAATGAAGCTCTAATTTTTAGATAATCTGCAAACAAGTCAAACCAACCAGATTAAAAACAGCTTGGCTTGGTTGTTTCTATCAGAGCATGTTGCGATATCTGGGAACTATCATCTTCCCAATTTATGTTTGAACCGGTTGAACTGAATTTATCATCTTTCCATAACATTTGAAAAGGAAAAATATTGGACAGACACCTTCCAATAAAAAGTTGGTATCGAGATACTGCAAATTTGCTGATTCAGGTGATGCAGAAGAACATGTAGAGCTTGCAAGTCTAGTACAAGTCTAGCACCTCCATACTAGGAATTGTACAGAAAAAGTTCCAAGTGTGGGTTGATAAGTGCACTTGGTAATTCTTTAACAAGAATGAATTATTGAAATGATTGTAAACCACCAAAACCACATGTATTTCAGAACGAATGTTAGTGTCAGAAACAGGGAAATTGCTGCAAGGTCAAAAGGCTAAACATTCTCGACTATTATAACTTTTGCCATTATTTCACCTGATGGCTTTTAAGTGCATATCATATATGCCATGTACAATTCAGCAGAGGATCAGTATCACCTCTAGAGATAGATTGCATTGTATGTCATACCTGATCTTCGAGAAATAGCCTTGGCGGTGTACACCAGGCTCCCCGCTGGAAGGTACTAAATGAGCTTGCACTGCTTAACCCAGTTAGGGAACTGGCTTGTGACATCTGAGGACTTTGCTGTTCTCCAACTCCTTGTTGTTCTTGCTCCCTCAAAGCTATGATGTAATCATAAGTGCTTATACCCTGTCAGCCAAGTATCAAGATTATCAGTTGATACATTTGGTTTTACAGAATGTTTACCCTATTAGCCAAGCAACAACATTATCAGCATACGGTTTTATAGTTTTTTAATTTAATTTATTTATGGCAGCGGAACCGGGTGGTTTTAAAGTTTTTAATTTTATTTACCTATGACAGCGGAACCTGGTGGTTTTATAGTTTTTTCTTTACCCGGTCACATCAACATTTATCAGTTGTATTTGTATTGTGGGCAACTGTTCAAGCATCCAAAATTCTTATGAAGGCTAGATAAATGGTATGAAATAGTGGAAGCATCAAAACTAGATCAAATTATACAATTCACATAATTAAATAGCTAACCTTCTTTATGAGAAGAATGTGGAAGAAGAAAAGTTGAACAATTGGCAGAGTAGCAATCATTGCCAAAACGGTACACACTGCCTGTCATATATAAATTCCTGTCATCAATTTTGCATAGAAGTGGCAGTTCTTTCCCCTTGGATTGCATATCTCGAGTCAACAAAAACTTGAAACTTCTATAGTTGTGGAATATAGGCAAATTCACCAAAGGAAATTTTTAAAAAAAAGGTATACTTCAAGAAATAGGAAAAGTAATTGATGCTCACCACCACAATAACATAGGGCACGATAGAGAAACTGCTTCCTAGCTTGGAGGCAATATCTATAGAGAATCTCTCGTGCTCAAGAAAACAGCAGATCAGTACAAGGATTCCAGTTGACCACTGAAGTATAAGCTGCAATCTCAAGTCCAAGGTGCACAAAGCATTTATAGACCTGTCAATGACTTGAAATAAATGCTTATTCTTTAAGCTTATTATTAGTCTACCAGTTTTTGGCATGTCATCTGTGAGTATCAAATTCACGAATAGGGCATGAAGTTCAGGAAAAAGGAAATATTCAAAGTATCAATGCAGGATTGCTGAAGAATTTTGGGTCTAATCAGGGATTAACCATTAACATGATTATGAAAGTGAAAGATGTTGCAGTTGTTGAGTTGGGTCTAAAGCTTCAATAAACACCATCTACAAAAATAAAAAAATCCAGATTTCACTCTTCAAGAGATGAATTACAGTTCATCCTCAGGTTAGAATAGAAACTGGGAGTTCCTGACACAAATTCCAGACTCTTTAAAGCTGTCAGGTATAAATCCTTTTTTTTCTAATTAATTGGCAATATACTGAACGTAATTGTGTCATCTGGAGTTGAAATGAGGAGTCAAAATGTTGTTTGATTCGTGGGCTTAAATCTATCATGCAAGCTAAAGAGGGTAGTGTAAGAAGAATTTTAGAATGTTAGTAAGGAAACCAATTAGCAAGAAATGTTGCAAGTCCTTACCAGCAGAAGGGCAGAAACCATGAGTGTAAAAAACTTCCAATAGTTCTTTTTTCCTATACAGTTGTTGAGCCACTATCAAAAACCAAAATGAAAAGGGAATTAGATGTCTTGTCAAAACTTTTGGGAAGTCTGCACTAGAATTAGATTTTGAAATACCCTGCAGTGGTGATCAAATTGGTCCACACATTTGTCACAAACTCTACAATGCTTGCTGTACTTGAAAACCTGCTAGTAGCCAGTCATACGAAACAAATAATCCACAAGTGCTTGATAGAAACATCCCTACCAAAAAGGAACCAAGATATCCTTGGAAGAACTACTTCTAAATGTACAATAGTTAATTCACATAAAGATTACTTCCTCTGCCCAGGTTTAATTTCACTCCCTTCTTTTTGGGATTTCGGAAAATCATGACCTCTTAGTTTTTAACCTATCCAAAGACTGTCAAATTATCATTTGGTGGAAGAGATAGAAATGTAAAGCGGGGTTCACTACAAGCTTATTTTGAACTTCTACTTCAATCTCAATGCTTCTTCAGATATTAAATGGGACCTCAAAATGTGGACGGAGGGAGTTGCATTCTAGTACCTATCATGCATCAAAATACTGGAAACATCTCAATAACTAAATGGAAGATTGTAAATATCTCCCCTGATGCCAAATTTACCTACACACCTCAACTTCACAAAGACTGCAGTAGAACATGCCATCTTCACTTGTTTGTTGTTCAGAAGATTCGTCATGTTGATTTGAGCATTTGCATATGTAAGCACAAGGAGACAAAGCCAACAGGAAGGTAAAACAGGATGATGATTGAGATAGAACACCCATCTTTTCAATCTCAGTAGTATGATTTTTTGTTGCTGTATCCATGTTCTTCGTGTCTTTGTCCATAGGTTTCACTCCAGTTGTTGCAGCATTTGCATCGTGTATTGATGAAGTTGATTCCCCACCAAGTTTAGATTCCTGGAGTCTATCATGCTTTTTGTGCTCTGGAAGGTTGAGATACTTTTTGGACTTGAAAACTCCTGGATCAGCAGGATCAGCTGCGGCACACCATATATAGAGTCCAAAAGCACATACAATCTGGAAGAAGAGAAATGTTCTAATCTAATGGAACAAAATTGCATAAAAAAATAGGAGGGAGAGGAACCAGAATTATAAATGAAAATGCAGTTACCCCAAGCAGACACAATAGAGTCGGGCATAAACAAGATATACATAAGCCAAGACAAATTCCTTGGTTCAAATCAAAATAACTTGTTGGACAGGTTCTACATACAAGCAGGAACATGCGTCCTTATGTGTTACGCCAAAATTTTCAAATAACTATTTAAAAGAACTTGTTCCTCAACTACCCAAAACATTTCTGAAGAATATTGGTAGCTCAGAAAGGAATTTCCTACCATAGAAAACAGAAAATCAAATGACTTTGCCCAACATTCTAGGAGAACGAAGCAGGAAAAAAGCTAGATATAAGTGACTGGGACTTTATATCACAATTCAGCAAAGAGTTGTAATTTTATGAGTATTCTGCATCTGAAAAATGTAACAATGCGGCAGTACATTAGTGGGACATTGCTTTTCAACCAGGGGTAAAATTTAATCTTTAGGAAAGTTCAGTTTGTACTCTTTTTTTAGTGTAATTTGTCTTTCCAAAGTGTAATATTAGTGTAATATCAAAAAGCTAAACGACAAACTACCATTAGCCACTACATTGACAGGTTCTTGATAGTTGATATGCATAGTGTATTCAACAATGAGAGGGATAAAATAAGAAACAGAACTAAGGAAAACCCCATTCTTCATTCTGGAGAAAGGGGTCAGAAACATAGAAGAGTAGAGCCAAAAAAATCTTTTTGCAAGCACAAGCAGAGGAACACGGATCCAGATCTTCATCCGTACGGATAAAAAGGAACAAATACTACACCATGAAAAAGGATAAAAAGATTGTAAATGGCTTACTAAAGGAGTGTAGATCCCCATCACAATATACTGATAAAATTGTTTCCCCACAAAAGGAGCAAAGAACACATAGAAAGCAAATCCCAACGCCAGGAATACAGCAATAGCAACTACCTGCACAAATACATATGAACACCCAGCAATCGAATATGGAACCCCAAAAAATATATCCTAAAAACAATAAGCTACGACTCGTATTAATATAACATGGAGACCTGGAGAGGATGGTAGGGAAGCTGCCATCCATGTTTCCTCATTTTGCCAATTGTATGTTCTTGCAGCAACAGAAAATATGATAGGAAAGAAAATGTCTTAGGTGAAAAGAAAAATTATCACTTGGGTTACTACTTACTACTATCTTTCTTCTCTCCCTAATTTGATTTGTTTTCTATCAATTCCCTCACTTTTAGGGGAAAATGGGATCACTTGTTCACTGTAGAACCAGGAATAGAAATGGGCATTTGCCCCAAAGGGAAAAAGAAAAGCATCAAAAAGATATTTGTCTAGTTCACTCATACATAGTCCATCAAGGTCATGAAAGGTGATGAGAGAGAAAGAAGAGCTTAATTTTGAGTGAAATGGTTGGTTTTCTTGTAAAGCCTTTTTACAGGAGCAAAGATATGTTCCTCGAGGAGAGAGAGAGAGAGAGAGAGAGAGTAATTAATTACCTTTTAACTTTCCCTTGTTTCTAGCATGACCTTTCTCCATTGGCAAAACCATGTGTCATACAGGTCAGGGCAACAGCCAGTTGTCTGGTTTTGCTTTATTAATTTCTAACACTACTGCATTCTCCTTTCTTTGTATTTCTTGATCACAGGTGTAATATAATAATTATACTAAAAGTGATGGTTTAACTATAAAAGACTGTTTTTTATAGTGTAAATTTTTCACAAGATTTTTCTGTAGTTTCCTCGTATATTTCTATAATTGAATTATAATAATATTAGTTCTAAAAAAAATATTAATCAAGTGTAAATTGCTATTCATGTGAAGGATTTTCTTAAAAACGTAAATTCCCTTAATTGAGTTTTTGTTTTCTTAAAACTTTTGTTTGGTAAAAAGATTCCATTTACCCAAATATATTTTAGTACATATCTATCTATCTATCTATCTTGTAGAAACAAAATGAGGAACAAAAATGAAATCTCCAACTTCACCCGCTATTGTTCTTCGTTGGATGACAATTGGCCGTTTGAGATCTTGTACCTATCATTACTGGCTGGCATGTCATTTAGCTGAAGCATGAGACAGTGATGGGCTGGTTCGTGGATAGAAGGGTATAAATTTGGAATTAGCGGCCTAGACATGTGTCTAAACTCGATGCAGTTTACCCATTTTGTTTGAAAAATTATTCAAAAAAATAGATGATAACACAACTATATATGTGATTATATAGAAAGGAAATAATATTTTCAATGTAAATTTATAAATGAAAATACGTACGATATAATATATTTGTGTAATGTAATATTTGTGTCGAAATTAATATTTTCTTGCGCCTAATCGCTTATAAAGTACTAACTAACTATGACAAGAAGGTTGGATGCCTTCAAATTAAAAGTTGAATCATAATTTAAACCAAGTCACCAAGAAACCTTAGAGAAAATGTTATGTACAAAATTTGACTAGTCTTATTTTATGTAGTTTATATCAAGGTATATATTTATATATAGGCTAGATTATGAAGTAAGAAGTTTGCAGTATGATCTAATAATAGCCAAATATATAAAGAAAAATAAAAACATAGTACAACTATGACTGCTAAAATTCCATTCATGTATAAGCATGATATGGTGGTATGGCTTGTAATTTTGTAGTACTTAAGCAAGTGTTTCATCAGCTCTTCATACCTCTTAATACTAACATGTTTAATTTGCGAAGAGGTTACATTTGTTTTAGGTAAAAAATTTATGCCTCGTGTTGCCTCTTAATCCCTATGAGGGGAAAATTACTCTAAAGTTCGGACTAAATTTTCATTTGATTGGACAAAAACAGCCTTAATAATATTATATTATTCCGCTTTTGTTGTTAATGTTATTTTACCTCTAATTTTATTTCTCTACCTTTTTAGAGGATTAAAATTATAAATGGCATCATTCAGATATTTTATACACATTACTGATCAAAAAATAATTTTTCATTTAAATTTTCATCTAGACATATGATAATTTAGGATCTATTATCATGAAGTTAATTTCATGGTAAGTTGATCAATTAATCAATACAGTGTTGACACGTTAGTCAATTGATCAATACAATATTGACACGCATAAACAACCTGCGTATCAATACTGATTGATCAAAGTTAAATTCATATTAATTATTCCAGATAATCTATTTAAATATGCTAACAATTCAAATTATAACACCGCTTAAGGGGGCGACCGAGATAGTAAGAAGAATAATTGCTACTACGAGGAAGTGTGGTTACCCAATTAAACAAATTTATTTACAGAGAGGAGAGAGAGTGACATAACATTCAGAAAAGAGTTTGGTTGGGTTGAAGAAGTAGGGATGTTCTGTTTTTGGTGTTGTGTAGACTGTAGACTCTTGAGACCACAACTGGGTTCTGGGTTTTCACAAAAAGCCAGTCAAACATGCCATTTTGGCAACTTATTGTCAGACATCTCGAAATTCACAAGTCATTAGTTGTACAATAATTATTCCAATCAATAAAAACTCAAAGTAATTGTAAGGAGAGTCGTTAGTATTAGGGATAAGCATGGTGCGATTTAATACGGTTTGAAGTCCAAATCGCATTCGAAATCGCTTAGGTGCGGTTTAAAAAATTTAAAATTGCACCCGAAATCGCTTGTGATTGGTGCGGTTCGGTTTTAAAATGTGCGGTGCGGTTTTAATTAGTGCGTTTTCGGTTCCAAAACCAATTGAAGCAACAAAAAAGTTTAAGCCTTCAATAAAATTTAACATAAAACTTACATCGAGCAATTAACTTAGTGACAAAGTCGACAATGAGAATTATATCAAGCATGCTTTAAAACTAAAATATGCGCTATATAAAACAACGGAGACTATTCGATAATAAGCAAGAATGTTTATCTAGTTCCCCAAAAATTAAAAGTATACACTGAAGATATAATAAAATATATTGCAGGGAGGACTAAAAATAATCTATTAGACTATTATAATTATAGCATTGACATTAACCAATGCATCAAGTGCTCGAGCCCCTCAACTATAAGCCCCTCCAATAACGCATCAAACAAATTCAAAATTCTAAAACCCAATTGCTTAATTTTTGACTCTATAACCTCTAACATCTTCTTTCAATTGGTGAAAAAATGACAATGCAAGACTGGAATTTTCTCTGAGCGTGTTCAAGTGAAAAGTAACTTTAGAATTTACTAGAGATAATACATACATACACACACATGGTGCGGTTTCGGTTTTATGCGATTTGGTTTTGGCTAGTAACCAAACCGGAACCGTAAATTTGGTTATTCAACCCACCTAAAACCGCCACATACGCCGGAACCGTTGATGCGGTTTTAATTGGTGATATTCGTGTGATTTTTGGTGCGATTTCGGTTCCAATATGGTTACTTGCTCAGCCCTAGTTAGTATGTACTCTAGATAACTTTGATCAATACACTATCGACATGTATGTTGGATAATAATTTCTTTTTAAGTGTCAATATTATATTGGTCAATTAATTAATTTATTATAAAATTAACTTCATAATATCCAGATCCACATAAAAGTATTACCCCCTCCATCCCATAATATAAATCGTTTTAGAATTATACATAAATATTAAATAAATTATTATACTTATAACATTAAATATAATATCAGTTGTCCATATTATTTTTATATTAGAAAAAAATGTGTTATTTGTTGGGTAAAAAATAATACGAGAACAAAAATTATATTAAATACTTGAGATAAAATTGGAAACTAAACATATTAAGAGACAAAAATAATTACTTGAATTTATCAAACGACATATAATTACTTGAATTTCTAAAACGACAATCTTTTAATAACGGATAGAGTAATAATTACTTGAATTTCTCAAAAGACATATATTAAGAGACAAAAATACTTCTCTAAAACAACTTATATTAAAAAACGGAAGTAATACTAGTATGTAACTTGAAGCAATCACCTTCCTTTGGTTTGTAATTCATTTTTGACATAAATAATAAATATCCCAACTAGTAAGGGTGTAAATAAATCAAGTTAAGTCATATATTGTGTTATTTAGATTTGGTTCATAAAATTTATCGAGTATAAAACAAGGCTTGATTAAGGCTCGTTTAGCTATCGAATCGAGCATGATTTTTAATCGAGCTCGAGCCGTTTGAAATTTTCAAACGAATATATTAATAAAAATTACAATTTGAGAAGTTTCGAGTAATTTATTGTATTTTAAAATTTACTAATATTTATATTATTTATATTTCGAGTCGAACTCAACTTGAATTTTTAGTTGAACGAGTAAGAATCAAACTCGAAGTGTTTGCTTAGTTTATAACCTTACCAACTAAAAATAGTAGTTGCTAGTAAAGTTGTCACTAACGTAAAATGAATCAAATAATTTAGGATCTTGGTTCATACTCATTCAATTAAAAGTTCTATTCGAATCCGACTTTAAATATAATTGATTCAAATATAAATAAATTTTATAATTCGATAAATTATTTGAGCCTTTTAAAATTATAATTTTGGTTCAAACTACTCGAACTCAATTCAAGATCGTGTTCGACTCGATAACTAAACGTCTCAATTAAACCTTATTTAACACTCAATAAATTTTGTGAACCAAGTATGAACAACTTAATACTCGACTCGACTAGGTTCATTTACACATCTAGTTGTCAGAGAGCCAAATTTGAGAAATTGTTATGTAATTAAATAAAAAATTAAAATAATTAATTACTCCCTCCGTCCCAAAATAAAAATTATTATCATTATTTTAGGTAGTCTCAACTTAAATGTATGCTTGCATTAAATAATCTATTTTGTTTATAATAATGTGCCTATAATACCCTTAGTATTAAATGTTGTATTTATATTCTTTATGTATATTTATGGAGCATTATTAATTATGTGCAAAAAAATTATACAATTAAATGAGGATTTAAAAACAGACAATTTTATCACTTGACCTTCTTTTTTAATGTATAAAAGTGAATTAAAATTTTTATTATGAAATCGAAGGAGTAATAAATAATACTACAACGTAACTTATTAATGTTTTATTTAGATAAGTTAGATAATTTTTACTATATAGGAGTAGTTATCTATTAGTACTCTCAAATTTAAACACTAATACTACAATACACATAGTAGTGATGAATAGTTTTAAGGGAATTTTTTGTAGGCCCGGTGTGGCCAAATCCGGGTGGGTACCGAAAGAATTGTACCGGCGGGTAGATGCAACTACTACTAATAAGTAAACCAAATCATGTCACTTTATTAAGCACCTCACCTGCATTTATTGTCATGTAATGGAGTTGTGGTAATTTTTGTTACCCACAAAAGCAGCTGGATTTCATTTCATGGCACCTAAAAATTACTCAACTTTCACTAACCAACACGTACAAATATATTTTTTTTGTGCGTGTATAATTTATGTAAATAGTAATAGTTCCATTCATAATTCATTGGTGGTGTATTCGTACCTTAATGATTTAATCTGCTTATCCAACTTAAAGCCCAATAGCTTATTTTTTCTTCCGTTCTTAAAAGATTGTCGTTTAAGAATAAAAAATTTATTTTAATTTATTTATCGTTTACAATTTTTTAGAAGAATAAATTATTTAGTTTTCTATATCACCCATATCTTCTCTCATTGTCTCAATAAATTCTCTCATTTGTATTAATATTTTTCAATTTATTTCAATTAATTTGCCGTTTACAACTTTTTTTAAAAATAAATTATTTACTTTCATATATCACCCATACCTTCTATCATTATCCCAATATATCACCCATACCTTCTATCATTATTCCAATAAATTATCTCCTTGTATTAATAGTTTTCAACTTCCTAAATTTTTAAACAAATTTTAATTATTAAATGATAGTATTAAATGATTTTATTAATCTATATACAAAAATCTTAAACGACAATCTTTTAAAAACGAAATTAGTATGTCTTTTATCTAATCATATGGGAGTCGCTAGAGAAAATTAGAAAACCTTCTTTGGGGCTTATTTTATCCTATTCCTACCTCAATTATTTGTTACATACTTTAAATTAAATGGGGTCCCCTGAAGTTTGTTGAGAAAGAAAACATTAAAACGACTACTACTCCTCCTCCTGCTGTAAAGCAAAATGTGGAAATCGTTGGTACATGCAAATTTAAAGACTAGTATTTAATTTGTGAAAAACACTAAGTGGCTTAGTCATGGAACTCAAATACAAACATCGGTGATCATTTATATTTTATTGGAAAAATTGTCCTGATTACATGAATTGTATTTTATATTAATTTATTTATTTATAAATTCAATGCATGTTAACAATTGCGATGAAAAGCAAAGGCAATGGCTTGCCCATCTCTTTTTTTTCTTTATTTAAAAAAGTAGTAGCTTTTATTATTTTTCTGTGTAAATATAGTAATTCCTTAAATATCACGCATCCATGAGTAAAGGACTTTCGAGATATGATACGACCCCCGTGACCTTTTTTTTGTTTGTTTCTTTTCGGTAATTAACCTTTTTTTTTTTTTTTTTTCTTACTATCTTTTTCCTTGGTGCTATTTGAAGTCACATGATTGATTCCCCTCTTGACCAACTTTAGTACGTCTCTAACAATGCAGTGGGACCCATTTTCGGATTTATATGATACTGTCCCTCAGTTCTTTCAAAGTATTTTTATCTCTGGAGTAATATTTATCGTTTAAAAATTTAGTTAAGTATTAATTATTTAATTTTTAATATTATTTTAAGTATTAATTGTTTTTTTAATAAATAATACTCCCTCCGTCCCAAATTAACTGCTCAGTTTTGACTTTTTAAAGTCAAATTGACCATTTTTAAAACTAATATTTTTACTATTTTTGTTAAAATATAGGTGAAGTGATTATAACCAAAAGAAAGTATATACAATTTATTACTAATCCCAATTTTTATAATTTTAGAAATATATTTATATATGCTTAATTATTAATAGTCAATTTGACTTAAAAAAGTCAAAACTGAACAATTAATTTGAGACGGAGGGAGTATCTTTTTTTTAATATAGATATAATATAAATAATTAATATTATATAATTATTTCTTTAATATTTGTGCAACTCTGAAATTGACCTATATTAAAAAACAGAGAAAGTATATAAATTGAGAAATTGCTTATTTGCTTCTTCAATCTATTTTGAGTAATGCTACGCGGACATGTGAATGACAGGAAAATTGGACAAGTTTTTTAATTTTTTTTTTATTTGTGACTTTCAAAAAATATATTGTATTTATTCCAACAGGAATTTTTACAAAATATAGTGTTTTATACCCTGTATTTGTATATGTATCCAAATTACACCTAAAACACTATATTTTATAAAAATTCCTGTTGAAATATACCTTGTATTTGTATATGTATCCAAATTACACCTAAAATACTATATTTTATAAAAATTCCTGTTGAAATAAATACTATATATTTTTTTAGAGTCACAAATAAAAAAATAAAAAATTAGACCGATCTAATTTTCCGATCCCAATTTTCTGTCCGGCTAGACTTATTCATCTATTTTTTTTCTTCTTCTCGACTTTCAAAGACGGATATGACATATATTGAGAAAAATATCAGTAGTCTTTGTTTTATACAATTATTAAAAGTTAAATTAAAACACACACACACACACACACACACACACATATATATATATATATATATATATATATATATATAGTAAAAATTAAAAGTATTTTTTTTAAATAGTATTCTTCCTTAAATAGCATTCCTTTATTATAATTTATGTATGTAATGTGTGTTTTATACTAATTTTAATTTATAGAAAGTAGATATCTTTCTTTTAAAGAGACTCGGGATATCTTGTATCAAAATTGTTTTTCTCTTCAAATTAAATAACATTTCTTTTTTGTGATTATGTAAAAGTTTAAGAAACATGACATTCCAACTAAGGATATTTGCAGCACATTTTAAAAGAGTACGGATATGTTATTATTTTAATCTTGTGCGATAAAATGATGGAACATATGTTATTAAGGTTATTTATATTACATTATATAAGGACGTGATCACGTAGTTGTATTATCTACGAATTTTTTATGAAGACCTCCTACACTTAAAAAGAACGCACTCTTATAAAAATTAGTTTACAAAATAATATGTTAAAATTTAATTAGTGGATGATTCATCATACACGGGTGAATTCAGCAATCGTAATCAATTATAGCCATACACGTCATTTTGTAATTATTATTTAGTCACCGTAGTATTATTATTTTTTACTATGATATAGTGAAACTGTTAGCCGCCGACCGTAGACTAGCTAACCTACACAAATTTTGTGACTTGTAGGATTATTTTCTTTTTATTGTTATTCTCTAACAATATAGTAGTATAGGATAAGTTACTTGACTAATCTTTTAATCACAATATTATGCATGCTTTGAGTCTAATTAAAGACAAAATGCAGCATGCTTCCCCATTTTTCTGTGATAAAGTTGTAACCGAAGAAAAATAAAAGTTGAATGAAAAATACGTGTATTTCGTTTCAAATGTAAGTTGAGTATTTTTTATATGATGTTTAAATATATTTCCAAGTTTCAAATCAAATATCCTATTCCTTGGTATTAAAAAAGAAGAAGCTTACAGTGTTTTTATTGTTTGGATGTTGGTATAAATATGTGTACCGGTATGATTTTATTTCAAGGCAATTAAGTGGAGTGCTTTAGTTGGGGTTGGGCCCTTACATGAATTAATGCGCAGGGTCATTTCTTTCTTTATGATGAGAAAATAAAGAAGGTGCGTACACAGACAGAGAGAGGTAGGTGTGTCTTTCATTTACTACTACTACTACTGCTACAATAGGAGTGGTAGTTATTTAGACAAACATGTGACACATTTAATTAATTAGTACCAGTAGTATACCACTATATCAAGTGCTACGTCCCCACCTATTGACTGCTTTCTCCCTCATAGTTATCTGTCCTTTTTTCATATATTTACGAGTCCTTCTATACGAATGTGATTACTAGATATTTTTAATTTTTTTTTTACTTGTAACTTTAAAAAAATATATAATATTTATTTTAACAGAATTTTTTTTATAAAATATAGTGTTTTAAGTATAATTTGGATACATATACAAAAACAGGATTATACAGACTGTACAACCCTGTTTTTGTATATGTATCCAAATTACATTTAAAACACTAAATTTTATAAAAATTTCTATTAAAATAAATACTATACATTTTAAAAAAATAAATAAAATAAAAATAAAAATGTCCAAAATTCGGGTCTGCCAAGACTTATTGTATATTTATTTACCCCTTATGAATAGCCAGAATTTAAGCACACACACCACGATAGACCCAACCCACATTTGTTATCAAACTTTCATATTTGATATTGGGCTGGGCTCTCCTTCTCATTTTTTAAAAAACATCCCCACTTAAGTGCTTGGACATTTAAACCCAATATAATATGAGTTGGCCCGGCATATTAATACAAAACAAATTAGTCAGAATTAAAAAAATTAATAGAAATTAGGCGCATTATTTACAAATGAGTTTAAAGAGTCTTTATTTTTTGAGAATTAAAAAAATAAGTCACATATGAACACTAAAAAAATTAATTTGACCAACTTATAACCAACTCCTGAATAGACCTAGACCCTAACCCTAACCCTAAAAATGGTTAATGGTTATTGTTTGATGAGTTAAAATCTTAACTCATGCGGGCCCGACCGAAACCCAGTTCGATTACCATAAATATGGATGGAGTAACATGTATATAGGACTAACAATATACGGGCCTGACCAACTCAATTAGACTAGCATAGATATAGATATATTAGGCCTTATTTATAGCTCAAGATTGAGGTCCAATAATTTTTATTTTATTTTATTAATTTGACACATATCCCAAGAATTGAACGCCAACCTCGTGGTGGGTTGGGTCATACCAATAGGCCCAAGATCTTCCGTATATATATATATATATATAATTTCCCCCCTCCTCATTAATATGGAGTTCAGTTAAAAAATATTTGACCTATAGTTTATTCCTATTGATATGAATCTAGGGTTTCACTCCGATTTTACACCCTATCTTTGGATTTTAATTTAGAAAAAAGAAAAAAAAAGAAAGCCAAGGAAAACAAAACAAATAAATAATGTCATTGAGGTTTAGTTAAAAAAGAAAATAAAGTAAAAAAAATAAAAATGAATGTATGTAAAAAAAATTCGACTTAAACTTTCTCTTCTCTTTCTTTTCCTCTTTTAACTTTATTTTCTTTTCTGAACCTAAAAAACTCCCAGGTGTTAGTCAAGATATGGTAGCCGCTCACGCACACTGAAGCTCAGACGAGATGTAGCAACTGATTGCCAAGTGCCAATCTACGTTGTTAATAAACCATCTGCGGTTTAATTTGTGAGTAATTCTTTTGCATCTGTCTCTTCTGCGAAACTGATATGTTCTGATCTTAATGCGATAAAAAAAGATAATGAAATGAAGCAAAGATAAGAGCCTTGGATATTGACCATTAAACTTAGAATTTGGTTGGTGCTATAGTTTGGGATTTGTTTTTTTTTGTTTTTGTAGAAATTCGTACTACTATACGGTCCATTAAGTTGAAAAATTGGCCCTCTTTATGTGCTCTACTCAAATTAGCCTAGACTAAATTTACTCTTCCTTGTTATACGGTGTCGGGTAGTGTAGAAATATAGTCACACATATGCCTTCTTTTTCAAAATTAGAGATATATTCTAAGAAGACGACCTTACTTTTCCAAACGTTTCATCCCTAACTCTTGTTAGAAATGTAGTAGTAGTTGCTGGTAATATTCAATAATCTGCCTAGTATATTACTAAGTAATGGCATGTTAGAAATGTAGTAGTTGTTGCTCGTAATATTCAATAATCTACGACAAAACTAATGATTTAACAATTGTAGCCGACAAGTTTTACTTAATAAATTACCTCATTGAACTAATTATTATTTTAAAATTGGTCATTCTGTTAACTCTGGCTCACGGCTGTTAAATCTTTTCCTATGTGGACACATGAAAAAAGAAAAGAAAAAAAAGAAGAAAATGACACGGCCTATTTTTAGTTTCTTTTTCTCTCCTCTCCTCTGCCTCTCCCTTCTTCAAACATACGAGTTGAAGGAGAGCTTTTCTACATCAAAAAGAGGGGAGTGTCTCAAAAGCAAAGAAGGAAACATATTAAATTTTCCTTCTCTCTCTATATCTATATGTGTGTGTATATATATTTGTTTTGTCTACTATGCAAATCTCTTAAATTGGATGATTAAATTGATGATGATTCTTATTATTTCTTCGTCTTTCAAGGACTGTATGAATGAAAATGGTAGTGCTCTAAATAATTCATCATCATCATCACCAAAGTTTCCATGAAGTTTTTATGTTTTTCTACCATAAAACTTGGGCAGTAAGAAAATTTGGCGACCGGATTGAGTTGGAAATGAAAGCTTTCCGTGGCCTAATTCAAGTAAAATGATGGTGCCGACGAATAAGCCTTCGTTGTCATGGCCACATCCCAGCGCCACATTATTAACTCGGGTCCTTCGAAACGTCATCGTTTTCGTAGAGAATTCACCGACGGTGTCGTATGATACCTGGTACATATATTTCTTCCTTTGGTTACAGCTTGGGAAATCGAGCCTTCTACATAAAGGTGATCCACATGTGACTTCGACAAAAGATGATGGCTTTTTCAGGTCGAACACCGGGTCTGACTGCGTGTAGCATTTTCAACAGACGTCGTTGTCGGTGTCGAGTACCATGTAAGAGTATTTAGGGGGAGTTTCGACGCCAAGGCGCGTGAAGTACTCGCCATTGCCCTGGGCGTCCAGAAATGATCGAGCTGCTGAAGTCCGTGGTGTGTCTTCCTCATTTGCAACCGCCGCGCACAACGGTGGTGTTGGTTTTGACGACGGCGATGGCGGAAAGGGTTTTGACTCTGACGGCGTCGCAGTGGAGGTGAAGGGTGAAGAGGGAATTTGAGGTTGCGTCGGCATTATTGAAGGAGGTGAGAGAATCTAGGTGGTATAATTGTAAGGAGAGGGTATTTTGGTTTGTCCCTTCTTCGTTTTTTGGGAGGTTTAAAGTTTGAGAATCTTCAGTCCATGTGAGAGATAGGGGCGTGGAGAGAGATCTGGGGAGGAGGGTTTGGTACGTGTGGAGAGACAAGAGGAGGAGAGAGAAAGGAATATGATAAAGGAAAAGGGTTTGAAAAATATTCACCAAAAGACAAAAGTATGCTCGAAGAAGGGAGAGTCAGAGGAGAGGAGAGAAAGAAACTAAGAATAGGCCATGTCGTTTTCTTTTAAACGTCAACGTAGAAAAAAATTTAACAGCCATGAGTCGGAGTTCACAGAATGATCTAATTTTAAAATAATAATTAGTTCAATGGGGTAATTTGAAAAATTAAAAGTTCAATAATGTATTAAGTAAAACTTGCCAACTACAATGGTTAAATCATTAGTTTTGCTAATAATCTACCTAGTATATTACTAAGTAATGACATGTTAGGAATTTTATTTGATTTTGTAGTCTAATAATAGAATTTTAGCTCTAATTTTGTAACAAATTAAAAAAGAAAATGTATCTTTAATTTTCGAAATTTGGACTTTTGTTTTTTAAGAGGGCTTTTAACCTTTTCTTACATTTTCCTTTACTCTCCCAAAGAACACAAAAGAGTGTAATGTTTGTGAACAATTGGGGTACCTTAGTTATTTCCATCGTATATTATAGAAGCAATCTCTCTCTTTATGGTCATGTGAAATTGTGAATAACCCAACAATCCCTTGATTTTTTCACAGTTCCTTTTGGCTGGGGAATTTACACGGTGACAGAGGATTAGATTCACTTTCCATCTCTTGCTCATTTCTTAGTTGAGAAATGGAAGGAGGTATTGGAAAGATAGAAGGGTCAATATTCAGAGATATTAGGCGATACTACTGTGACTACTGTGGCATCTGTCGGTCTAAGAAGACCCTCATCTCCTCTCATATTTTATCTCACCGCCAGGTATAATATTCCCTTTTTTTTGATCTCTATATTTGTGAGTTTATACAAGTGTGTGAAATCTTGTTGTGTTTGTACAAGAAGCCAAAGCTGTAGCTTCTTTATGCATTTTTGTGACTTGCATGAGCCTTGTACCTCTTTTTTCTTTAACCTTGCACAATAACAAATTCATGTTGATTTCCTAATTATACATTTGAATCCTTGTCTACAGAATAAAAACAGCTAATATTTTTGTACACATTAAGCTAAATCAATTGAAGTTCATTAATTTATAGCCAATTATTTTATTTAATCCGAATGAAGCTCACTCTTTCATTAGCCATTTAACATATACTAGAAGCATAGTTCTCATGTTATTTTGTGTTTATTAGGATGAAGTTAATGAGATAAGAGCTGATGAAGAAACGGGAAAAGAGGGGGTAAAGCTCAATACTTGTGAAGAATGTGGTGTGAGTTTTCAAAAGCCTGCTCATTTGAAACAACACATGCAGAGCCATTCACTTGAGGTAAATATTGGAAACTTGTGTTTGTAAACCCGTAGTGTACATGATATTCATTTACTCTTTGACAATTTAGTCTAACACATCATATATGTATTTTTGTGCTCTAAAGTTATAATAATTTTGACAATTAGTTTATCTGACTTATCACCGCGTAATCTTCCCAAAATCAAGTGAACTCAAGTTGAAGTGTTCAATATTTTTTCTCTCATGGCATAAAAAAAGAAAAAGATTTTTGGTGGGTTTTTTTTTATACCTCCTAAAATTGGTTCTCAGTATACTGGTGTATCCTAGAAGAGAGAGTTTCAGTACTTAACAATTTTTATTGTTATGTCTTTTAGCTCTGGGTTGATGACAATAAATTGATGTCTTAATTAATTTAATCACATAAACAAATATTACACATTTCTAACCTTCTATTACGTATGCAGTGTACATGTATTTGTGTGCCAATATAAATCTTGCAATAAAAAGTGTCCTTTGGTATCCTTCTGCATGATGGTGCTTGGTATGCTTATGATGTTTGAAGTACTAGGCCCCAAACTGGACTTGTTCAATTTGCTTCTTATTTTTGTCATGTTTACATCAATATAGTCTTGCAGGGTCTTAATTTACTATTAATAATTGAATTTATTAAAAAATATGGATGTTACCACGTGAAGCATTGGATCCCACCGAAAAAACTCCAAAATGCGAGAGGCATCAACATCTACCTTGAATGGATTAGTATCAGGTAGGGGGACCTCCTGAGAAGCTCCATCAAGTGAGCCTCGATCACGTGCCGTTCCATTTTGAGGTTTGAATGTCTATTCGTTTGTGTATTAGCGTTATATTCACGTTTTAACAAAAGTGGGAAGTTCCTAGTATTTATGTATTGAAGTAGTATATATCGCAGAGGCCATTTACATGTCCAATTGATGACTGCCACTCCAGTTACAGAAGGAAGGACCACTTAAATCGTCACCTTCTGCAGCACCAGGGTAAACTTTTTGAGTGTCCTTCAGTGAATTGCAATCGCAGGTTTGCTTTTCAAGGTAACATGAAGAGACATGTGAAGGAATTTCACGAGGAGGAGTCTTCCCTCAGTGCTGTTGATGCTCAGAAGCAGTATTTCTGTTCAGAAATTGGGTGTGGGAAAGTATTCAAATATGCTTCAAAATTGCGAAAACATGAAGTTTCTCATGGTAACTGCTTTGTTGCAACCTTCTGAATTTCTATTTGAAGTCGATCAGAAATGAAGCTTTCATTGATTTTCAGTTCTTGTTAATTTTTCAAAATGATAATATATTTGTGCATATTTATGCTAAAACTTATTTTAGTGATGTTATGTAATATCCTAAAGCTCTAATGGAACCCATTCTTTTGCAGTTAAGTTGGATGCAGTGGAAGTATTCTGTTCAGAACCTGGTTGTATGAAATATTTTAGCAATGAGCAATGTCTGAAGTCTCATCTTCAGTCTTGCCACAGGCACATCACCTGTGATATTTGTGGTACGAAGCAGCTAAAAAAGAACATCAAGCGACACCTCCTCACGCATGAATCAAAGGTTCCATCTGTGAGGATTAAATGCAGATTCAAGGGATGTGGCCGCACGTTCTCAACTGTAAGACACTGCTTATTCTGTGAGGATATTCTCTTTAATCCCGCGGGCTGTTGTGTGGTTGGCAAAATATGATCCTTTCAATAATAGTATTAAGTGTCAGTGTCTTGTTATTTCTAAAGGAAGATTTTTCAAAGCAAAAAACATTTTCAGATTTGTTACAATTTTAATTTAAAATTTAAACCAGTTCAAAAGATGTCCGGATGGGTTTCTATGGTTATAGAGAAATGTTTAGGAACTTGTTTATACTAGGTTGTGGATTGTTATTGTGGTTTTGGATTTTAGTCATATTCATTTTGATCGTAAATGTTACAGAGATCAAATCTCCGCCAGCACATGAAAGCTGTGCACTTCAGACACAAACCTTTTGCCTGTAGTGTTCCTGGGTGTGGCATGAAATTTCCATTCAAGCATGTGAGAGATAAACATGAAAAATCTGGATGGCATCTTTATACTCGTGTAAGTTTAATTTCTGTAATCACCTGTTCTTTCATTTGATTGCGAAGTATATTTTGGTGTCGGTGCTTGAGAGAACTTTAATTCTTCAATCATGGAAATTGGAAAGAAGATGAACATGTTTATGTGATTGCTTTTTGGTTCAGGGAGATTTTGTGGGGACTGATGAACAGTTCCAATCACGGCCAAGGGGTGGGCGGAGAAGGAAGTGCCCAACTATTGAGAGTCTTGTTATGCGGAAGAGGGTTATTCCAACGCCAAGTGAATCAGCTTACACGTCATGGTTGCTTTCATCAGAAACTGGGGACTGATTTTGTCATTTATTCAGCTTACATGTTGCATGTTATTGTGGTATATAGATCCTTTCTTTCCAATGTTGCTTGCTGAATCCTAGTATCATATTATATCATGGTTTGCAACAAACACTAAAGATGAAGAGTTGTTATTCTTTTGTCATTTGTCTCAACTTATTCAAACTGTGTTTGTGGAAAATTTGTTCGTTGTTCAAGGGCATATTAGTATATTACTGAATAAATTAAATAAAAAAGCATCGCTCCATTCAATTGGAGTATCGTATGATATGATTTACTGAAAATTACAAGTACTTCTTCCTGGTGGTGTGGTGTGGTGTGGTGTGGTGTGGTGGTCACACTAAGCTTCAAAATTTATTTATAATCTTTTCTTTTTGAGATTCCAAAGAGTTTTTAAGTCAAATCTTAAAATTTAAAATTGATGCAATATAAATTTATATGATAAATTATAGTATTATTAAGTGTAAAATTATTATTTTAAAAATTAAAATAAATTGGCGTCACAATTTAGTTTTAAAATTTTATGAGATGGAAAAAAGAAAAGAAAAAAGAAGGTTAATTGGCACTCAGAAGAAAAGACGAGCAAAGCATAGTTAGCTCAACACTGTTGAGAAGAAGAGAGCAAAAGTGAAAGTGAACCTGGAAATCGAAATGGAGCATCAAAACAGCGCAAGTGTCAATCGAACCAAACCGATTCGTTGTATCGTCAAACTCGGTCAGTACTATATATATATATATATATATATATATATATATATATATATATATATATCATCTGTTATACAGTTTCCTCCTCAATTAAGCTCAGAATAAATATCTGTTCAGTTGACATACAAAGTTCAGTTGACATACAAGTATATTTTAAGAATGGAGCAGGTTATTTTGCAGATGCAATCGATCCAAGTTATAATAACTGTCTTCAATTATTATCATTTATCATTTGCTTTGATTTATTTTTATCGCTAAATCCAAATTAGTAATAAAGTGAAGAAATATAAACATACAAAATCTTCACATTATCGGATTGTAAATTGGTGTTTGTGGTTCAGGCGGTGCGGCAATCACTTGCAAAAATGATTTTGAGCAGATAAATGAAGAGAATCTTGAAATTGTCTCGTCACAGCTGCGGCTTGCAATGATGGCTGAATCTTCTTCTTGGAAGGTTCTGGGGATGGATTGGAGCAAGCGTCCCGGGGTTTCGGACACCCCATGTGTTGTTGAAGACTTCAGCAATCACTTGGCTATGGACTCCACCAATTTTGTTGTTGTTCATGGTGCTGGTGAGTCGGTAGAATTTCAAAAAATTTCTGTTGTTGTTTCTTTGTATATAAGGAACAAGATTTTTAATTTGATTCGTTGTGCTTCTGATTGTGGATTTTTTGTTAATAAGGTAACAAACAATATTGTGAAGGTATACGTAAAAAATGTGGCCGAGTTTATGTCTTATAAGACCTTCATTAGTACCTTATTATCAACATGTGCATTTGTCATTGCTGGCTTCAGGTTCTTTTGGGCACTTTCAAGCCAGCAAGTCTGGTGTTCATAAAGGTGGATTAAATCAACCACTTGTGAAGGCTGGTTTTGTTGCTACACGTATATCTGTAAGATTTATGAATTCTGAAAACTATGTAGAAACAAAAGATTTATGAATTCTGACTAATTTGTTTTGCATTAATGTTTCTTTTCCTTTGAAGTCTTTTTACATATAATGAACCTTTTACCATTGTAATTATTACTCCCTCCTTTCCATTATATAAGTTGCTTAAAACATAATCACACATGTTAAGAAATCTCATTAATTCTAATGTTAGGTAATTAATTTTAGTTTGAAATTTCATTATTACCAATGCACTAATTAATTACTCTTCCTCCTCTCTCTCAATTACTCTATTTTTTAGGGGTAAAGTAGGAAAGAATTACTTTTTTCTCCTAGATATATGTAAAACGTCTTATATTATGGGAAAAAAATTTCTTCTAAAACCACGTATATAATGGAAAGGAGGGAGTATTTGTTCTGAGTTTGTTTCTCTTTCTAGTGGCTGTCAGTGTTCTTGCAGTCATATGGTTCTCAATCTTAAGTTCATTATACTAACTCAATCAAATGAGAAATAATACGCTGGATTACGTTTAATGTTCCATATCATTTCTCAAGGCCTAGGTCCATGTTACTTTGGGCTTCCTTTTTTCTTTTTATTCTTCTTTTAGTTCTTCAGCATGGACCATACTACTGCATTAATTCACTACTTTACACTTGCCAAACTTTCTCTGACCACTTCTCTCATTATATCTGTAATCAGTTTCATTTGAATTCACAGAAACAGTTCTATTCGTAGTTGCATGTTTCTTGTAATTTAATCATCCATCTCAACGTCCTCATTTTAATTCCACTAGGATTTTGAACATATTTCTTATCACCCAACTTTAGGTAATAGGTACCATTAGTATAGCCAGGCTTATAGCTTTACTTACAGAAATTCCTTTAAACCAAGTGGAGATTTGATGATAGAGAACACTATAGCAATATTCCTGATTATATTTATGAAGGCAATGAAGGCTGACTACATATATAAATATAGCTTGAAAGGGCCATTTCATGCCTAAGTATGATCATTATTGCCTACTTTTGCTTTGGTGCATCTTTCTGGAGGTCTTTGTTGCCCCTTTTCCCGAGATTTAGGAGATATTGACCGACCGCAGTACTTTATCCGTTAATATCTGTGCTTGATTTGGTACATCTGTAGGCAGTTCTTCCTTTTATTGTCCCTTTTTTTTTTTTTACTTTCTTCTTTCTTATTATTGGATTTAGGAGTTATTGTCCTTTTATTGACATTGGTTTTGCTTACCTGTATTTCTCTAAAATTCAATCTGCCTTTTTATCTTTTAGTGATTATAAAGGGAAGAAAATATTCTTGCACTCCCAGACTTATCCTCTTTCTTTGTTTGTTCCCATAATTTCAGGTTATGTCCCTCAATCTTGAAATTGTTAGAGCACTAGCAAGAGGTACAATACTACAAATCTATTTTCTGAAGTGAAATGGATTGCAGAAAATATCTGATTTCTGTTGCTGTACTTTGTTTGAATCTCCTGTTTCGTTGGTAATTGAGTTGGCCTTTGAAAGGTGCTAGATAGGCCTTAAGTATGTCGTTACTAAATCTGATGCTTCAAATTAATATCACCGTGTTTGGTATCCAACTATTACGACACAGTGTTTTCTTCACTACTTTGTACTTATTATCAATTTTCTATTTTTTCCCACTAAATCAAGCTGCAAGTTGATTATTGTTCTAAAAATCCCTGGTTCACATCTAGTCTGTAGGAGGAGTTACTTTGTATAGTCTCTTGCCTGCTTGGGCTTCCTAATTGATGGTGGACTACTAACATTGTTGTAAGCTCAAAATAAAATCATGATAATGTTCAATTACAGTAAGTGAACTTGTTTGAATGATCATTTAGCATTGCAATCAAATGCGACACGCCTGCAGAAGTTGTCTTCTTCGAGTGAACAGATTGCCATGTTATGGTTTGCAAGCCTCGAACCTGACACTCGGATTAGCTTACATGTTTGGCTCTGCATGTAATTGTCTAATTGAGTGAAAGATGTGGACATATTTCTTCTCTTCCTCCTCTCGGGGTAGAAAAAGAAAAAAACTGCTAGGTATAGTGTATACCCTATTCAAATTAAGAATTTGTCAAGACTTCGCTGGTGCTAAGTTCTTCCCGGTAGTACTTGTTGTACGAACGAATCAGACTCCGTTTTGTGGGAGTACTAGAGTGGTCAGGATCTCATTGAGGCATTATTTGATCTAGCGGTTATTGCCTATTACATGATTTAGCCTTAATGGGGTATTATCTTGGTTTTATGATCTTATTTTCTGGTAGGGTTTGAGGTTAGGTTCTATTCGCCTCTCTTACCACTATAGCAATAATAAATTAAAGAAGAAAAGAAATGAATCAGAGACACTAACAACATAATTTTTTTGATGTAGCTGCATTGAGGTGCCTATAATCTTATATTTCAATATATTGTCCATCAAGTTAATTGATTGTCGGGTTAATATATCAATTTTTCATTGAATGTTGCAGTTTTGAACTATGCCTGTTGCTCCATCTTTTTAAAATGTATCAATATATTTGCATGGAAATTTTATTCACCTCCCAGGAGTCATAATTAGTGTGAATGGTTACATAGCTAAATATAAAGTGCCTACTGTTATTGCCTTCTCTAGAAGTTTTATGACTTTTGGATAAAAGTTTCATATTCAACAAATGTTCTTTCTCTTATTGCAGAGGGAATACCTTCTATTGGAATGTCCCCATTTTCATGTGGATGGACAACTGACGGGAGAAAGGTTAGAAACATCCCGAGAGTGTTTTCTGCATCGTGTGAATCAATTATGGAATATAGTTTGGCTGTCCTTTCCGCTCCCACTTCTTGTTTGCTATAAACTTTTACATAAATCCTCTTAAATGAAGATTTTTTTTAAAATATTGGCAGATAGCTTCAGCTGATGTGTCTATGATAGCAACGGCCATCGACTCTGGTTTCATACCTGTAAGTTAGAATTAGATTTGAATTCTTCAAAATACTGGAATGATATCTGTTATCTGATGTGTATGTATTGGCAAAATTTTGCACTTGCTTGTATTGTTCTTTTGCACAATGCGAATGGGCATATTTTTACATGGTACCACGAACAAGAAGCAAATTAGTAGATAACAAGATTCTTCAATGTGTGAGTTTGTTTAACTAAATTTGGCACTTAATACGTATTTATCTTGTGTGCAATTTATCCATTTTATGATTTTATCTACTTGGCAACTTTTTGTCTTCTAATCTTAAAAAGAAAAAGGCAGCTGTCATTTATTATTGATTTAAGTATTATTTGGATCCGATAACCTATTTTCCACAAACCCTTCAAATGCTACAAGTACACGTGTGTTGTATATGTGCTATTTATAACTACCTTATCGCCGTAGTTTAATGGTGAAATGCAATGTTGTGACCGTTGAGACCTGGGCTCAAATCCTAGCAGCCGCATTGAAATTTAAAAATTAAATAATAAAAAAATACTGGAAAGATTCTGTGATGTGTGTGCGCTTTTAACGTAATTTTGTACTTATATGTAAGTATCTTGTATGTAATGTGAATGGTATTATTTTTACATGGTACCATGAACAAGAAATAAATTCTTTAACTATATCCATTTTATCTTCAGATCATAAGTAGGCAATTTTTTGTCTTCCCAATCCCAAAAGAGAAGAAGCAGTGCGTGATAATTGATTTGAGCATTATTAGCATCTTATGACCTATTTTATATGGACCCTTTAACATGCATCAAGTACCCATGTGATGAATATCTTTGTTTCCTAATTATGTTTAGAATTCTGTGTTGTGACAGGGAACCTGGGCTCGAATCGCAACAGCCACATTTAATTTTGAAAATTTACAAAAGAGAAAATATATATATATATATATATATATATATATATATATATATATAATTTACCTTTTTTCACTTGCATACACTTTGAAGTATAATCATGCAGATAATTATATTTTAAATTGTGCATGAAACTATTTTATTATGTTCTTTCTTAATGCTTTATAGCTTTAAAGATGAGCAAAGCTCCAACATTTGGACACATTATTTTAAATAGGACACCAATTATCCTAGGAAACAAAAAACAACTATGGTATATAGCTCATTACCCTATGTCATTTGATTTGAAGCTCAAATTCATAGAATGCTTAAACCCACACTGGACTTTTTTATCTGAGCCCATGTAATTGAAATTATTCAGCTTGAGTTTATCTTTCCCATTGGAACTCTATTGATGGGGACTCCAAGTCAAGAATAAAGAAGTGATTTTTTATATTTATTATTTGGAGTTTTTATTATGTTTAATATGGAAGTAGTTGATGTAATTTATGTATTTTATATATTCGTGGGAATTTATGACATTAATTAGTGATTAAGAATTATCAATAAGGGTATTTTAGTCGTTTAGTACTTTTATTATTCCCCTAGTAATATTAGGGTTTTGAGTGTCTTTAAATAGGAATGTAATTCCCACAAGTCATTTAGACTACACACTATTGATATTGAAGTTGATTATCTTATTCATAGTGTAGAGGTATACTACCATAGATATATTTTATCTATCTTGGTGTTGATACGTGGAGTTGAGATCCTAGTAGTTTAAACGTGGAGTTTAAATCTTAGTTTATTTTTCATTAATTCTTCATCCTAAATCTGTCCTGCATCATCTATACTAGGTTGTTATGTGAAAGTTAATTTTTAAAACTGGCGGAAGCATTATGAAAAATTGCATTATATCAAAATATAAGTTAGGAGAACACTATTTTCACATGTGTTTTTGATATTTCTATATGATTCTCTCTCACATGAAGGTGAGACCCACTTTATGCTCATGTGAGAGAGGGCCATGTGGAAATATTAGTTCCCTATAATTTAACCTCTACTAGATGTCCAGAGGATACATCTATGTTGGTTTATACCTTCATGAGATGTTCAACCTCATGTAGAAATATTCCTCATTTAATTATTTTGTGGAATCTAACTTGATAGTTTGCATGTGTTCTCCTTTATTTCCTTTTTAAATTTGTTTTGGCATTGTAGACCTGGGAATTCATGTGGAATTGGTACTGAATCCTCTGTGGTATATGCTATTTTAGGTTCTGCATGGAGATGCTGTCCTTGATGCCTCACTGGTTTGATTTCTTTATCATGGGTCATCCATCAGCTTCTTGGTTATTGGTAATTGGCAATCAAATGTACTTAATTTTGTCAGGATTGCACGATATTGAGTGGAGATGTTATCATACGTCACCTGGCAGTACAGTTAAAGCCCGAATTTGTTGTTTTTCTTGTATCCATCGTTACTGTTACTCTCTTTTTTTCCTTCTCAACTGCTTTTCTTATTTTGACATGGAGATGTGAGCGTGTAGAAAACATGAACGCGGAAGGGTTATTTTGTTTTGGAAGGTTACTTTAGAAGTCCCATACAAATGTAGTTGAAGTTATACATACATTTAACACGTATAGTATACGTTGTATGAAGGATTTTGAGTGATTTATTTTTGGTCAAGTATATGGACATTTTGTGGAATTATTTGGAGCTGGTGAATTCTTATAAAGGTCGATTCTAATTACTTCCCTGATCTTTGAGTCTACATTAAAATCCAAATTCATCAGGTCAATGAGCTCAACACACTGAATAGAAGACACCACATGTCAGATTGAATTTTTTCATTTTTAATACTAAAACAAGAGCGACTCTGAATCTCGTGATTGCCAACTTTGAGAGTAGTTCAGGACCATGTCATACTGGACAACTTTATTGTGCACATATCCTTATATTCTTCAGCATTAGTGCCAGGCACAATTCCTTAGCTTTTGATTTGCAACTCAATATTGCCTATGCAGCTGTAGACCAAGACGGCCTGAGATGGTCCATTCTGCTAGCTTGATTTCTTGTTCCTGCCTAGCTCACCAAAATTTTATTTTTTTAAAGAAGAATTTGATAAAAACAAGAACCTGCTCGTCATAGAGCCATGGTTGTCTTTTTCCTGTGTTAAAGTTCTTTCTCAGCAGCCCCAACTTCCTTCAACATCCTGTTAAGTTGCTTCACTCCAGCTGGTGATATCGCATTATATGCATGTACGCTACTGCAGTTTTTAAAACAAGACTCTTATTTTTGGTTGGTAGAAGTGCAAGTAAGTTCCGTAACTTGTATTTGGATTCTAAACAATGTCTTAAAGGTAGTCCCTAGAAGAGTATATCCAATTGAAATTTAAGAAAAGGCATTAAGAAGAACAACCGCAGAAAGAAGAATAAATCCTTGTATTGCTAGTTGTCAAGTGAATTAGGGGGGTTTTGTGCAACTTTCCATGCTGGTTGCACTGTTGGCTCTGATGATAGAATAAAAATTATTTTTCATAAGACGCTTATTAACAAGGGAGACTAGAGCCAGTCTCGATTTCTTGCCATATATGTTGCCAAACCATTAGAAGCCACACTCTCAATGGCTGCTCATGTGTAAATTTATCAACTGGGCTCCCCACATATAATGTCCAACACGATGTCACATTTCCACGAATAGGATTTATTAGCTTATATACATGTGAAAACAGCTTCTTATGCATGTTCTCCTATATAATGTGGATCGAAGACGGATGTTTTGGGGGTATATGACCGTCCGCCATCAGAACCTGATGCTGTACTACTCAAAGAGATTGGTGAGCACCAATTTACCTAAGTTTAATGCACTGATGGCACCATCAACTTTCAGACTTCAATTCCATATTTGATTTGTTTACTGGTGGTCCAACCATAACAGCTGTGCATGAAGATGGGAGCTGGTCAGTTGTGAAGCCTCCATTACAAGAGATGAATAGGCAAGGTTAGTAGAGGATAATTTTAGTATATTACAATTTTGTTTTAATGCAGTTTACTTTCAATATTGAATGTTCCTTTTTTTTTTCTTTACATTCGAAATGCCTCACTGTTTATTGAAGCATCATATTATGTTTCTTTCTCTTAAGCTTGTATACAACATCATTCAAGGATATTAATGGTTGGACTTGTTTTATTTCATATACTGCCTTCTGCTTAATAAAAGCCGTGTCATTGGTCTCTTTCACTATATTAAAAGCAATATTTGGGATGCATAACAGGGGATAGCCACCCTCAAACTTTAATTTCCCTTCCCCGGTGACAACATTATTTGATATAACTACCTAGAGATCTTTTTTATAAGCCAATTTAGCTGGCATCTTCATGTGAGTATTGTTTCAGCAATCAGCACAATGCATGCTTTGGAGTAACGACCATGTCATGAATAGTGAATAAGTTGTAGGATACACAGTTAATATGTCTTCCATTTCACAGCTTTGTCATTTATCAGTGATAACCATAGATTTTCAAGCTTTTCAACAATTGAGCTTTCAGAAAGCACATCCTTTCCTTTTTGTTTCGGCTGATTAATTTATTTGAGTTTCGATTTATACACGCTGAACTATAAACTAGTTTTTAATTTCTTGGAGATGAATGGTGAAAGGGAATGTGGCTACACTTGTCAAGTTTCAAAGTATTATTATTTTTAACTATTTATCATCAGCAGTTGAAATAACTGTAGCAGCCCATGATACAACGGGTGGGATGATGACAAAAATATCAGAAGCTTCAATGATTGCAAAACTTGGAATTGACGTCTACATTGTGAAGGTGATGGTCTTTGGCAGCTTCCCACTACAATAATCTGCAATTTAAAGTTCTCATGAAGCAATACTTTGATTGGTACAGGCAGCCACAAGCCATTCATTAATGGCCCTAAGTGGTAGATTGAAAGATGACATACCTGAAGACTGGCTCGGAACAGTTGTTCGACTTGTCAGATAGAAGAGATGGTTACACTAGAATATCCTTGTGGTACCGTAGTCCATTAAACTGAGATTTCTATCCTTGATTACTCTGAAAATGTAAGGCTGCAATTGGCTTTCTTAGAAGTTACTTCTCATCCCTAGTGTTAACAGGTGTGGAAGGTTGTGATTGTACTTCTCGAGGTAAAAAGAAACTTGTCTTGGGGGTTCAAGTATCATCCCTTTCACAATCAGCTTGGGTTTAAATTAACATTCATGTAGTGAGAAAATCATTTCTGTGCCCGGATCCAGCCTCTTGAGTCTTGTTATTTGTTTGAGCCTATTGTTAACATCTGGTTACATTGAGAGGCTGGGGCTCTCCAAGATTAGAGCTTTGGATGAGTGTTGTATTTTTTCTTAGGTTTACACCTCTTGGTTTGTGCTATTGGGTTTTCTTCCAATCGTTTGCTTTAGCATTTGGAACCGAAGGAAGGCGACCTCCATCTTTGACGCAATTCTAGAAAAATGGTGGGTCTCAAGCCAGCCAAGTTTCAACTTTCTCTAATACTCTTGTACAGTTTGTATTAAAAATTGGACGTTCCCTTCTTTCATCTTATTTTTTGAGGATAGATTTTTTTAAAATTTCCTTCCAAACTAGAAAAGATTTGCAACGAAATTTTTTAAAGACTTGGCTGGTATACTAAGACACCAAAATTATTCTTATAATAATTCTCAAATTTAATCAGGTAAAATAATATTATGTACAAACATAAAAAGAAAGTAAATTTCTTTTCTTTCACTCTCCTCTCTAAGTTTTAAATTTCTCTCTTTCTTCTCTCAAAATCACAAACACAATGTTAATGTGATAATTGTTGCTAGAATAAAATAAGTCTCGTCACATATCCTTCTGTTCCAAAATCAAGTTTTTTTTTTTTAATTTTGATAAAATGCATCTCTAAAATAATTATGTAATGATAAAAATAATAGTAAAAATCAAGGACAAAAAAAGAATACCATGTCAAGGGTGCATGTTTCTTAGAATGGAGTATATCTACAATTTAAAAAAGAATAGAGCATCTTTAACCAACAAAGGACTATAAATGAAGACCATGGTTTATGAAACATTTGCACTAGGAATCAACCCTTCCCTGCTTCCCCAGCATATTATCCAAAAGTAGAAATAGCAGGGAAGACCTTAGACCGCTGAATAACATTTTCAACAGCAGATCATAAAGTAGAATCATTAATTCTCATCCCCATAAGGCCAAATAAAAATGGTTTTTAAATCAAGTTTATAGATAAAGATGTTCAAAGGGAGTTTTCTCCCTCTCTGATTGACCATGAAAAGCAAAATGTATTGAGTAAGAATATATTGCATGTTACCTATTTAACAGCCAACATATTTAATCACAGAAGGCATCAGCAAAAAGATAACTTCTCAAAAAGGCTGAAGGTTTCAAAAACAGTGTGTATACCATATTGCCAACAAATTAACATATCCCATTCCCAATAAAAGACAACATTCAAGCAGTAATCAAGCGGAACAAAAATATAGATAAAAGCGAGCCTAATAATGGTAAGGTAATATAGCATCTCTAGATATTGGATGCGCATGATGACCACCATGTATCCAGCTGTAAAATTCATGAAAATGGTGACCACTTGTGCAAGCCACAAGTGCACCCCCAAACTCAGGTAAGCTACTTGGGGCCAATATCCTTGAGGGCACAGATCTGTTCCTCTCCCATGGCAGACATGACCGACACGACCAGGTCCTTCCCCTCAGCAAATCCATCCTTGATCTGTTTCAACACTCATGTTAGTATCAAAACTCCACAAGTATACAAGGCATGAGATACATGAAGAAGAAAATTACTGTTAAACAGATATAAAACCAAATAAAATGGAGATAATAAATACATTCCTAGAATAAATAACAGGGAAATTGTGCATATGTTTTTCTGTGAGTGCACTACCTTACAATATTAAGGAACGTAGGCAAGTATCTATAATGTTATCGCCTTTGAATCCAGCTAGGATGATGCCAATATATGAGAACCCTTGTTGTGTTGTTTAGAATCATGTTAGAAGAATCGACCCACAATTTGGGACACAAGAACTTATGTTTGATCTTGGACCATACAGCTTCATTCATACCAATTAAGGGGGTACTAGTGTACCCTTCTAAGTTGTAAGGGCACCTACCTCAGACCGTAAAAGGTACCCGTACCTACCCTTAGTCCCATTGTCTGCCTCAAATCCTATGTGATTTCGTTGACCAGGTCTCATTATAGTAGTTTGTGTGGGGCAGTTTCCCGCAAACTAGCTTCTCTGTGAGAATAGACGTATAGTCTGAAAGTCTGAACATTGACACAGCAAAGGCTACTAGCTTCAGCTAGCTTTTGTGAACTACATTGCGTGCAATATCAGTATTAAAATTCTGGTAGCCCTCGTGCCTTGAGAACTTGCAGTAAATAAGCTGGATTTGTAGGTAAAGAACACACCAAGAGACAAAAAGGAGAGTACATCTAGAAGAAATATAAATATCATATCCACTAACCTGCGTGAGCAGGGCGTCATCAGTTGGAAGCTTCAGATCGTCCTTAGTACTACCACTGTCTGTCAGTAGGCTCACCTACAACATTTGCAAAGTATTAGGCTATATTCACCGAAGTAAAAGAAACAATCAAACAATGTAAAGCAACGCACAAAGCCATCCTCAGATATATCAATAAGCTGGTAGTCAGTACGGTTGACATGAGGGACCTGTAATTCAAGGACACATCTTATGTTTAGAATGGGAAATGCATCAGTAGTTGCACGCCCAGAAAACACAAAAGCAATCATGAAAGATAGATAAACATACATCACAATTATGGGAAGAAGGAACAATATCTTCAAGCTTTTTCCCATTAAAGATGTCAATCGCAACAAAGTGACATTTAGCATGACCATGCTTCCCAGTCTTGGAAGTTGAGACCTCCACAACCTGTACACAATCATAAGATGGTCATTAACTAGAAAGCATCTTCAGATCTTAATCACATATGGAAAACAAGAGCAGATGGAATCCATCATGAAGAGACTACTGGACATACTGGCACTACTCAAGAATCAATTAAACAGACCTATTCATGAGCTCTAACAACTTAAATAAACTCTAGCAATAAGGATATTCTAACATAATATACATTCTGCGTGGAAGGATTATCAGAACAGAAGGTTGCCTTAATACATGGTAATCATAACTAGATGCTAGATGTAGATGATTTTCATTAACCTTGGAATAATGAAAGTTGGATTGGAAGTTCCAAAGTACAGTTGAAACAATTTGCATCAGAAGACATAAGCAAATAGGAGTTTCAAAGAATATTACTTGATAAGCTATTCCTCATAACAAATTTTATATTAGAGATCTGAATATACCAGTTCAACACTAACTAGAATAATATTTCTCAGATAGTTATAAACAAACAGATATAATTAACATACCAAAAAAAGAAAGAGAGAGAGAAAGATAATATAGCTAGATTTAGGAAAAGGTACAATCAAGTCAACTATGAACACTAATCTTATAGGAAAGCCAGACCTGAGCATAAACTGAGTATTACTAAAATGAAACCACAAACATGTATAGCAGATATGCAAAAAATAACAGCAAAAAAGGAACACTAAGATCTATATAAATAGATATTAAAACTCAAAACAATACATTTATGTATATCCAATCGACAATTCCCTTGAAATCACTGTACCAAATGTATAAACAGATACAAAATGAAGATTTATATAAATATGAATCCATATACGTAACAATCCAGATTGAAGATTTGAAAACGTAGAATCAGAAGAAGAACAGCAGATCTAAGAGATAATAAGGAGAGAGAAGGATAGAAGACCTTGCAAGCGCGGCCTTTGATGACAATGTAACCGTTCTTGCGGATGGTGCCGGCCTGCTGAGGGAACGTCTTCGAAGCTCCGGCGTCAGCCTTTGACTCGAACTGGTGCTCCTCGTCCGACATCTTTCTTGCACCGATCAGAAACGAGTTGTAGAGAGAGTTATGAGAAATGATAAGCAGATAAGTTTTGGATTAATCTGATAAGAGAGAGAAAATATATAGGACGGAAGTCGGACTACTGGTATTTGCGAAATTGGGACTGGAGGGTTTTGTGAAACTCTTCTCATGTTGGATTCGTTTTCGGCCGTTGGATTTGAGGGATTATTATAAAAAAAAATTCTTTTTTTTTTCTTGATTGATGTGAAAAATTAGAATATTTTTTTTTGTGTTTTCTTGTGGTGGCTACTTTTAAATTTTTATTACTATTGCGTTGAGAGGACGCTAACCATTCATGCGGCTCCATTGGCTTTGGCGTATGTATGTATTGATAATAATAAAATCTAGTTTAGAATGGCCGCACGTGCTTCGCGTGTGAGTGTAAAGCATACGGAAATTATGGAAAATGAAAAAAACAGTGAGTTGGACGAAAAATTGACTCGTGGATGAAACTTAAATATGAGAAAATAAAGTTTTTTCTGTCCTAATTACTATATATAATAAATTTAGGAATTAATATATATATATATATATATATATATATATATATATATATATATATATACATGCTGTCTGTCTGCAAATGCAAATGAATATTGAATAATACTTGATTGAATTTGTGGAAATATAAACTTTTATTTGCTAAAATAACAATTCCCTGAATTAATTTTAAAAGCATATTCGAACTTAAAATTTGCTTTTGTGGTATGCTTCCCATTTTTCAAAATGAAAAATTCCAATATAGAAACACAAGTTTTGGACATTTTTACCCTGGTTTGACAGCTTCTGAGAAAGTATGTTATGAAAAAAGAAAAAAAAACATTTGCAGATATTTTCTGTTGAACAGATCAATCAAATAATCAATAACATAATAATGCAAGTACAATGAATTCTACGTATTAGTACTCCCTCCGTTCCTTAATATAGGTCGTTTTAGACATGTACACAAAAATTAAAAAAATGATTAAAAAACATTAACTATATTATTAATTATTTATAATACCCTTCACCTCACTTATCTTATAAATATGGATCAAAAAATTAAGTAGAATAATAAGGGACAATTTGGAAAAAATAGTAATCAATTCTCCTAGATAACCACAAACGACAAATAATTAGAAATAAAAAAAGAAAAAGTCTAGGGGGACCGGATATGGTGACCGGTCCATTTTTTTTTTTTTAATGTCTCTTAAATAATTTATAAGATCTATTGGAACTGGAATTTTTACAGAAAAAAGTGTTTTGGATGTCATTTAGATATATGTAAAAAATATGTCTGTACAGTCTGTAAAATTTTTTTACATGTATCCAAATGACATCCAAAACATTTTTTTCTGTAAAAATTTCAGTTCCAATAAATCTTATAAATTATTTGAGAGACATTTTAAAAAATAAAAAAATAAAAAAAATTTAGACCGATCGCCATATCCGGTCGCCCCAGAAGCTCTCATAAAAAAAAAATCTAAATCGACCTGCGTATAGAAACGGAGGGAATACAAAGTACAAACAATATGAGGGTTGCGGGGTTACAACTTGAGTTGGAGTAACAAGAGCCACTAAAAGTGGCATATTAATTAGATGCTGCTGCTGCCACCGGCATACTTTTGACTAGTTTTGGAAGAATTAATCTAGGGGGATATTTTTTGATTTTTTGTTGACATTATTAGTGACATTATTTTTTTATTTTTTTTTGATTTTTTTTTTGTAGTACCTCTAAAAAAATGTATAGTGTTTATTCCAACTGAAATTTTTAAAAAAAACAGTGTTTTAAGTGTAATTTAGATACATACAAGAAACAGGGTATGTACAGTCTGTACATCCCTGTTTCTTTCCTGTATCCAAATTACACCTAAAACACAGTTTTTTACAAAAATTTCAGTTGGAATAAATACTATATATTTTTTTAGAGGTACTATAAAAAAAATACCAAAAAAAATAAAAATAAAAAAATGTCGCTACTCAATGTCAAAAAAAAATGTCACCGTAGAAGTACTCGTTTTGGAATCTTCACTATATATAATAGCAGTTCTAGCATGCATCTGAGAAGTAACTCCCTTGCTTGCTTGCCTGCTTTGTAGAGGAAGCCATCAATAAGTGAGAAATTCTTCAAAGCCACCACTGGATTAGTACGATTATACATACATACAGGAGGATCACACCTTCCTCCTTTCAGGGTCAAACATTAATATGAGTTTGTTTGGATTACAAAAACAGGTCTGATCTAGTGTGTGTTCAAACTTCAAACCATATGGTTCTGGAAACATATACGACACAAAGATGTGCTTCCTGCATCCATCCTGCTTTGAAAAACATTGTAATGATTAATATAGAAACCAGCATCACTCTAATCAAATTAAACAATAATAAATGCTGATATGTATGCCATCACCTTTCTTTGAACCACCATATATAAAAACTAATCTCCTATTTGGAACTTCACCGCTCATCAACTTCGTGTATGAATATTTCGGGAGACTTTTCTCTGTGACACACAAAGCATGCACAAACTTATAATGCTAGTTCACATGGAAGAAAGAATTACTAGCATGACTCCAAATAACAAGGCCAATCACTTCTTAATCTCAATTTTATTGTCTTTTAGATTATACAGATAGATGTGCTAGGATGAAATGACAAGTAATCAACAAATTGAAGTTACGGATAGATAGAATATAGGAAACCCATCAGATTACTCTGTTGGAGGAGAAATCTAGAGCCATCAATGAGATATGGTTCAGAGGTGTTAAAAGCCACTGCTTTAGAAATTAGTAGTTTTGAGTAGATCCAAGTAGCTAAAAATAGCAGGATTGGACAAACTCATAAATTTTAACAAGCATGGAGACATAACTTTTCTGAGATATTAATTTCCTGGCCCTCAAATATAAGAGTGGACGGGACTATACCATGTCTAGTTATGACAGAAATTATGAGAATAAAGTAACCATATACTTTATAACTATGTGAATTGAATTGAAGTACCCATGCAAACAGACGAAGTGGAGTGACTACTTGCACGTGCAACCGGGAAGCACATCTGGTAATTCAGTCGATGGAAGGAAAAGAACACTTCTTATCGCCCTCCTTAGATGGTAACTTTAATACGAATGGTCAATAAATAATCTATATTCCCTTTACACTGTATGTAAAGAATGCTAACAGGTTTAAAAAATACAAATGTACCTAGATCCCCTGTAAAAAATAGCTTGACTTGTTGACAGAAAACAGTGCATCAATGGAGCAATGTTTTCAATTACAGTGCATCAATGAGACAATGAGCAGTTATTCTGACCAAAAGGTTATTGAACTCGACTCATGGATGAGATGGGTTTGACTATCTTTCAAAGCATCAGTGAATAATTTGTTCACTTTAAAGTGCACGGCATATTCTCAATCCAGTGACTTCTGCCTTTGGTTTACCATTATTGTATTGCTTCAACAAAACTTTCCCAATATAGAATTCAAATCTTATGCTACCATAAATCACAGAAATGGAGAAACTCTTAATGTTATGAATCATAAAAAATTATATCAAATGCTTGAATAAGTTGTGGGCAGTAGTAACAACATAATTAAATAAATAAACTAAAAATTGGTAGGAGAGAAATGATTTACTAACATTTCATTTGCTTCTTGGTATGTGTAGCTTGATGCAACAGCCAAAAAATGCCCCTCGTGATTATACGATAACGAGGCAACACCATTGGGGTATCTTGGAATCTGAAAGCATGAGAAGGTTAGATGCAACTGGACTTCTCTGTGGAAATAAGTGTATGTTACACGTGATGAAAGAGAAATTCTTCCAAACACCACAAATTTTGACTAGAACCTTTCCACATGACATGGATGAAAAATGCTGCTAAAATTTCAAAGAATAAAGAAGCAGGTGAATAAAGTTAATGAGATATTGAGATGATATAGAATAACATCAAACCAGTAAAGGAGAAACATTAAATTGCCAATTGGTCGAAGGAATATGTACTTGCCTTTTATATGATTTAAAATAGCTTTAATACAAAGTACTTGTGTTGCAAATGTTCTAATGGCGTGGTGCATAAAACTCTACATAAATTCTCCATAGAAAATTATCTATTTGACACAAGCCAGTAAAAATACATTAAACAAGAGTACAAGACAACAAAAACGTTGCAGCAATTTTTTGGGTACAAGTCTTCGGTATATAATGTTATTAAATTCACCCTGTACTCAATAGTAGTAACCAAATCATTGGTTAACTAAGTCATAGTAAAATAAGATGGAAAGTACCTCCAATAGTCTTTTCTTGCTTCGAGCATCCCACATGATCACGTATCCCTCATTATCGCCCGTGACAAACCCACCACCAATGCTAACAAAACAAAAAAAACAGTGTCATGTAACCTTTGTAAGTAATACGATACTACATTTGCATAAAAGCAACACATACGATGGATTAAATGCAATATCATTCACTGCTGCTGGATAAGTCCTTCCATCCTTTGCTTTTGGATGACATCGGAATATATATCTGCAATAGATCATAAAAACCCAAACATTTGTTTCTTTTAGAGGCAATTGATCATAAAAATCCAAGCATTTGTTCCTTCAACATAAGCAGGCAGAAGATATATACTGAAAATATAAAACAGTACACCGTAAATTAGAGTTTTTATAAAGATTAGATCTGCTCCCAATGCTATGACTACCATAGCAAAGAGGTATAAATAGTCATGCTTGAGGCATATATTTTTCTTCTTCAACTTATTGGCAATAGCTGATTCTTGTGCAGCCATTTTTATCCAAGTTACATACTGAAATTTTTGATAGTTCAGTGACAGATATATATTGCAGTTGTTTAGAGAAAAAAATTGTCAAAAGAATAATTTTTTTGAAAGAGCCGTAATATCAATGCTAGTTTTGGCGTACGAAACATATCAGGAGTCCAGATATCAGCATTACTGGTTTCATTCACACCAGTTCTACTAGTAATATGTATAATGTGTTCAGGGTTCATCCTGCGAGGACTCCTCATTTCACCTTTTATCATTTTTTTTTCCTGTTTTCATTAATTTCTTTTAGCCTAACCAACTTTTTCACACCTATAATTCTACCATTTATTGCTCTCAGGAAAAACAAAGAAATTAGGTGTCTTAACAATTCAATGCAGAAAATATCCAAGTTCCAGCTAATCAATCACTATCTAAATATTTGAAGTAGCACAATCTTAACTGACCCATCAAAGTTTGAGCTGGATGGAGAGAAGTACTTGACTGCTACACGTCCGTCAATTGATCCAACAACAAATCCTGCAGGAACAGATATTTCACATTGAAAGCTAAAATCAAAGGAAATGTGGAAATTTAAACAAAAAATAATCAAGAATTACCCTAATATTTTCACATGAATTTTGTTTATAAGTTGGAATTGATTCCACGTATAGCAAATTTACAAGAGAAAGAATATGTAAGATAATCTTAAAAATAAAAATAAATAAAAGAGTACTTTCACAAATCCTGCAATAAATACTGCATCTGAATAGATATTTCACATTGAATATTAACATCAAAGGATAAGTGAATTTTCAAAATATACACAAAAAGTCTAGAATGACATTCCCTAATTCTTTCACATGAAATTTATTTATAAGTTGGAATTGATTCTGCATACAGCATATAGCAGATTTATAAGACAAAGAATAAGTATGATAAATAATAATAAATAAGTACTTTCACAAACTGATATATGTGGCCAAGCATGTGGCCAAAATTTTCTATTTTACAGGTACATGTGAGTTGTTACCAAAATGTGGGGAAGATTTTTATTCAGAAGTGTGAAATAGGCCATTATTATAGGGTATTTATAGAAAATACTGACTTGACTCGTGTGGACACTATTTCCTAGAATGACGACAGCTAAACACTGTAAGACAAATCTCTCTCATAGTAAAAGAACAATTATACGGACTAAGCCATTGAAATCACTACTAAGATTATAACAGAACAATTGGCACAGTACCTTCAGAGTTAACATTTGGGCGGACACATGTTATCCGATTGTCCATACATGATTCTTTTGCATAAATTGAGTTGTTAAAGTTGCGCAAATCATACATATAAACTGATGGCCCAGTAGCAACCATCAAAATAAACCCAGATATAGACATAGAGTCCACCTCCCCAGCAAGATTGTTCAACCATTCAATAGCCTTCGATGAGCGTGTATCCCAAGATCTTATCTTTTTATCCCAACCAGCAGTGATAACTTGACCTTTACAGTGGACAAAGAAAAGTTATTGCTATAGATTTCAGGGGTATATAGAAACAGAATTGAACTGATAGAAAAAATGTATGGAGCATGAAACTTCCATGCTTCTTACCGTCTATGTTGTGTAGTCAACAATATTGTGTGCCACAACATTCTGATTGATAGCTGGATTAGCTTCTGGGTACAAGCACTTGTATTGAGGCAATATACAACATGTCTGAAGAGTACTTTGATGATAAAGAAAATATAACAACAACTTATTTTCTCATGATCTTCTCAAATTGTCAGTTTGTCACACTACACAAGACCAAAAATCTTAACTGGTAGTACTTCATGTTCATTGTCTAAGGTTTGATCAGTCCATGACTCATTGCATTAACACGTCAATGATTTATCACTAGCATATTATCATTGGCAAATATTTAAAAAGATTAGCCTGAATCGCTGCTAGTTTATGCCAATAAAATCTACAATGGTTAAGTTCTTTTAAGCCTATGATTTTTAGACTTCAAGCAGTTCATACCACAACAGATGAAGTACAAAGAATTGGATGCAAGGAATAAAATAAATAGAAAGATTGTTGAGGCTTTAGGAAGGTAATGAGACACACAATTCCAAATCAAATGAAGCAGTAAGCTTCATCCATGGTTCCTAACAACCTTCTCTAACCAGGAAACTTCAATCCTCTTCTATTTGTAGACTATACAATATTTTCTTTATTGAAACAATGCCTCTTGTTCACTTCTTTGACCCAACTTTGGCATGCTTGACCTTAAGTTATCTGTTCATTGACTTCTCAATATCTTAGTATCTCAAGAGGTAGGGCACCCGTGAGGTTTGCAATGTGTTTACCGAGAAACTTAAAGTGAAACTATGGCAGTATATGATTACACTGGTTACTTAATGAATCTGAATTAAAAGCTTACGAACAGCAGATAAGAAGATGTAGCCTAAAAAAATAAATTATGTCAAGACATAAGATAGGTGTTAATCATTACAATTTTCATGTGTAAATGCATATTTAACGGTACAAGTTACTAGAATGGCACATAAAAGGGCATAAATCATCATTTAAGAACCTTAAAAGGCTACTAGTTCAATGGTATGAACAGCTTACATGTTTCATCAGAGTATTCTACACAGGTTGCTAAGTCATCATGGTTTCCAATTGTGGCATTAATTCCTGAATTCAAATCGTACCTAAAAATAATTTGCAACAATATCAGTCATCTAATATAGCTCAGTAACACAAAATGAGATTGCAGAGAACATAAGAAAATATGTTGTTTGATTGTTTCTGTAGAACGAAGCTCAAACTCAAAAATGTTAGAAATTGCTCCCTCTACACTGCTAGGAAAGAGATGATCGACAAAGCATGCCATTAAACAACCAAATCAGCATACATTGGCATCGAACGCATTCTTGATAGAAGATTGGAGATCAATAAACAAGCTAGATATTTCAAACACATTTTTAACATGCATTACATATATCTTGAATCTAGTTATTAAGTCCAGAATCTCACTGAAATTCATATTTTAAAAGATATCAACAGATGTAACATATAGCAGAAACATTAGATCATGGCTGTTGGGAGTTACTGTTTTGAAGAAAATATTATTATGTGGTTGTCGGTGAGAATTATAGGAAAGGGAGTGGTTTGATACTCTCCTTACACCTTTATGGATGAAGATAACAATTGTCCCTAATATGCAAGTTAGGACATAAGTTTGAATAAGAAAGTCAACAGCATGTAATAAATGTTAGATGGTATTCCAACATAAGATTTGAAAGTTTGATAAACTAGGAAGGTTTTGAAGCCGAATTAATTTAGGCTATGATGCAAACATGCCGGAGAATGTCTAGTTTCAACATTTAATAAAGGTTATGTAGTTTTTTTGGAAACTAATTGTAATATAAATATGAAACCATACATGGAATTTTTGTAGTTTGAAGAGACCAGGCTCCAGCCAGCCCCCAATAAATTATTCGATGCTGTCTTCCCGTTAGTGCTGAATTACAAAGTTTAATGAGTAGCACATTTACATATGGATGTAGCTGTCAAAGTGACCAAGTGTACTTCACTTCAGATAAGAAGGCATGAACCCTTATGTAGAGACATGAAGCATTACAATAGGTCATAACCCAGGCGTGATGATCTAGAATGCCACTAACATTGCCTACACCAGGTCAATCATGCACCGCAAAAATTCCAGATAGCTTAGAAATACTAGGTATTCTTTTATTATCTGAATTTACTTATTAGTTAGTCTAAAACAATAACATGGATTGCCTTTGGTTGGAGAGTTGTATTGTACAAGTTTTCATTAGGATTATCTCCCTCTGTCCCCAAAAGGACGAACAAAGTACAATTTTCACACATATTAAGAAAAGTAAAAGTAAAAGAAAGAGAGTAAAAAAGTTCCAAATTTATTCTTAGTGGCCCTACATTCTTATATAAAGTGATGAGTACTTTTATTTTTTTATAATAATAGACCCTATAAAATGACATATTTAACCTTCACTTTATGTATTTTATCTCATCCTTTTGTGTACAAACAAATTTGTACTTTTAGTCCTCTTTTGGGGCAGAGAGAGCATTTATATAGTAAGTACACCCTCTGGGTATGACAGGCATGTGCTATATACCACTGCATTTTGTGTTAAGAATTGGAATGTAGATGACAAAGTAGGAACATAATAATAACTTCTAGTTAAATTTAAACATCATAATATCTGCAAGCTTAATTTCTCAAAGCAGACTCTTATCCCTGAAAACCAAGAGAGAGTGAGTGAACTTATTTGAGCACTATTTTGCTCAATTATAAACATGACCATCAAATAAAACAACCCAATTCAAACTAACATGATTCCTTTCCCTCATCTAGCTTCGTCAAACACTTCACTAGCTCTCCAATTATATGATCATATCAAACAAACTTGCTAATTTGCATAAAATATTCACAGTAAAAACAATCTAATAGAAAAAAGTTGGGTAATTTGAACATTGAGTACAAACCTTCTAACAGAACAATCAGAACCAGCACTTAAAGCAACATACTCGTTTTGGAAACAACAATCCAGAAGTGCAGCTTCAGTCCGTGCTTCTGTCCTGAGCTGAAAGCTCTCTATGTCATACAACCTAAGATTCTGCACATAAAAATATTGAGCTTGTAAAATCCGTATATAATTAGTATATAACCACAAACAGAAACACAAATACTCACAGAGTCCCACGAGGAAATGAGGAGATTGTTGGACTGCGGTGCGAATCGGATTCTAGATATGGCGTCTCGAATTGGGTCTTTAAATTCTAAACAAGACCCATTCATTCTGGAACTCAGGGAATAGATATTTGATCAAAAACAAAACTCTAATTTCGTAATTTGAATGAGAATCGAAGTTCGAAATGGTTGAATTTAGTGAAGAACGAAGAATGACGAACAAATATATTTTGATCTCGGCTTTTCCCACTCCGTGGGTAGATGTAATATGAATCAGACTTCTCAGGTCTGTTTACAAAAGTGCCCTTCCACCATTATTTTTCCTTATTCTTTTCTTTTATTTATTTTACAAATTCTTAAATATAAATAACTACCAAAAACTATTAACCTTTTTCTAGTTCGGTCAATTTATGACGTGACAGGTTCAAATCGAACGAAAGCGAAAAAAATAATTAATAATCTAATTGAAAAAATTAAACGTTTAATTACATAAATGAAAAAAAAAATAATAATTAAAAATAATTATTTATATTTAAGCTATTTAGAAGTTCCACTCCGGCTACCACCGTTATTTTCTTTCTACTTTTACTGATTCCATATGCAGGTCTAATTTAATTAGTAGTAGTACTACCTCCATTAAAAATGCTATTCTTATTTTGTAATTAATTTTTTTTTTAATATCAAAAACGAGTTCTATTCTATATATAAAAAATTCTACTTACTTTTTGAAGCTTAATAATTCTAAAAATATAAGATAATGCTGACCTTAATGTACTGATTATACGTGGACAATGCAGTAATTTCAAGTAAATGGAATTTAAGGTATAGGGGGGAATACTACCATGACTATATAAAAAAGAAAAATTTATTTACAAAGTTATAGTAGGGGTATATTCTAGACTGAGAACTCACAAATACTATCAAACAAGAGAAGCCATTCTCTCACAAATATTAAACTCACGAAGAATCTCCCAATACCTACGGAATCTCTTCCAGGCTCAGCCATCTTCATATTACACTCGGAAATCATTATATTTTTCATCTGGAACATAGAAATCAAACTTTACACCATATATCTAAATTACACTTAAAACACTATATTTTATAAAAATTCATGTTAGAATAAATACTATACATTTCTTTTGGAGTCACAGGCAATTTTTTTTTTTTTTTAAATGTCCGATAAACTAAGGTTCTCTTGGTCGATTTCTTGAGCAGTGAACCCGCCATTTCTCAAAAAATACCGAATCCAGATTATTCGAAGAACCTAACGATACCCAAATAAATTCAAACATAAACTTATTGATTTATAGAAAGTAAAACTAATTAGCCAAGAAAGTGCGGAATAGTTTATACCTTTAGAGGGAGTAAAGAGCTCCGAATGGAGTTCCCAGGATAAGAGCCTAATGCTGCAGGGACCCTTAAATCTCCAGAAATCGCCATTTTTTTTCTCTTCTATCTCTAGGGCTTCGTCCACTTGCTCTTCACTTATGCTGATGCTTTCAGGCGCAGAGGTGCTCAACAGATGCAAGCTTACGGCTTACCAATAACTCAACGACGTCGTCTTGTAAACAAAGTTTCAGTCTCTGTTGAACTCCGCTGACATACCTATTTTGACCCCCAAAAGAAAAGGGGCAAAACAGGAAGAAAGCAAGACTTGAAAACTGAACAGAGTACAGGTGCAACCAAGACAATGAAGAAGTTCAAGGCCTTCCCAGTCCGTGCAGACTATAACAGATCCTCATCCTACGACAATCAGTAATCAAAATCTGCAACAAAATTCCTGCTACAAAAACAAGATCAACTCAAACATTTACCAATTCTGGTTAGCTGAGGCCTCAATCCCTATTGATTTGCTCTCATCAACACCATCTCTAAACATCCCAATCTCCCTTTTTTTTATTTCTTCCTTTTTTGATAATCATATATATATGCATGTTAATTATTCATTCTATATAAATCATATACGTAATGTGTTTTAGTGTCTATTGCTCTGTCGGTGTTAATTCCGCTTAGCTTGCTTGCTTGCATTTTTGTTTTATTGACTTCGGATTCATTTCTGGAAAAGAAAAAAAATGATCCTTCCAAGTTTTAAGCTTTTTATGGTAAAATGAAGTAATATGTTAAAATAGAGAGAAATGAATCCCCCACCCCCAAAAAAAAAATTTGATAAAAGGGAAAGAAAGATGTTTTCCTTTTTGTTTCTTTAACCACATTTTTGCTTTACGAGGTAAAACACCTGTGAGCAAAATTAAATATGCGGGTGGAAACTTTCCCTCTTTCCACATAGTTACTTCATGAAAGTTTTGATAATGTTATGCAGAACTTGAAAATGCCAATATGTTCCATGTTGTAAACTTAGTGCTAACTTAATTTTGCAGCATTACCAATTTGGTGAATTACTTGCTTTGGTCCGGTTGCAATTCTACGGTAGTATGGTGTCTTACTCAACTGACATGTTCAGTTTTTGAAACTTCTATTATTGGTCTTTTTGTAGATAATTAAGAATGATTTTCAATGTAATAGGTGACCTGGACATTAAGCTAACATGGATGATGAGATGATTACTTTGAGTAATGTAATGTCAGTCGAGCTTGCAATTAAAAGGGAGCTTGAGTATCGAACTAAGATGGAGGCATTGAATGTGCAACTTCGAAGCCGGTTGAAACCTTTGGTGCCATTACAGGTAAGATTTATTTATAATTGCTTCCGTTTAATTAGATAACAATTCCAACTATGTTTCTATAACTAAGAAGTAAAATGCCCCTTTTGAATTACATAACTTGATTTATCAAGGTAAATTTGTTATTGAAGAAGACTATTTTCAGGCAGAGGGTATTAAAATGTTCATGTGTGAGATATGAAAGCATATTAAAACTTTTACACGACATTATAGGTAATTGCCACCGTATTTCAGGAGTAGTGTTTAAGTTGTGAAATCTTGTGCTTTATTTGTGCAACGTGCTTCTGATTCATGAACGACTTATTTGGTGTTTGGTGGTTATAGAGAATGTTGTGCCAGAAAATTGCTTTCTTGAAATAATGCTATCATCCGTCAGTGCTTCAAAGTTTTCCGATCCTATATAATTGGTTTGATATCTTGTTCCTCTGAAATTACAATTGTTTCATCTAACTTGCATGTTTCGAACCACCATTCATGTCATAGGGGCCTCCTCCAAGTCAAGTGGGATTAAAGAGAAAAGAGCTGGCTATCAATTCCCAAGTCTTTCCTGAACGGCAAGCTTCTTCAAGTTCCCAAGCTTTCCAAAAACATCCTGCTGTGCTTGTCTGCAATGCCTGCAAGATGGCCTTTGCCACTCTGTTTCATCTCAGGCAGCATTGTTTAACTCAGAGACACCATGAAAAATTGCTTCAATTAAAGAAAAGGAAAGTGGCTTTAAGCAACCCACTGTCTTGTGACCTATGTAAATCTCAAGGCTCAAGTGTCCTTGTAATAGAGGGACATCTTAATGGACTAAAGCATGCTGAATCCCTTAAAGCGTTTGAGAATGCAAAAATGGCAAGAGCTGGACAGGCTTGGCTGCAAACTGTAAATGACACGTTCTCAAATGGGAGATCTGCTTTGTGAATTTATGAGAAGGAGCACAATCAACATTGACAGCAGCCTTCATGCTGCTACTCCTCGAGTTACTCGAGTATGTTCTTCTATATGATTTAAGAATGCTTTGGATTGATCATTGATCTTCTCTAAACCTTGTGTGACTTGGGAAAATATGTATAAACATTTAGAAGTTGACACCTTCAAGACTTTAAGAGGTTTTTAGATGTCATACCCAGTGTCCTCTCTGAAAATGATGTAATGAAATAGTGAATAATGTTGCAAAGGATGACATATTGAAGTAGTGCTATCATTTCTAGTCCTTTTTTCCCCCAACATTACCTGCAAATAAGAAACTTTGTGAATAATAATCTATATAAATATGACAATATGATGCATAAGTGGAAACTATTTAGTTCATTGTTTATCCACATTCTTTGATTCTTTGTTCAAACATTTATGTGTACATATCATGTATATTAAGAACTTGGTAGGTTTAGCAAAATTTTAACATTAATGCGGAAAATATATTAATAAAGGAACGATTTATTGTGCTGTATTTTTGCTTGAGTTGTGGAACGGAAAGTAAAGAAAATGCAACGGAGTTCATGATTCTCTGTTTGGGTACTGAGATATAAGAAAAGAAACATGGGAGTGGAAGTAGATATAGTACTATATTAACATGTCCTTCATGCTTTGTCTCACAATTTTAGTTTTCTTTTTTGGTGCATGGATGTCATTTTAGTAGTAAAAATACAAAGGGAATGCGTCTTTAGTCTTTTCATTTATGTTTATTTCCCTTACAAATATATGAACCAATTGAAGAATTACTACTTCCACGAATATCAAAAACATTGAAGTGGTCATGGATGCTCAAGCAGCGATTGAAGCTTATTTTGTACTACTTGCTGATCATCATCAACTGACTGCGGTACCTTTTGTTGCAGTTCGATATGAAGAAGCTAGGAGGGGCTCAAGCTTATGTACCGGGAAGTCGATGCCTGTGCAGGTATTCTCGTCAAATGAATAATAATGCAAGGTTGGATCTAATTTCATTTTCTTGCTTCTAATCAGATCTGTGTAAATTTTAAAGCAACAGCACCGCTAGTGAGTACTATTTAATATATCAATCTAATGCAATGTATGTTAAAGAAATAATCTCTCATTTATGGCTCTTAGAAGTGATGGGAAAGATAATGCACCAATGGAATAGGACCAAAATAATCTTCCTGTACACTTGGTTACCATTTGTATATGTGCGCCATCTATGTTCCATAGTAACCTGATTGAGTCAAGAACGTCAACTAGTGATTGTAGCTTATGTTAGAAAGACAGAAGCCCGTAACTGTGTCGTGACTCAGGAAAGAACATAGCCTAGCTCTAATTTTTCACAAAGCTCTTCTTGTTGAAATGAGCCTGTTACAAGGGTGTAATGCTTTGTTCTTGAGGCAGTGTGTACAGATTTAGGTTGTCTATCTTATATTTTGCTAGGTAGGCTGCATACACAAGGAGAGGTTCTTGTTGGGAATGTCATAATATAAATTAGATTATCTCAGAAGAAAAAAAAAAGGAAGTCAAAAAATGAAACTGTTAATATGCTTCTTGACTTAACCCTTTGTGTCCATGAATTTTTTTGCCTTTGCATATGCATCCTTCAAATATTTCCTAAACCTGACTAAATCCAATTTAACATTTTGTTCCCTCAGATATATGTCCATGAGCTTTTGGGACCAACCCTTTGCTTGAAGAGCTACTGGGTTCTTCAGCACTATATCTTCCTTCCCATACTTCTCTACTAAACTGCTCTCCTCGGCTCCAATCTTATATTCTACATATTCCAGTTTCAGCTCTCGTGCCAAGTTCCCATAACAATATTTTGAGACCGATTTAGCTCCAATGGGAACTATTTGCATGATCACTGAACCAGGACGTAGAAACAATTGGTGTGTCAATGCCAAACCATGTACTCCTATCATTGCATGGCTTGACTTGATCGATCCATATGATTCGCGCAACGGCGTCTGAGCCATTGGCTTAAACACGATGACATCAAATCCGACCTCCTCGGCTGCACGTGCTACTTCACCTTGGTTCAAAATCACAAGGCCGCTGCCACCACCACTACGACTTGCCAACACGAGCTGTTGCCGTCGGGGTTTTTGAGGTGGTTTAGGGACAAAGGGGTGGTGGTTTTGGCCGTAGGCATTTTCTAGCATGGCATGAAAATGTGTGAGGTTTTTGAAACTAGGTATCAAGCTTGAGCTTATGGTCAGAAAACCATGTGATATTAGGCCCACGGTGGCTGAAGTAAAACAGCAGGTGGCGGTATCATTTTCGAGTATCAGGCTAGGCCAGGCCAGACCCCAGGCCAGGCCCAAGGCCAGGCCAGGCCAGACCTTTTTGCAGGCCAGGTCAGGCCAGACTTTTGTCTAAAAAAAGAGGCCTTTTCAGGCGTTCCAGGCTAGGCCTTGACCGGGCCGGACTTTGACTAGGCCGGGCCCAGGCCAGATCAAGGCCAGGCCGCAGGCCTCGGGCCTTTTGTGCATCCCTAGTGTATAATCGGGTGCTTGCTAAAACTGCCAAGTAAATCTGCTTACTTTCTTAGCCAATAGCCACCAACCTTGTGCTTCAGAGATATGATGAAGTCTTGATTAGGGAAGACCGAACGGACGGTGATGAAGAGGGGAATGAACCCATGGATCATGCATGAATTTAGACCTGGCAAACATGGCCCAAGCCCGCAGGCCGGGCCGGGCCGGGCCGCCCTCCACGGGCCGGGCTGTGGGCTGCGGTTTTTTAGCCCAATAAAATCTAGGTTTTTTTGGGCTTGAACACAAGACTTGTAAGTAAATAAATAAGAGTTCAAACTAACTGAGCTACAACTATTTGTTTGTAATGCAATCTTCAATATATTTTTTATAGAGAAGAAGAATATGATTTGTTAAGAACATGAGTATTGAGTAATTAAGATATGTAATTAATATAAGTAATTAATTAATAATACTAATTTATAATACTATTAAAAATTTAATTGATTGAGATATGTAGTTAATTAATTAATTGTGTCTGTTTGTATTATTGTTTACTATTAATTATTTTATTATTTTTAATATTTATTATTATTACTATTTCTGGTGTAGCAAGATTTAAAAAATAAAAATAAAGGAAGAAGCCCGCGGGCCGGGCCGGCCCAACTCGGGCCACGGGCCTCACAATTTCAGCCCACCAAAATTCTGGCCATTTTGGCCCGGCCCGACCTGCTCATTTGCCAAGTATATGCATGATAGGCTAGATTGGGCCTGAGATTAGGGAAACCTCTTTAATGTTAGCCATTGTGTTGTTTTGGGCTTTTCGTCGATAGGGTCAGACCTTTTCCACTTATTATATTTTTGTGGGCTGGATCCAAGACGTATTAGGTGGAGGCTACTGGATCCAAGACAGTTGGTCGAGTAGATATCATACATATTGTGGGACCGGTCGCAGTTGATCTGCTGAGTCCTTGTCTCGATTTGAATAGAATTAGACCTGACAATTTAGGTCCATTATAACAACTCGGGTCAAATCCGGAGTCCGGAACAAATCTCGGGTCAAATTTCAAGTCCGAATCGAATCAAATCCATCAAAATAAGACCTCAAACCACTAGCCCGATAGTATCTTCTTGGGTTATCTTATCCCACCACAGGCCTGAGACCTTATTTTGATGGATTTAATTCGATTCGAACTTGGGATTTGACCCGAAATTTATTTCGGATTGGGATTTGACCCGGGTTGTTAGATATGGTATCAGAGCCGACTCTCGAAAGCTCGGGTCATAATGGCTAGAGAGGCAAAGATCTTTGGGCCGTGTGTGTGATCGGTTCTTACGGGGACGTCAGAAATTTAAGTGGGAGAGTTTGTAACACCCCAGTCCCACATCGCAAAATAGGGAAAAAAATTGTCTGCATATAAGGAAATAAGTTACTACCAATAGTACCTTCAAGTCATGACTTTTTGGGTGAGCCTATAGTGGGCTACGATGACCCAATAAGATACTATTGGGCCAGTAGTTTGAGGCCTTATTTTGATAGATTTGATTCGATTCGGACTTGGGATTTGACCCGAGATTTGTTCCAGACTCGGGATTTGACCCGGGTTGTTTGTAATACCCCAGTCCCACATCGAAAGATAGAGGAAAAATTTGTCTGCATATAAGTAAATAAGTTACTACTAATAGTACCTTCAAGTCATGACCTTTTGGATGAGCCTGTGGTGGGCTACGATGACCCAAGAAGATATTATTGGGTCAGTGGTTTAAGGACCTTATTTGGATGGATTTGATTCAATTCGGATTTTGAATTTGACCCAAGATTTGTTCGGGACTCGGGATTTGACCCGGATTATTTCACCCAGGCCCGCGGGCCAGGCCGCCCGTAGAAACATGGGCCATGGGTTGCAATATTTCAACCCAAGAAAATGCGTGTCATTTTGGCCCGGCCCGTGGCCTGTGACTTATTTTTTTAAAAACAAAATGTTGCTACTTGTGGGTTATGAAGCTTGAACACAAGACTTATAAGTAAATAAATAAGAGTTCAAACCAACTGAGCTACAACAATTGTTTGTTTTTAATGTAATTTTCAATATATTATTTCTTTACTTTTGTTTAAATTTTACTATTCTTAAAAAGTAAAACTTAAATCGTGTCTAATTTATAATATTTAATTATTTATAAGCATTATCATTTTTAAAAAAAATTAATTAATTGAGATATGTAGTTAATGGAAGTGAGCATTACCTTTGATTGTGCTTTACTTATTTTGGGATGGGTTACTGTGACTTTGGTATTTTACTTCCCTATGTACCAGTTACCACTGTGTTGGGGTATATATAATATCTGCTTATTAATTCTTTTTATTGCTTGATACATTTTTCTTTCTAATACATATTTGTTATTTTGCAATTGGTAGTTTATGACAATTTTTACCACATGAAGGGGATTTATGAACAATTATTACAAGAAACCTTAGCAGAAAACACCCATTAAAGTAAAAGCATCTGCTATTCAAGTACTCCTTTCTTCTGAGGATAAAAGTTTTGATAGACTTTTCACGTATATTAAGAAAAGAAATAAAATGACAAAATTATCCATAATAATATGTCATTAATTATTTTTAATGTAGGTGAGAGAATGATTTTCTAGCTATTCAATTCAAAATATTCTCTCTCCATACTTATTAAATATGGAAAGAGAATTAGAATAAGAAAAGTACGAGATATTTAATACTACGAACATAATATGAAAAAATGTGTAAAAGTTTGATTATTAAAGAAAAGTGGACATTTAACATGGGATTACCTAAAATAATAATAAGAACTTTTATCATAGGACGAATGGAGTATTAATTATTATATTATTTTTGCCATACCTTAGCAGAAAACACCCATTAAAGTAAAAGCATCTTGACATTTTTGCTTTACCTCCAGTATTAATTATTTTATTATTTTTAATATTTATTATTATTACTATTTCTTTTCTCAAGTATTCAAGTCGATCAGACTTCGATTTACAAATGCATTGTAAGACCCCAACTTTTATAAATAAAGATGAATTTTCTATAAATATCATTTTTAAATATTATGGAGTTAATTTGATATAATGTTATAGTTGTGGGTAATATTTATAAATTTTGCAAAGTACGCAAGTTGTTATATAATATTCAATTGGTCGGGGAATATTCGTTTTAACAGAGAATATTCGTACAACGACACAATCATTGGTGGACCCCACAACGGAATTATTGTCGGATTGAGAAAACGACAAAAATATTTTATTAAAAATAACGGCGGAAATTTTACCATTGTTACTGTTGAACTACTCGGTAGTAAAAGTACAGTAATACGTGTGGTTGCATAGTAGCACACAATATTGATTATTAATGCTTATGTGAGAAGTCACTCAGTTTGATTCAATTATTGTCATTAATAATATGAATTATTTAGCGATAATGACGTTTTGTTTTATTCGAATTATTAACGTAATAAAACAGAAACATCTTTTTATATAAAACAGAATACTTTATTAAAGTTATTCTATAAATAGAATATATTATATTTTATTTAAAAGATTTTTCTTTAAATATGGACCGTCAGATTAAAGTAATCAATCTGGACCGTTCATGGATTAGTTACTATGCATTCTATTTTTCTATAAATAGCAGCTCATTCATTCATTATTTCTTACGAATTCACTGAACTCTAGAGAGAGAAACTATAGAGAGAAACTATAGAGAGAGAGAAGAAGAGTATTCTGCTACTTAACTACTTCCTTATTTCAGCTCGTCTTTAAAACGGTAAGGGGTGTTATTCTTTCTTATTCATGAAGAGAACTGTTGTTATTCCATTTCTTATTATTCTGTTGGAATAACCTGTATACGCGGATCTACCCTATACTTGGTGACATTCTTCTATTATTCTGTTGGAACATCCTGTCTGTGTGTTTTACACCGGACCTGGTTCCGTTTTTATTATTATTCTGTTGGAACATCCTGTCTGTGTGTTTTACACCGGACCTGGTTCCATCTTATTATTATTCTGTCGGAATATCCTGTCTGTGCGTTTACGCCGGACCTGGTTCCATTATTTATTATTCTGTTGGAATAACCTGTCTGTGCGGTCTATCGCATGCATGGTGATTTCTTTTGTTATTCCATTCTTTATTGTACTCAGTTGGTTAAGTTTTGACTTCTATACTCCATGAAATTTGTGGAATATCCTTGATAATTGCGGTTCATCCAGTATCTTTTCATGAAAATATTCTTCTAAGTATTCTTGAATTTTACTCCACAAAGCAATATCATGTTGACAATTTGGACGTTGTTAATTCTTGGATAAATTAATTCTTGAACTTGTTTTATTGAATTCTTATATCATTGTCATCATCCTCATGTTTATAAAATGTTGAAAGTCATCTGTGGCCTGTAGTGCATAGATGGACTTGGTATGATTATGACCAGGGATTATTCGGTATAATCATGACCGTAATGTTACAAATGATGTGGTAAAAGTCCTCATTGGCCCGTAGTGCGTTGATGGACAGTTGTTGGCATGATCATGACCATTAATGAATATACGAATATCCTTGGCCGTAGTGCAGGGGTGATTCGATGATGTGAATTATTTTATTAAGCTGAGTCTCAGCGATCACAGTGTTGGAAAATCTTTTAAATCATAAAAGATAGTAGAGTTTATTTTCTACTCGACTCTTTTAATGGATTGTTTGTTCCGCTGCAGTTAAACTTGATGTCTATTATATTTTATCAGTTTAACATTGTTGAAGGCTAATGATAATTTATTCTGCATTATCTTAGTCATAATATTTCTTACTGGGCTAGTTGAGCTCACCCTTTCTTTCACTGTTCTCTTCAGGAAATGAGAACGTAGCTGGGGCAAGTCGGGAAACGGAGTGATGGTCCGAATGATAGTATTAGTTAGTAGTCCTCACTATTCTATGTAATGGTGTGTTAATAAATGTAATGAGGACTCCTTTTGAGTATGAATATTTTCTAGAAGATAATATTTGTATTCAAACTCACAGTTTATGTTTTGTCGTATTGTACACGACAGTTGTATTAGTAAGTTGTATTTGTATTTTGTACTATGTATCTGACGACCCAAGATGGGTGATGTATACCTAATTTTGAGGGCGTCACAGTTGGTATCAGAGCTTAGGGATATGATCCCTGGCTAAGATGTGAGAATAGAACTAGGAGGGGAGAGACGGGGAATTCCTTCGCTAGTATGACCTACCTAAGTTTATTTGCATGGTATTTAATTGGTCGGTCATAATATAAGGATAATATATGACATATCAATTAACTTTTATTTTGTGGCAGTATCTGAAAATGGCATCTGAGAATGTTGAGAATAGCAATGGAGCACAGACGATTATTGATTCACCACATATCAATAATCAGGATAATGTTCATCAGGAAGGTGACAATCCTCATGCAAACAACAACACTGACCAGATGATGAATGATGGAATGTTCAGAGGTTTTATGCAATTCATGCAACAACAGGTGAAAGCTTCTCCTGTCCACAACGTAGGTGGAAATACTGGAAACTCTCAGGCGGTCACCGCTAAACAGTTTAAGGAGCAGGGACCACCGGAGTTTAAGGGAGAACCCAAATCACTTGTAGCTGAAACATGGATAAAGCAAATCACCAAGATATTTGATGTCTTGGGTTGCTCCGAGGAGCAAAAGGTTCCCTTTGCCGCCTTTATGTTGCGAGGAGAGGCAGATTACTGGTGGGAATCGATAAAGCGTACTCAACCTGCCGCACTGAAGATGTCTTGGGAGAAGTTCCAAGAGCTGTTTAACGACAAATACTTTCCCAAGAGTATTCGTCACATGAAGGATGTGGAGTTCATCAAATTGGAGCAGAATAATATGATCGTGTCGTAGTACGAGATAAAATTTACGGAGTTATCCCGGTTTGCGTCCCACCTGGTGGATAATGAAGAAAGAATGACGCGGATGTTTTTAAGAGGTTTGAAGCCGGAGATACGTCAACATCTTGTTTCTCATAAATTGTGTTTGTATTCAGATGTTGTAAATAGGGCTCAGTTGGTGGAGCGCGATAACGAGACAACGCAACCAAAAGAGAGCAGCCGGCAAAATGATAATACTAGTGAAAGCAGTCATCGAAGCGGTGACAACAAGCGTGGAGGGAATCAACAGGCCAGAAATGGTAACCACTTCGGTGGTAATCAGGGCCAAAATAATAAGAATGGACATTTCAAGAAGAGGAGATTCAACAATGATGGAAAGACGTCAGCACCAGCACCTGTCGTTAAGGAAGGAGAACGACCACCTATCATATGTTTCAAATGCGGAGGGGAGGGGCACATCAGTCCAAACTGCGCGATGCCGTCCAAAGCATGTTATAATTGTGGAAGAGAAGGTCATTTAGCCCGATTTTGTCGTTTACCGAAGACAAATTCAGCTAGGATGGAGGCACCAAAGGCCGTCCCAGAAAAGTCAAAACCGGTTGTGCAAGGAAGAGCGTTTGTTGTGAACTCCCAGAAAGCAAGGAACCCGAATGAGGTCATCACGGGTAAGCTTATCATAAACTCTAACGAAGTCTATACTTTATTTGATACCGGTTCTACCCATTCTTTTATTTCTCCTACTTGCGCTCATCGATTAAATTTGATTCCGGAGAAATTAGACTTTGACTTATCTGTGGAAACTCCGTTGGGAGAAACCTTCATTACCTCCACTGTTTATAAGTCTTGTTTGGTTTTAGTTGGTACCCACACATTACCTGTCGATCTTATTTCATTAAAAATACTTGCATTTGACGTGATTCTAGGGATTGATTGGTTAACTACTCATCATGCAAAAATTGATTGTTTTCGTAAGGTTGTTAGCTTTCATATTCCTAATCGACCTATTATGCGAATTCAAGCAACCAAACCATTAAAATCAATCGCTGTCATCTCAAGCCATAAAGCTATTCGTTTATTGAAAAACGGATGTCAAGCTTTCTTAGCTCATGTCACAGATCTAAACAAAAATACGTCAGCTTTGAATGATATTTCTGTTGTTAATAAATTTCCTGACATATTTCCCGAAGAACTTCCTGGCCTACCCCCAGAGCGTGAAATTGAATTTTGTATCGACCTTGAACCCGGTACAAAACTCATTTCCAAAGCCCCATATCGAATGGCTCCTATTGAACTTCAGGAGTTAAAGACCCAACTGCAGGAATTGTTAGACATTGGTTTTATTCGTCCTAGTACTTCTCCTTGGGGTGCTCCTGTTCTGTTCGTGAAGAAGAAAGATGGGAGTATGCGACTTTGTATTGATTATCGGGAGTTGAATCATGTCACCATCAAAAATAGGTACCCATTGCCACGTATTGATGACCTGTTTGACCAGTTGCAAGGAGCACAATTCTTTTCAAAGATCGATCTTCGTTCTGGATATCATCAGCTGAAGGTTAGAACTGAGAATATTCCAAAGACGGCTTTTAGAACTCGGTACGGGCATTATGAATTCTTAGTTATGTCTTTTGGATTGACTAATGCTCCTGCTGCCTTCATGGATATGATGAACAGGGTATTTAAGGAATATTTGGATCACTTTGTGGTCGTCTTTATCGATGACATCCTTGTTTATTCCAAAAGCCGTGAAGATCATGAGCAACACTTGAGGCTGGTACTCCAAAAGCTTCGTGAATACAAACTTTATGCCAAGTTGAAAAAATGCGAGTTCTGGCTGGAAGAGGTAGCATTCCTTGGGCACGTAGTATCAAGTCGTGGAATATCTGTTGACCCGGCAAAGATTGAAGCTATTCAAAGCTGGGAGCAACCTAAATCAGTAACCGAAGTACGTAGCTTTCTCGGTCTAGCTGGTTATTATCGGAGATTCGTGGAAGGATTTTCTCGAATCGCTACTCCATTAACTCAGCTGACTCGGAAAGATACAAAGTTCGGTTGGAGCGAAGAATGTGAGCAGAGTTTTCAAGAACTCAAGAGGAGACTCATTTCAGCACCTGTTCTAACAATACCATCTGGCTCGGAGGGATTTGTCATCTACAGTGATGCTTCGAGCAAAGGGTTGGGATGCGTTCTCATGCAACATGGAAAAGTCATAGCCTATGCATCAAGACAACTCAAGGAATATGAGAGGAATTATCCTACTCATGATCTAGAGTTGGCAGCTGTTGTCTTTGCACTTAAAATTTGGAGGCATTACTTGTATGGGGAGAAGGTGGAGATCTTTACGGATCATAAAAGCCTCAAATATTTCTTCACTCAAAAGGAACTCAACATGCGACAACGACGTTGGCTTGAACTGTTGAAAGATTATGATCATACCATTCAATATCATCCTGGAAAAGCGAACGTGGTAGCTGACGCATTGAGTAGAAGATCATATGCAAGTACGAGTGCGATATTGTCAACACAAAGACCCATTTTGTGTGATTTGCAAAGGATGGAGATAGAGTTAAAGACTCCAGGGACCCATGTGATGATGACGAATATACGAGTAGAACCGACTTTAATCGATAAAGTTAAAGCTGCTCAAGCTACAGACCTGGAGCTGATGCGTATGAGGAAGAAAGTGCAAGAAGGTGCTATTCCGGAAGCAAGAATCGATGAAGAAGGAATACTTCGAGTCAACTCCAGACTTTGTGTTCCTAACAACCCTGATTTAAAGTATGAAATCATGATGGAGGCGCACAACACACCGTTTGCAATCCATCCTGGAAGTACCAAAATGTATCATGATCTTCGTCATACATTTTGGTGGAGCAATATGAAGAGAGAGATAGCGTTGTTTATCTCAAGGTGTCTAACTTGTCAACGAGTCAAAGCGGAGCATCAAGTACCAAAAGGTCCATTGCAACCACTTGAAATTCCAGAATGGAAGTGGGAGCACATTACCATGGATTTCGTTACCGGTCTTCTTAGGGTTTCTCAAGGTATTGATGCGATTTGGGTCATTGTTGATAGATTGACCAAGTCTGCTCATTTCTTACCGATACGAGAAACTTATACACTTGAACGTCTTGCTCGTGTATACATAAACGAGATTGTAAGACTGCATGGTATGCCAGTATCCATAGTTTCTGACCGAGACCCAAGATTCACTTCACGATTTTGGGTTAGTTTACAAAAAGCTATGGGCACGGAGTTACGATTTAGTTCAGCATATCATCCTCAGACGGACGGACAATCAGAGAGGACTATTCAAACTCTTGAAGATCTATTAAGACTCTGTGTCTTTGACTTCAAGGGAAGTTGGGACAAGTTCTTACCATTGGTGGAGTTTTCCTACAACAACAGTTATCAAGCAAGTATTGACATGGCTCCATTCGAAGCATTGTATGGAAGAAAATGTCGTTCTCCAGTATGCTGGGATGAGGTGGGCGAAGCAACGTTGTTGGGACCGGAGTTGGTACGTATGACTACAGAAAAGATTCAAACGATCCGACAACGTATAAAAACCTCACAAGATCGACAAAAGAGTTATGTTGATCTTCATCGAAAGGACGTGGAATTTGATGTAGGAGATCATGTGTTCTTATGTGTTGCTCCATGGAAAGGAGTTACGAGATTTGGAAAGAGAGGAAAGCTAAATCCTCGATTCATCGGTCCATTTTTAATTCTCGATCGGGTAGGAACTGTGGCTTATAGACTCGCTTTACCGCCAAGTATGTCTCGTGTTCATAACGTTTTCCACATATCAATGTTACGCAAATATGTGGAAGACCCGAACCACATTATTGAGTTAGAATCGGACGAAATAGCGGAGGATTTGACGTATGAAGAAGTTCCTGTTCAAATCTTGGATAAGAAGGAACATATTCTACGCTCCAAGGTTATACCTCAAGTTAAAGTTTTGTGGAGAAACCACGATGTTGAGGAAATGACTTGGGAGTTAGAATCAGAAATGAAATCAAGGTATCCTTACCTCTTCGACATACCAGGTACGTACCCTAATTTCGAGGGCGAAATTTCATAAGAAGGGGAGGTTGTAAGACCCCAACTTTTATAAATAAAGATGAATTTTCTATAAATATCATTTTTGAATATTATGGAGTTAATTTGATATAATGTTATAGTTGTGGGTAATATTTATAAATTTTGCAAAGTAAGCAAGTTGTTATAAAATATTCGTTTGGTAGGAGAATATTCTTTTTGTCGGGGAATATTCGTACGACGGCACAATCATTGGTGGACCCCACAACGAAATTATTGTCGGATTGAGAAAACGACAGAATTATCTTTCTATAAAAATAACGGCTGAGGTGTTACCGTTAAAACCGTTAAAACTGTTGAACTACTCGGTAGTAAAAGTACAGTAATACGCGTGGTTGCATAGTAGCACACGGTATTGCTTATTGATGCTTACGTGAGAAGTCACTCAGCTATGCAAGTACGAGTGCGATATTGTCAACACAAAGACCCATTTTGTGTGATTTGCAAAGGATGGAGATAGAGTTAAAGACTCTAGGGACCCATGTGATGATGACGAATATACGAGTAGAACCGACTTTAATCGATAAAGTTAAAGCTGCTCAAGCTACAGACCTGGAGCTGATGCGTATGAGGAAGAAAGTGCAAGAAGGTGCTATTCCGGAAGCAAGAATCGATGAAGAAGGAATACTTCGAGTCAACTCCAGACTTTGTGTTCCTAACAACCCTGATTTAAAGTATGAAATCATGATGGAGGCGCACAACACACCGTTTGCAATCCATCCTGGAAGTACCAAAATGTATCATGATCTTCGTCATACATTTTGGTGGAGCAATATGAAGAGAGAGATAGCGTTGTTTATATCAAGGTGTCTAACTTGTCAACGAGTCAAAGCGGAGCATCAAGTACCAAAAGGTCCATTGCAACCACTTGAAATTCCAGAATGGAAGTGGGAGCACATTACCATGGATTTCGTTACCGGTCTTCTTAGGGTTTCTCAAGGTATTGATGCGATTTGGGTCATTGTTGATAGATTGACCAAGTCTGCTCATTTCTTACCGATACGAGAAACTTATACACTTGAACGTCTTGCTCGTGTATACATAAACGAGATTGTAAGACTGCATGGTATGCCAGTATCCATAGTTTCTGACCGAGACCCAAGATTCACTTCACGATTTTGGGTTAGTTTACAAAAAGCTATGGGCACGGAGTTACGATTTAGTTCAGCATATCATCCTCAGACGGACGGACAATCAGAGAGGACTATTCAAACTCTTGAAGATCTATTAAGACTCTGTGTCTTTGACTTCAAAGGAAGTTGGGACAAGTTCTTACCATTGGTGGAGTTTTCTTACAACAACAGTTATCAAGCAAAGTATTGGCATGGCTCCATTCGAAGCATTGTATGGAAGAAAATGTCGTTCTCCAGTATGTTGGGATGAGGTGGGTGAAGCAAACGTTGTTGGGACCGGAGTTGGTACATATGACTACAGAAAAGATTCAAACGATCCGACAACGTATAAAAACCTCACAAGATCGACAAAAGAGTTATGCTGATCTTCATCGAAAGGACGTGAAATTTGATGTAGGAGATCATGTGTTCTTACGTGTTGCTCCATGGAAAGGAGTTACGAGATTTGGAAAGAGAGGAAAGCTCAATCCTCGATTCATCGGTCCATTTTTAATCCTCGATCGAGTAGGAACTGTGGCTTATAGACTCACTTTACCGCCAAGTATGTCTCGTGTTCATAACGTTTTTCACATATCCATGTTACGCAAATATGTGGAAGACCCGAACCACATTATTGAGTTAGAACCGGACGAAATAGCGGAGGATTTGACGTATGAAGAAGTTCATGTTCAAATCTTGGATAAGAAGGAACATATTCTACGCTCCAAGGTTATACCTCAAGTCAAAGTTTTGTGGAGAAACCACGATGTTGAGGAAATGACCTGGGAGTTAGAATCTGAAATGAAATCAAGGTATCCTTACCTCTTCGACATATCAGGTACGTACCCTAATTTCGAGGACGAAATTTCATAAGAAGGGGAGGTGTAAGACCCCAACTTTTATAAATAAAGATGAATTTTCTATAAATATCATTTTTAAATATTATGGAGTTAATTTGATATAATGTTATAGTTGTGGGTAATATTTATAAATTTTGCAAAGTACGCAAGTTGTTATATAATATTCGATTGGTCGGGGAATATTCGTTTTAACAGAGAATATTCGTACAACGACACAATCATTGGTGGACCCCACAACGAAATTATTGTCGGATTGAGAAAACGACAAAAATATTTTATTAAAAATAACGGCGGAAATTTTACCATTGTTACTGTTGAACTACTCGGTAGTAAAAGTACAGTAATACGTGTGGTTGCATAGTAGCACACAATATTGATTATTAATGCTTATGTGAGAAGTCACTCAGTTTGATTCAATTATTGTCAGTTAATAATATGAATTATTTAGCGATAATGACGTTTTGTTTTATTCGAATTATTAACGTAATAAAACAGAAACATCTTTTTATATAAAACAGAATACTTTATTAAAGTTATTCTATAAATAGAATATATTATATTTTATTTAAAAGATTTTTCTTTAAATATGGACCGTCAGATTAAAGTAATCAATCTGGACCGTTCATGGATTAGTTACTATGCATTCTATTTTTCTATAAATAGCAGCTCATTCATTCATTATTTCTTACGAATTCACTGAACTCTAGAGAGAGAAACTATAGAGAGAAACTATAGAGAGAGAGAAGAAGAGTATTCTGCTACTTAACTACTTCCTTATTTCAGCTCGTCTTTAAAACGGTAAGGGGTGTTATTCTTTCTTATTCATGAAGAGAACTGTTGTTATTCCATTTCTTATTATTCTGTTGGAATAACCTGTATACGCGGATCTACCCTATACTTGGTGACATTCTTCTATTATTCTGTTGGAACATCCTGTCTGTGTGTTTTACACCGGACCTGGTTCCGTTTTTATTATTATTCTGTTGGAACATCCTGTCTGTGTGTTTTACACCGGACCTGGTTCCATCTTATTATTATTCTGTCGGAATATCCTGTCTGTGCGTTTACGCCGGACCTGGTTCCATTATTTATTATTCTGTTGGAATAACCTGTCTGTGCGGTCTATCGCATGCATGGTGATTTCTTTTGTTATTCCATTCTTTATTGTACTCAGTTGGTTAAGTTTTGACTTCTATACTCCATGAAATTTGTGGAATATCCTTGATAATTGCGGTTCATCCAGTATCTTTTCATGAAAATATTCTTCTAAGTATTCTTGAATTTTACTCCACAAAGCAATATCATGTTGACAATTTGGACGTTGTTAATTCTTGGATAAATTAATTCTTGAACTTGTTTTATTGAATTCTTATATCATTGTCATCATCCTCATGTTTATAAAATGTTGAAAGTCATCTGTGGCCTGTAGTGCATAGATGGACTTGGTATGATTATGACCAGGGATTATTCGGTATAATCATGACCGTAATGTTACAAATGATGTGGTAAAAGTCCTCATTGGCCCGTAGTGCGTTGATGGACAGTTGTTGGCATGATCATGACCATTAATGAATATACGAATATCCTTGGCCGTAGTGCAGGGGTGATTCGATGATGTGAATTATTTTATTAAGCTGAGTCTCAGCGATCACAGTGTTGGAAAATCTTTTAAATCATAAAAGATAGTAGAGTTTATTTTCTACTCGACTCTTTTAATGGATTGTTTGTTCCGCTGCAGTTAAACTTGATGTCTATTATATTTTATCAGTTTAACATTGTTGAAGGCTAATGATAATTTATTCTGCATTATCTTAGTCATAATATTTCTTACTGGGCTAGTTGAGCTCACCCTTTCTTTCACTGTTCTCTTCAGGAAATGAGAACGTAGCTGGGGCAAGTCGGGAAACGGAGTGATGGTCCGAATGATAGTATTAGTTAGTAGTCCTCACTATTCTATGTAATGGTGTGTTAATAAATGTAATGAGGACTCCTTTTGAGTATGAATACTTTCTAGAAGATAATATTTGTATTCAAACTCACAGTTTATGTTTTGTCGTATTGTACACGACAGTTGTATTAGTAAGTTGTATTTGTATTTTGTATTATGTATCTGACGACCCAAGATGGGTGATGTATACCTAATTTTGGGGGCGTCACATGCATCATTGAACTGGTGTAATAAGATTTTGCCACAATAAAAAGGAAGAAGCCCGCAGGCTGGCCCGACTCAACCTGGGCCACGGGCCTTACAATATCAACCCATCAAAATCCGGGTCATTTTGGCTCAGCCCGAGCCACCTGTTTGTCAGATCTAAATAAAATAGACAAACGAGCTTCAACTATTTATATAATAGGCTTAAATAAAAATTACTATCTTAAACTATTGGTCTCTTTGTATTTTGGTGATTGACCTTTTAATTTTTTCAATTAGATCATTAAACTATTAATTTTTTTTACTTTGATTCAATTACAATTGTCACATCACAAATTGACGACGTGGTTATTACATGCAGGACTAATGTGTTTTTAAAAATATTTATTTTAATTATTTTTAATGTTTTAAAGGGAAAAAAACATAATAAAGCATAATTTTTTTTATAAATCAAAAACATAAAAATAAAAACAAGACCAAAACAAATCAAAATAAAATCTAGAAGTGTGATAATCAAAGCACGCTTTTCATATTCCTTCTGCTCTCTTTCTGAAGTAAAGTTTCCCAAATCAAAAACCTTAAAATTTAGTAAAACTTTTAATATCATTACAAACTAGTAAAAATCCAATTACATTCATCATCGACAAACCTGCAATCATCAAGACAAAGGGAAAGTGTTTGGGTTTCTCACCTTCCAAAATTACAAGAGAAAGAAAGAGTGGTTGTGGTTGTACTTTGGTGGTGAAAATGATTTTTCTTCTATTTATCTTGTTTTTCCCAGATTAGATGTCATGAACGTAGATGTGGTGTGTGGTGGGTTCATAGATCTGGTGAGTTGCAGTTCGGCCACAAGCCGAATCTAAGTAAACTAGAAGAAGAAGAAGAAGAAGAAGAAGAAGAAGAAAAGAGTTTTGAGTCGCCATTTATGCTCTTTGAAACTAATTTTGATGCTGAAATCTGCTTGTGTTTGCTTAATTTAGAATCTTTTCCACCTTTTTCTTTTTCTCTTTATTTTTTTCTCTAATCTTTGGGTATTTTCAAGTTTCCCATAATTTAGGCAGCTGTAACTCCTCTTTATGATCGACTATGGATCTGGTAATGCAGCTAGGGCGGTGGTGCAATGAAGAAGATGATGATTTGATGAATTTGTAATTAATTTTTTTTATAGTTATTTATTTTGTTTACATTTATGCCCTTTCAATTATATAAAATGATCCAAGTTAAATAAAAAAATGAGTCTTAATTTGCCACATAATCATATACACAACCTGTCACAGCCACGTCATCAGTTTATGACGTGGCAGCTGCAATTAAACTGAAGTGGAAAAATTTGATTGTTTAATGACTTGATTGAAAAAATTAAAAGGTCGATCACCGAAGTGGGTAAATGTCAATAGTTTAAGATAGTAATTTATATTTAAGCAAATATAATATAATCATCAATTTTCAAAATAAAATAAAAAATAAAGAGAGGGAAACTAGTGATGACTGATGAGTCGTGTAGACTACATAAGTAATTGGATTTTTGTAACATTAGTGGTATTGCAGCTTGCCATTTTCTAATGTAAATTTGACCAAAAAGTGAGAAATGCCGGCCATTGTTTGCGTTTCGTTTCATATTCTCCATACAACCCAACGACCCACATGTGTAAATTCTAAATCTAAAGGAAATAATGCATAGATTTTCTTAGAATTTTCATTGTATTTTTATTAATTTTTATGTTAAAGTCCATACTACTTTACTTTTTTAGATTGTTCTTTATATATATATATATATATATATATATATATATATATATATATATATACTCTTTTTGTTTCAAAATTAGAAATGTAGAAACTATAAATTTTCATGATATAATTTCTCATTTCATTTCAATCATCAATGTAACACCCCGAACCCGATATAGACCCAAAGCGCTACACGCCGCAAGCCCATAGGCCCACAAGGCAACAATATCAATAACGCGCAGCTCAAACAAAACAACTTAACAATAATCTCAACTTAAAAATTCAACAATAAATATATTTTAAATCAATTTAAATGAAATATTAATAAATACCACATTCAAATAATGGAGACGCAGCTCCTCGAAACTAAGAGTTTTATCAAAATTCATCAACAAAAGAAAAACATCTAAAACTAAACTCCAGCTATTTCAAGCGTATCAAATAAAGGCTCAACTTTCAACGATGGGACCTGTAAAAATCTATAAGGGGGTGAGCGATGAAGCCCAACAAGTAGCAATCCTCTCTATCTAGCCGAATTAAGTACAATTTGTAAAATATTTTTTCAAAATAACTTTTTGTTTAATAACAATAGTACAAAAACTTTCAAAACTAAAACAATTCAAAAATGATTTCAGTGTATATCATATATTTTTTAATCCACAACCTTAGCGACTAAGGTTACATTAGTCCTGTAACACGGCCCAAAAGTTCGATAACGTTATGATACGCACTCTACTAAGGTATCTATAAAATGCACGCTCCCCGAAGGGCATCTAAAAGGTGTGCGCCTTAGTAGGTCATATATTAGCTCTCGAACTAAACGTAATCAATAACGGGTTCTATACACAGTCAGACTGAAGATTTCAAAATCTTTTCTCAATATTATCGATAATATAAACGATACTTTTTCACAATTCAAAATCATATAATCTCATTCAGAGTTCGAAAATAAATACTTGATCCGAATTTTGAAATAAAAGAACATAACAATTTAATTTAAATGGAAGCCTTAAATAAAACATAACGAATTTTAAAACTGTACTTTTAGGCATCCGAACAATTAATAAGACATACTTAAAAATAACGATAATCTTAAAAACACTAAATAGTTCGGAAACCCACTTATCTCGATATTGCAAAATACGAAATTAAAAACGAACAAATCCTAAATATAAAATTAAGACAAATAGAATTATTAGACTATAATATTATAACACAATCATACTCTTTATTCGAATATTATGCACAAAAATCTAAAGTTTTAAATAAATTCGTAGTTAATTATTATAAAAATTGATTACAAAATTAACCATATATATAAGGCAAATATCATCTCATAATAAAAAAAATAAGGGTTTAAGTTTTACCTTTTTGAATTTTCTTCTTTTCTTCTTCACTGTTCTACAATACTCCAAAGTCAAATAAATTTTTACGTTCTTCTCTCTCTCTAGTTGTTTAAATATATGTAATTCCTTTGCAAAATAGGTTACTAGGTAAAAAAGTCCTTTTTGAAATTAAGAATTTGTTAAACTTGAATGACTTTTCTTATCCTTATCGGTTTTAGATATGTATAAATACTTATTAGTTACACTTCTATTATCTAATTATATTATTTTATTATCTTTTATCTTTTATCTTTTATTTTTATTTTTATTTTAAAATCGGGTATTACATTCTACCCAACTGAAAAGAATTTGGTCCTCCAAATTTTAAAAATAACATCTAAAGAAAATACAAATCTGACATAATCAAGAAATTCATTATCTAATTACTAAATGCAATTAATAAAATAGTTTCATACCTTAATTTTGGTTGCCTGAAAGCTGAAACACACGTCCTCGATTTGGTCCTAGGCTTGCTAATGTTATTTCTTCCTCTTTTTCATCTCTTTTCGGTGGAGGGTTCTTGGGGCATTGTGCAATCCTATAACCGAAATCTCCACAATGAAAACACGCTCCTATATTCCAACGACATTCCTTATCTAGGTGGTTTCTACCACACCTCGAACACTTTAGTTTGTTCTCTTGATTCCATTGGTTTCCTCTAAACTTAGTGGTTTGCGTATTCAACTTCTTTGTAGGTCCTCCATGGCTGAACTCTTCACCGGATGGTTTGTCCCTCTTATTGTTCTTCCCTTTCTCCATTTCCGTTAAGCCCTTCTCGATCACTAATGCCTTATTGAGCACCGCATCATATGTGGGCAGCTCAAAAGACGCCACACCATGTCTTATGTCGGCCCGTAATCCATCCTCCAACCTTCGCGCTTTCGCCACCTCATCTGCCACCAAGGTCGGTGCATACTTGGCAAGCTTCGCGAATTCGACTTCATATTGAGCAACTGTCTTGCTCCCTTGTTCGAGCCTAATAAATTCTCTCTCCTTTTGCGCCCGAATTGTTCTAGGAAAGTATTTATTAGTAAATGCCTCCTTGAACATGGTCCATGTGTAGGGTTCAGGATTCCCTTCATGCTTTCTTTTCTCCATAAGCCACCAATCATACGCCCCACCCTGAAGCTGGTATACTGCCAACGTCACCTTATTAGCCTCACTACTCCTTAGCAAATCAAACGCCTTCTCCATTTCTTGAATCCACTTCTCAACTATGGAAAGGTTCGTAGCCCCTTCAAAGATTGGCGGATTGAATCGTTTGAATCCCACTACTATGCCACGCTGCCCAGGTTGTTGGTTATGCCCTAGCTGAGCAAAAGTAGTAGCCAGCTGAGTCAAACCATTAGCGCCAAAATTGGTGTTAGTAAGGTTGCTTCTTCTAGGCGGCATTTTCCCTACAAAAAGAAATCCCCTCTCAACAATACTATACAAAACTAATAACGAATAAAATAAAATACTCAATCAGCCTCGAGTACCAAACGTCAAACAAAATATAGATTTCTTACCTTATTCTCTATTTAATTTTAAAATATTAAATTTAGTCAATACTCTTACCCATAGCTAACTCCCAAAATCACTCCCCAGGAAATATGTAGGTTTTTCAACCTAACATATTGCGAGGGGCCACTGCTTTGATACCACCTCTGTAACACCCCGAACCCGATATAGGCCACTACTAGAAAATCAGCCTATAGCGACGGTCGCCGACCGTCGCTATAGGCCAAAATATCGTCGATAAAAGATTTAGTGACGGTCGCCGACCGTCGCCATAGAACCCGTCGGTAAAGCCTATAGCGACGGTCTTTTGGCCTATAGCGACGGTCATCGACCCTAGCTATAGGTCATGGCAAAATCGTGTATTTGCTTTTTACTAACGGTCGCTGAGAGTTATTGCTACGGTCATGACCGTAGCTATAGATGTCTATAGCGACGCTCGGTGACCGTCGCTATAGGGATGTGTTTTATAGAACACTATAGCCACGGTCGATGACCGTCGCTATAGCCTTTTCATATTTAAAAAAAAATTAATAATGCACATTTATTCAACAAACACAAATATAATATAAAATAAAATATAAAAAATATTATATACATCATTTAAAATTAAATCTAAAATATTTGTTCATGTAATCCCTTGAACAAATCTAATCTACTTTTAGATTTGAAGGCACAAATATCAAATTCAGGTATAAATTTTGAGATTTACAATATGCACCCTGTACTGATGCTGATTGATACTGTATTTGTAAGACCCCGAATTTTATGAAATAAAAGTATTCAATTTTTCTTATAATTACTATTCAGTAAATGGTTAAATTGATAAAAGTTTAAAGTTATGGGTGAAATATGAATTTTTTTTCAAAATAAGCAAGTGGTTATAAAATAATAATTGTTGTCGAGGAATATTCGTTTGGTCGTGAAATATTCTTTCTGTCGGGGAATATTCGTACGACGGCGCAGCTATTTGTGGGCCCCAAAACGAATAACTGTCGGGTGAAGAAAACGACAAATTTGAGTTTGTACAAATAACGGCGTAGTTGTTACCGTTAACACTGTTGGAATACCCGGTGGTTAAAATACAGTAATACGCGTTATTGCACAGTAGCACATGGTATTGCATAGTATTTTTGAAATTATTGATTCTTACGTAAGAAGGCACTACTCAATAATTGTTACAGTAATTACTGTTCAATATTTTATTTTATTGATTCAATAATTGCTACGTTGAAATTTTATATTATTGTTGTTCAATAATTGTCACTGCACAGTATTTCCCATTATCAGATCAATAATTCATATTATTTGAATAATATTATTAGATAACATTATTGGCAATGTCTAGAAAGTTCTGTCTAAGGAGAGGTTTGGTCACCTAATTGCGTGCCAGTAAGAAAAAATTCTTATTGGAAAGCCCCCTCTTTCCTGGGAACGGTCTGGTTGTCATAAATGTGATTCTGTAATATTATTTGTGAATAATTAATTATTGATTCATATGATAAGGAAATATTTATTTTATGTGGATATAAACGAGGGATATATTTTTGTGGTTAAAAATGAAGGAGTTAATGTTGAGGTTTTTATCCGTATTTTTGTCGGAATGGAGGTATTAAAAATTAGAGTTTTTGAGATATTTTGCGGGGGTTATAATTTTTAATCCGACCGTTGGATCGTGGTAATTTTTGGATATGTTATACATATATAAGTTGAGTATATGCCCACAAATTTTGAACCGTTAAAAATGAACGTATGATTTATTATGAATTTTACAAGATGACTGGTTCAAAAATTGTTGAATTTTCGGAGTTTATCATTTTGATGAAAAATTCTAGAATTGGTGGGCCCCACTTGTGGTTGGTGAAGAAATGTGCTGAATTATATTTTAAATGTGGTGGGTGGGAATAGTAGCAGGTAAAGCCATCAGGTTGCAGGTCAAGCCTACTAAAATTTTCCTATAAATAGAGAGCTAAGTTAGAATTAAAAAACACACCAGAAACAAGTTTTCTCTCTTTCTCTCTCTCTATATTATGAAGCATATTTTGTGAGTATTTAGATACTTTAAGAGTTGCTATTCTATGCAAGTTTCCTTCGACTTTGCATACCGATCAGAAGTACTGCTCTTTTGAGATAAGGGATAATAAGGGATTTTAAGGGTTGTTATATTTTCCAGTTTCGTAATTTTTCTGACCTTCAAAAATTCTGGAAAAATTTGAAATGATATTTTGATGAGTTTTCTTGATTGTGCCCAAAAATGGTGATTTTTGGATGTATAGATTGAGAGTTATTTGGTAGGCACATATAGGACCTTAAAATAAGGCTATTTTAGCTGACCTTTCACCACCTCCTACACAAACAACACAAGTACCCGTGGGTGTAGACTCATCCTCATAGTAGTGAACCTGAAGTCACCACATATATGATAGCATAGAATATTACCACTCAAGGTTCGGTGCTTTATAAAAGATGAGACATGATGAACAAAAATATTAAGAAATAAATAAATAAGGATAAAGAAGATGGTCATGATGCTCAAGGGGAGAAATGAGAAAGGATAGCATACATTAACACCAGCAAGTTTTGCATTTTCTTTCATTTCCTCGCCAAACTTGTCCTTTCCAATGCATCCAATGTAACTAGTAGCCCCAGGAATTTGAAGCATCCACTGCAATAGAGAAGCTTAAGTTACTCCTCTAGTAACCAGATAAATTTGTTGCTAATAGCAAATACAAGTTTAACACACCTGAGCATCTCTGATAGAATTTTGAGTAGCACCTGCAATAAGGAATTGTAAATTATTAATTAACGAAGTACATTGACAAGCAATTAGGAGTCATTAGAAAGAACCCAACATCTGTATAATGGCAAATATGCCTCCAGCAATGTACTCTACATTGTACTTGGAAGCCATCTCATCATACCTGAGACATTAATTTGGCATCAGTTGATTGATATATTAAAGGTAGAAAAATTGACTTATTAAACCAATTTTAACAGCAAGATGTCTCTGTATTTAAACCATATTCAAGTTTTCCCTCCATCAACAGAAATTTTTATTTGATGTTTATATCTGATATTTACAAGAGTCCAATCTCAGAAAGAATGTAATAATCAGAAAAAAATTATGAAAACCTAAAGGAAAGAAAATGCACATCCTTTTGGAGACGGAGGCTTCCTATGACTATGTACTTCCCAGAACTAGGATATGCAAAACTCCTGTTACTTCCCTTCTTACCAAAGGTTCTTTGAGTCTTACTGTCATGACAATTCATCTCCCTCAACCTTCCTCACACACAAGCATCAGGTATTGCAAGCTAAATTTCTCAGGGTTGTATATTGGCCCTTTTCCACTTCATTCAGAGTTATATTTACTTCTCTAGATTCATCTTATGTTGCATTAGGAAAATAGCATTCAGCTTTTAAACCTTAGATCCCAAGGGCAACTTGGGGAAAATGACACTTGAAAGAAAATGGGAAGCAGTGTAATTACATGGGCAAGTGCTTTTCCTCTACAAGAATTGCATTGTTAAACTTGATATCATACCTGTTATGTCAACAAAAGGAAAAGGCAGTTTACGTTACAAAACTAAAAAATCATGAAATTCACTGACAATACCCTGTTGAGAGGAACTTCAGCCCTATCCCACCAATAACAGTGTTCAAGCAAATCAATAGACAAAAGTTTAGAAAGATAACAGATATTTGTACGATGTAGCTCAGCAGATAACTCGCGGATTTTCTTATCCTTCTCATCCCAAGTAAAAGAACAAAAGATATGTCAATAACTAATGCCCATATGTGCACGTTCAAATAGAAGATCAAGAAAACAGGCATGATAGCAATATAGTATATGTATGTTAAGCCATGCTTGATATAGGAGGAATGAGCAGCACAACATCATGTTTCTTCCCTTTTTTGGGGAATGATAGATGCTTCTTGTCGATGAATAGAAGAAAAGGAGTACACTTGGGGAAGGGTAACAGAAAATTAGGTGAATTTGTCCTAGCCAAGATATTGCTTCCAATCCTACAAGTGGCATCCTAAATTTTGAAACGTAATTCACATTCATAATACCACCAAGGAAACTTTTTCAGGTCTCCTAGAACCATCATTCCATTTCTATGTCAAGGAAGAGTACATATCCTTGGTCTATATTTTCATTCACCCAAACCAGCTAATGCCAAAGGTTATAAACTCAATGTACATACAAGTACACGCAGACACGTGTATATACAGACATACACTAACGAGTATGCAACCAATCGTAAAATTAAACACAAATGAATTACTACCAAAACACTTGATCAAAATTCACCAAAAAAACATAAGTAAACATAGATCTCTACGAACATAGAACCTAAGTGGAATCTGATACATGCCCATTTCTGTGTGAATAGCAGAGCTTATCATATGAAGTATTATGTTTCGAAAAAGTTCCAAAGGTTAATAGGAGGTGATAAGTATTATATGGATGACAAAGTCAATCTACTTACCTCGACTTCAACTCTTACCATTATGTCTTCGATTGTGCTTCATTATCCACACTAACTCCAAGAGTCTATCTGATCTTATTTACCTCTATATTCATTTATGTTTATCAAATGAGTATATCTTCAAAGTGAAATTACCTTATCAAACCAAATATATCCTGCAGTACATATTTTTATTTATAAGGAATAACATCTTAGATAAAAGATTAAAAATCAAATATACATGTATTGACAGTCATCAATAAATTTAAGCATAAGCATAATAAATCAACACCAATAAAGTTCCCCATAAATAACTCGAATTTTTTTCCATAAAAACAGTCAACCCAAAAATCTAAACCAAACCAAGATCCAAAAAGTAGTTCCCAATAACCAACACATAACTCAATTTTTTTTTAATTTTAAAAACAGTCAAAAACCAAAAAATCTTAACCAAAAAAAGAAAAAATACCTTCGTGAGAATCATGTCTAGAAGCTCCAGCCCTGCTCTTGAATCACATAACTCCGTTTGATAACTGCAAATAAACCCCAAAAAAAACATGGGTTAGATGTGAAAATCAAAGCTCATTTTTTTATATCATATTTAAAATAAATAAAAAAGAAAAAAGAGACATACTTTGAAGGATTCAAGAGACCAACGCGACAAGGTTTAGGGCAAACGACGCCGTCTGAAATAGAAGAACCCCTCATCTTGAAATCTCTAAGAGAAGCAAAGGCGTTGTTGTTCTGCTGATATGCGCATCTATTCATTTCCTCACTCTTAATTTCTTCACAGATCAGCATACATCAACGCCCTGTAAATACACACATGTACATATAAGAGTATATAAACAAATATATATATGTATGTGTGAATTTTCTATTATTAAAACTCAATTATGTATAGATAAAGGAGGAGGATGGTACCAGCTTAATGGCTCTTCCAGGCTTGAAACAATGGAGGGGGGAAGAGAGATAAGAATTGTGATTTGAGGATCTATTCATAGAAAGAGCGGACTAGGATAGTTTGGGGGGAAAATTGGAGCGAAGATACTGAAATAATTTGGGGGAAAGTGGGTGGGTTTTTTGTTAAAAAAACCTCTATACCGATGATTCCGTGTCGACCGTCGCTATAGATACTCTATAGCGATGGTTCCGTGCTAACCGTCGCTATAGATACCCTATAGCGATGGTTCCGTGCCGACCGTCGCTATAGCTCGTCGCAATATGTCAAATTTCTAGTAGTGGGCCCAAAGCGCTACACGCCGCAAGCCCATAGGCCCGCAAGGCAACAATATCAATAACGCGCATCCCAAACAAAATAACTTAACAATAATCGCAACTTAAAAATCTAATAATAAATGTGACGCCCCCAAAATTAGGTATACATCACCCATCTTGGGTCGTCAGATACATAGTACAGAATACAAATACAACTTACTAATACAACTGTCGTGTACAATACGACAAAACATAAACTGCAAGTTTGAATACAAATATTATCTTCTAGAGAGTATTCATACTCAAAAGGAGTCCTCATTACATTTATTAACACACTATTACATAGAATAGTGAAGACTACTAACTAATACTATCATTCGAACCATCACTCCGTTCCCCGACTTGCCCCAGCCACGTTCTCATTTCCTGAAGAGAACAGTGAAAGAAAGGGTGAGCTCAACTAGCCCAGTAAGAAATATTATGACTAAGATAATGCAGAATAAATTATCATTAGCCTTCAACAATGTTAAACTGATAAAATACAATAGACATCAAGTTTAACTGTAGCGGAACAAGCAATCCATTAAAAGAGTCAAGTAGAAAATAAACTCTACTATCTTTTATGATTTAAAAGGTTTTTCAACACTGTGATCGCTGGGACTCAGCTTAATAAAATAATCCACATCATCGAATCACCCCTGCACTACGGCCAAGGATATTCGTGTATTCATTAATGGTCATGATCATGCCAATAACTGTCCATCAATGCACTACGGGCCAATGAGGACTTTTACCACATCATTTGTAACATTACGGTCATGATTATACTGAATAATCCCTGGTCATAATCATACCAAGTCCATCTATGCACTACAGGCCACAGATGACTTTCAATTATTTTATAAACATGAGGATGATGACAATGATATAAGAATTCAATAAAACAAGTTCAAGAATTAATTTATCCAAGAATTAACAACGTCCAAATTGTCAACATGATACTGTTTTGTGGAGTAAAATTTAAGAATACTTAGAAGAATATTTTCATGAAAAGATACTAGATGAACCGCAATTATCAAGAATATTCCACAAATTTCATGGAGTATAGAGGTCAAAACTTAACCAACTGAGTACAATAAAGAATGGAATAACAAAAGAAATCACCATGCATGCGATAGACCGCACAGACAGGTTATTCCAACAGAATAATAAGTAATGGAACCAGGTCCGGCGTAAACGCACAGACAGGATATTCCGACAGAATAATAAATAATGGAACCAGGTCCGGCGTAAACGCACAGACAGGATATTCCGACAGAATAATAAATAATGGAACCAGGTCCGGTGTAAAACACACAGACAGGATGTTCCAACAGAATAATAACAAGACGTAACCAGGTCCGGTGTAAAACACACAAACAGGATGTTCCAACAGAATAATAACAAAAACGGAACCAGGTCCGGTGTAAAACACACAGACAGGATGTTCCAACAGAATAATAACAAGACGGAACCAGGTCCGGTGTAAAACACACAGACAGGATGTTCCAACAGAATAATAACAAAAACGGAACCAGGTCCGGTGTAAAACACACAGACAGGATGTTCCAACAGAATAATAGAAGAATGTCACCAAGTATAGGGTAGACCGCGCATACAGGTTATTCCAACAGAATAATAAGAAATGGAATAACAACAGTTCTCTTCATGAATAACAAAGAATAACACCCCTTACCGTTTTAAAGAAGAGCTGAAATAAGGAAGTAGTTAAATAGCAGAATACTCTTCTTCTCTCTCTATAGTTTCTCTCTATAGTTTCTCTCTCTAGAGTTCAGTGAATTCGTAAGAAATAATGAAGGAATAAGCTGCTATTTATAGAAAAATAGAATGTCCAGATTGATTACTTTAATCTGACGGTCCATATTTAAAGAAAAATCTTTTAAATAAAATATAATATATTCTATTTATAGAATAACTTTAATAAAGTATTCTGTTTTATATAAAAAGATGTTTATGTTTTATTACGTTAATAATACGAATAAAATAAAACGTCATTATCGCTAAATAATTCATATTATTAACTGACAATAATTGAATCAAACTGAGTGACTTCTCACATAAGCATTAATAATCAATACCGTGTGCTACTATACAACCACACGTATTACTGTACTTTTACTACCGAGTAGTTCAACAGTAACAATGGTAAAACTTCCGCCGTTATTTTTAATAAAATATTTTTGTCGTTTTCTCAATCCGACAATAATTCCGTTGTGGGGTCCACCAATGATTGTGTCGTTGTACGAATATTTCCTGTTAAAACGAATATTCCCCGACCAATCGAATATTATATAACAACTTGCGTACTTTGTAAAATTTATAAATATTACCCACAACTATAACATTATATCAAATTAACTCCATAATATTCAAAAATAATATTTATAGAAAATTCATCTTTATTTATAAAAATTAGGGTCTTACAACCTCTCCTTCTTATGAAATTTTGCCCTCGAAATTAGGGTACGTACCTGGTATGTCGAAGAGATAAGGATACCTTGATTTCATTTCAGATTCTAACTCCCAAGTCATTTCCTCAATATCGTGGTTTCTCCACAAAACTTTGACTTGAGGTATAACCTTGGACCGTAGAATATGTTCCTTCTTATCCAAGATTTGAACAGGAACTTCTTCATACGTCAAATCCTCCGCTATTTCGTCCGGTTCTAACTCAATAATGTGGTTCGGGTCTTCCACATATTTGCGTAACATGGATATGTGAAAAACGTTATGAACACGAGACATACTTGGCGGTAAAGCGAGTCTATAAGCCACAGTTCCTACTCGATCGAGGATTAAAAATGGACCGATGAATCGAGGATTGAGCTTTCCTCTCTTTCTAAATCTCGTAACTCCTTTCCATGGAGCAACACGTAAGAACACATGATCTCCTACATCAAATTCCACGTCCTTTCGATGAAGATCAGCATAACTCTTTTGTCGATCTTGTGAGGTTTTTATACGTTGTCGGATCGTTTGAATCTTTTCTGTAGTCATACGTACTAACTCCGGTCCCAACAACGTTGCTTCACCCACCTCATTCCAGCATACTGGAGAACGACATTTTCTTCCATACAATGCTTCGAATGGAGCCATGCCAATACTTGCTTGATAACTGTTGTTGTAGGAAAACTCCACCAATGGTAAGAACTTGTCCCAACTTCCCTTGAAGTCAAAGACACAGAGTCTTAATAGATCTTCAAGAGTTTGAATAGTCCTCTCTGATTGTCCGTCCGTCTGAGGATGATATGCTGAACTAAATCGTAAATCCGTGCCCATAGCTTTTTGTAAACTAACCCAAAATCGTGAAGTGAATCTTGGGTCTCGGTCAGAAACTATGGAAACTGGCATACCATGCAGTCTTACAATCTCGTTTATGTACATACGAGCAAGACGTTCAAGTGTATAAGTTTCTCGTATCGGTAAGAAATGAGCAGACTTGGTCAATCTATCAACAATGACCCAAATCGCATCAATACCTTGAGAAACCTTAGGAAGACCGGTAACGAAATCCATGGTAATGTGCTCCCACTTCCATTCTGGAATTTCAAGTGGTTGCAATGGACCTTTTGGTACTTTATGCTCTGCTTTGACTCGTTGACAAGTTAGACACCTTGAGATAAACAACGCTATCTCTCTCTTCATATTGCTCCACCAAAATGTATGACGAAGATCATGATACATTTTGGTACTTCCAGGATGGATTGCAAACGGTGTGTTGTGCGCCTCCATCATGATTTCATACTTTAAATCAGGGTTGTTAGGAACACAAAGTCTAGAGTTGACTCGAAGTATTCCTTCTTCATCGATTTTTGCTTCCGGCATAGCACCTTCTTGCACTTTCTTCCTAATACGCATCAGCTCCAGGTCTATAGCTTGAGCAGCTTTAACTTTATCGATTAAAGTCGGTTCTACTCGTATATTCGCCATCATCACATGGGTCCCTGGAGTCTTTAACTCTATCTCCATCCTTTACAAATCACACAAAATGGGCCTTTGTGTTGACAATATCGCACTCGTACTTGCATATGATCTTCTACTCAATGCGTCAGCTACCACGTTCGCTTTTCCAAGATGGTATTGAATGGTATGATCATAATCTTTCAACAGTTCAAGCCAACGTCGTTGTCGCATGTTGAGTTCCTTTTGAGTGAAGAAATATTTAAGGCTTTTATGATCCGTAAAGATCTCCACCTTCTCCCCATACAAGTAATGCCTCCAAATTTTAAGTGCAAAGACAACAGCTGCCAACTCTAGATCATGAGTAGGATAATTCCTCTCATATTCCTTGAGTTGTCTTGATGCATAGGCTATGACTTTTCCATATTGCATGAGAACACATCCCAACCCTTTGCTCGAAGCATCACTGTAGATGACAAATCCCTCCGAGCCAGATGGTATTGTTAGAACAGGTGCTGAAATGAGTCTCCTCTTAAGTTCTTGAAAATCCTGCTCACATTCTTCGCTCCAACTGAACTTTGTATCTTTCCGAGTCAGCTGAGTTAATGGAGTAGCGATTCGAGAAAATCCTTCCACGAATCTCCGATAATAACCAGCCAAACCAAGAAAGCTACGTACTTCGGTCACTGATTTAGGTTGCTCCCAGCTTTGAATAGCTTCAATCTTTGCCGGGTCAACCGATATTCCACGACTTGATACTACGTGCCCAAGGAATGCTACCTCTTCCAGCCAGAACTCGCATTTCTTCAACTTGGCATAAAGTTTGTATTCACGAAGCTTTTGGAGTACCAACCTCAAGTGTTGCTCATGATCTTCACGGCTTTTGGAATAAACAAGGATGTCATCGATAAAGACGACCACAAAGTGATCCAAATATTCCTTAAATACCCTGTTCATCATATCCATGAAGGCAGCAGGAGCATTAGTCAATCCAAAAGACATAACTAAGAATTCATAATGCCCATACCGAGTTCTGAAGGCAGTCTTTGGAATATCCTCAGTTCTAACCTTCAGCTGATGATATCCAGAACGAAGATCGATCTTTGAAAAGAATTGTGCTCCTTGCAACTGGTCAAACAGGTCATCAATACGTGGCAATGGGTACCTATTTTTTATGGTGACATGATTCAACTCCCGATAATCAATACAAAGTCGCATACTCCCATCTTTCTTCTTCACGAACAGAACAGGAGCACCCCAAGGAGAAGTACTAGGACGAATAAAACCAATGTCTAACAATTCCTGCAGTTGGGTCTTTAACTCCTGAAGTTCAATAGGAGCCATTCGATATGGGGCTTTGGAAATGGGTTTTGTACCGGGTTCAAGGTCGATACAAAATTCAATTTCACGCTCTGGGGGTAGGCCAGGAAGTTCTTCGGGAAATACGTCAGGAAATTTATTAACAACAGAAATATCATTCAAAGCTGACGTATTTTTGTTTAGATCTGTGACATGAGCTAAGAAAGCTTGACATCCGTTTTTCAATAAACGAATAGCTTTATGGCTTGAGATGACAGCGATTGATTTTAATGGTTTGGTTGCTTGAATTCGCATAATAGGTCGATTAGGAATATGAAAGCTAACAACCTTACGAAAACAATCAATTTTTGCATGATGAGTAGTTAACCAATCAATCCCTAGAATCACGTCAAATGCAAGTATTTTTAATGAAATAAGATCGACAGGTAATGTGTGGGTACCAACTTGAACCAAACAAGACTTATAAACCGTGGATGTAATGAAGGTTTCTCCCAATGGGGTTTCAACTGCTAAGTCAAAGTCTAATTTCTCCGGAATCAAATTTAATCGATGAGCGCAAGTAGGAGAAATAAAAGAATGGGTAGAACCGGTATCAAATAAAGTATAGACTTCGTTAGAGTTTATGATAAGCTTACCCGTGATGACCTCATTCGGGTTCCTTGCTTTCTGGGAGTTCACAACAAACGCTCTCCCTTGCACAACCGGTTTTGACTTTTCTGGGACGGCCTTTGGTGCCTCCATCCTAGCTGAATTTGTCTTCGGTAAACGACAAAATCGGGCTAAATGACCTTCTCTTCCACAATTATAACATGCTTTGGACGGCATCGCGCAGTTTGGACTGATGTGCCCCTCCCCTCCGCATGTGAAACATATGATAGGTGGTCGTTCTCCTTCCTTAACGACAGGTGCTGACGTCTTTCCATCATTGTTGAATCTCCTCTTCTTGAAATGCCCATTCTTATTGTTTTGGCCCTGATTACCACCGAAGTGGTTACCAATTCTGGCCTGTTGATTCCCTCCACGCTTGTTGTCACCGCTTCGATGACTGCTTTCACTGGTATTATCATTTTGTCGGCTGCTCTCTTTTGGTTGGGTTGTCTCGTTATCGCGCTCCACCAACTGAGCCCTATTTACAACATCTGAATACAAACACAGTTTATGAGAAACAAGGTGTTGACGTATCTCCGGCTTCAAACCTCTTAAAAACATTCGCGCCATTCTTTCTTCATTATCCACCAGGTGGGACGCAAACCGAGATAACTCCGCAAATTTTGCCTCGTACTTCGACACGGTCATATTATTCTGCTCCAATTTGATGAACTCCACCTCCTTCATGTGACGAATACTCTCGGGAAAGTATTTGTCGTTAAACAGCTCTTGGAACTTCTCCCAAGACATCTTCAGTGCGGCAGGTTGAGTACGCTTTATCGATTCCCACCAGTAATCTGCCTCTCCTAGCAACATAAAGGCGGCAAAGGGAACCTTTTGCTCCTCGGAGCAACCCAAGACATCAAATATCTTGGTGATCTGCTTTATCCATGTTTCAGCTACAAGTGGTTTGGGTTCTCCCTTAAACTCCGGTGGTCCCAGCTCCTTAAACTGTTTAGCGGTGACCGCCTGAGAGTTTCCAGTATTTCCACCTACGTTGTGGACAGGAGCCGCTTTCACCTGTTGTTGCATGAATTGCATAAAACCTCTGAACATTCCATCATTCATCATCTGGTCAGTGTTGTTGTTTGCATGAGGATTGTCACCTTCCTGATGAACATTATCCTGATTATTGATATGTGGTGAATCAATAATCGCCTGTGCTCCATTGCTATTCTCAACATTCTCAGATGCCATTTTTAGATACTGTCACAAAATAAAAGTTAATTGATATGTCATATATTATCCTTATATTATGACCGACCAATTAAATACCATGCAAATAAACTTAGGTAGGTCATACTAGCGAAGGAATTCCCCGTCTCTCCCCTCCTAGTTCTATTCTCACATCTTAGCCAGGGATCATATCCCTAAGCTCTGATACCAACTGTGACGCCCCCAAAATTAGGTATACATCACCCATCTTGGGTCGTCAGATACATAGTACAGAATACAAATACAACTTACTAATACAACTGTCGTGTACAATACGACAAAACATAAACTGTGAGTTTGAATACAAATATTATCTTCTAGAGAGTATTCATACTCAAAAGGAGTCCTCATTACATTTATTAACACACCATTACATAGAATAGTGAGGACTACTAACTAATACTATCATTCGGACCATCACTCCGTTCCCCGACTTGCCCCAGCTACGTTCTCATTTCCTGAAGAGAACAGTGAAAGAAAGGGTGAGCTCAACTAGCCCAGTAAGAAATATTATGACTAAGATAATGCAGAATAAATTATCATTAGCCTTCAACAATGTTAAACTGATAAAATATAATAGACATCAAGTTTAACTGTAGCGGAACAAGCAATCCATTAAAAGAGTCAAGTAGAAAATAAACTCTACTATCTTTTATGATTTAAAAGGTTTTTCAACACTGTGATCGCTGGGACTCAGCTTAATAAAATAATTCACATCATCGAATCACCCCTGCACTACGGCCAAGGATATTCGTGTATTCATTAATGGTCATGATCATGCTAACAACTGTTCATCAATGCACTACGGGCCAATGAGGACTTTTACCACATCATTTGTAACATTACGGTCATGATTATACCGAATAATCCCTGGTCATAATCATACCAAGTCCATCTATGCACTACAGGCCACGGATGACTTTCAACATTTTATAAACATGAGGATGATGACAATGATATAAGAATTCAATAAAACAAGTTCAAGAATTAATTTATCCAAGAATTAACAACGTCCAAATTGTCAACATGATACTGTTTTGTGGAGTAAAATTTAAGAATACTTAGAAGAATATTTTCATAAAAAGATACTGGATGAACCGCAATTATCAAGGATATTTCACAAATTTCATGGAGTATAGAAGTCAAAACTTAACCAACTAAGTACAATAAAGAATGGAATAACAAAAGAAATCACCATGCATGCGATAGACCGCACAGACAGGTTATTCCAACAGAATAATAAGTAATGGAACCAGGTCCGGCGTAAACGCACAGACAGGATATTCCGACAGAATAATAAATAATGGAACCAGGTCCGGCGTAAACGCACAGACAGGATATTCCGACAGAATAATAAATAATGGAACCAGGTCCGGTGTAAAACACACAGACAGGATGTTCCAGCAAAATAATAACAAGACGGAACCAGGTCCGGTGTAAAACACACAGACAGGATGTTCCAACAGAATAATAACAAAAACGGAACCAGGTCCGGTGTAAAACAAACAGACAGGATGTTCCAACAGAATAATAGAAGAATGTCACCAAGTATAGGGTAGACCGCGTATACAGGTTATTCCAACAGAATAATAAGAAATGGAATAACAACAGTTCTCTTCATGAATAAGAAAGAATAACACCCCTTACCGTTTTAAAGAAGAGCTGAAATAAGGAAGTAGTTAAGTAGCAGAATACTCTTCTTCTCTCTCTCTATAGTTTCTCTCTATAGTTTCTCTCTCTAGAGTTCAGTGAATTCGTAAGAAATAATGAAGGAATGAGCTGCTATTTATAGAAAAATAGAATGCATAGTACTAATCCATGAACGGTCCAGATTGATTACTTTAATCTGACGGTCCATATTTAAAGAAAAATCTTTTAAATAAAATATAATATATTCTATTTATAGAATAACTTTAATAAAGTATTATGTTTTATATAAAAAGATGTTTCTGTTTTATTACGTTAATAATACGAATAAAATAAAACGTCATTATCACTAAATAATTCATATTATTAACTGACAATAATTGAATCAAACTGAGTGACTTCTCACATAAGCATTAATAATCAATACCGTGTGCTACTATGCAACCACACGTATTACTGTACTTTTACTACCGAGTAGTTCAACAGTAACAATGGTAAAACTTTCGCCGTTATTTTTAATAAAATATTTTTGTCGTTTTCTCAATCCGACAATAATTCCGTTGTGAGGTCCACCAATGATTGTGTCGTTGTACGAATATTTCCTGTTAAAACGAATATTCCCCGACCAATCGAATATTATATAACAACTTGCGTACTTTGCAAAATTTATAAATATTACCCACAACTATAACATTATATCAAATTAACTCCATAATATTCAAAAATGATATTTATAGAAAATTCATCTTTATTTATAAAAGTTGGGGTCTTACAATAAATATATTTTAAATCAATCCAAATGAAATACTAATAAATACCACATTCAAATAATGGAGGCGCAGCTCCTCGAAACTAAGAGTTTTATCAAAATTCATCAACAAAAAAAAACATCTAAAATTAAACTCCAGCTATTCCAAGTGTAACAAATAAAGGTTCAACTTTCAACGATGGGACCTGTAAAAATCTGTAAGGGGGTAAGCGATGAAGCCCAGCAAGTAGCAATCCTCTCTATCTAGTCAAATCAAGTACAATTTGTAAAATATTTTTTCGAAATAACTTTTTGTTCAATAACAATAGTACAAAATCTTTCAAAACTAAAACAATTCAAAAATAATTTCAATGTATATCATATATCTTTTAATCCACAGCCTTAGCGATTAAGGTTACATTAGCCCTGTAACACGGCCCAAAAGTTCGATAACGTTATGATACGCACCCTACTAAGGTGTCTATAAAATGCACGCTCCCCGAAGGGTATCTAAAAGGTGTGCGCCTTAGTAGGTCCTATATTAGCTCCGAAACTAAACGTAATCAATAACGAGTTCTATACATAGTCAGACTGAAGATTTCAAAATCTTTTCTCAATATTATCGATAATATAAACGATACTTTTTCACAATTTAAAATCATATAATCTCATTCAGAGTTCGAAAATAAATACTTGATCCGAATTTTGAAATAAAAGAACATAACAATTTAATTTAAATGGAAGCCTTAAATAAAACATAACGAATTTTGAAACTGTACATTTAGGCATCCGAACAATTAATAAGACATACTTAAAAGTAATGATAATCTTAAAAGCACTAAATAGTTCGAAAACCCACTTACCTCGATATTGCAAAACAAGAAATTAAAAACGAATAAATCCTAAATATAAAATTAAGACAAATAGAATTATTAGAATACAATATTATAACACAATCATACTCTTTATTCGAATATTGTGCACAAAAATCTTAAGTTTTAAATAAATTTGTAGTTAATTATTATACAAATTGATTACAAAATTAACCATATATATAAGGCAAATATCATCTCATAATAAAAAAAAATAAGGGTTTACATTTTACCTTTTTGAATTTTCTTCTTTTCTTCTTCACTGTTCTGCAATACTCCCAAGCCTAATAAATTTTTACGTTCTTCTCTCTCTAGTTGTTTAAATATATATAATTCCTTTGCAAAATAGGTTACTAGGTAAAAGAGTCCTTTTTAAAATTAAGAATTTGTTAAACTTGAATGACTTTTCTTATTCTTATAGGTTTTAGATATGTATAAATACTTATTAGTTACACTTCTATTATCTAATTATATTATTTTATTATCTTTTATCTTTTATTTTTATTTTTATTTTAAAATCGGGTATTACAATCAAACTACCCCTACGTACTAAGAATTCTTTGATGATACAATGAGCATCAATACATTAATTTAAAGGCGCGCATAATATATTCTTTTAAATTCATAACCTCAATAAATGAAAATATAATATATATATATATATATATATATATATATAATATAATATAATATGAAAATTACCATCTGGTGAATTATGCAGGTTTTAAGTTGTAATCTGGTTCTAATTAGCAATTTCATTAAAAACTATAACATCATCACCTCACCTCATCTTAAAAATAAAAATGATAAATCTAAAATTGCCTCAAAAAATATATATAGATACAAATACAGTCATTAATTTATGCATGTTTATGTCCAATACTATACCTTGAAGGAAAATACTTATAAAAATAGTGATTCTCAGGTTAAATTTTGTTTCTAAAATATTAAGAGAGAAGAGAAAGAACCAATATTTGCTTGAAGTTGGAACTAAACTAATTTATCTCTAGGAAAAAGATTAATGCAAATTCGTCGGTCTAATTCAATAAACCATCTACTTCTTTTTTTCTTTTAAGTAGGCCTGCAAACGAATTAAGTCGTTGGCAAACAGGTCCGATTCGGTTCGAGTTCAATTAAATTGTCTTGTCGAATTCGCACATAGTATCACGTTCGATTGCTCGATCAAATATGTACGGCAACCATATGGTTCGGTTCGACTTGTTCGCAAACATTTCAATTCGGTTCGATTAGAGTGATTTGTGAGTCGTTCGTGAGATACTCGAGCATTTAGCCTAATTTTAATTTCAATGTGTTAATGATGCTTGTGAACATCATGATGTTCCAACACTTAAAGTGTGACGCCCCCAAAATAGGTATACAACACCTAACCTATTCTGAGTCGCCAAATACATGGTACAGAAACAACTACAACTTTATTAATACAATTATCGTGCAAAATACGACAACACTTAAACTGTGAGTTTAAAAACAAATATTGTCTTCTAGACAATATCCACACTTAAAAAAGTCCTCATTACAATTATTGATACATTATTTTATTAAATAGTGAGGACTACTAAGACAACTATCTTGAACAATCATTCAATATCCCGACTAGTACTCGCTGCATTCTCGCCTCCTAAGAAGAAAAATAGAACAACAAGGAAAAGGGTGAGCTCAACTAGCCCAGTAAAGAATATTATGACTAAGATAATATAGAACAAATTATCGTTAGTCCTCAACAGGGAAAAATCTGATTTAATACAATAGACAACAAGTTTTAAACCAACAACTGCAGCGGAAACAACAATTCATTAGAAGAGTGAAGTAGAGAATGAAATCTACTATCATTTATGAATTTAAAAGTCCATCATCAATATTTTATCCCTGTAACATCAATCAATATACATCTTGATTCAAATATTCATCTTTGCACTACAGGCCAAAGATATTCATCAGTTGGTCATGTTCATCTCAACACATGTTCATCTTTGCACTACGGGCCAAAGATATTCATCAGAAAATCATTCATCTTTGCACTACAGGCCAAAGATATTCAGTTATATCATCATTTAGGACAGAGGATGATGAAAAATATTTTAAAAAAAACGAATCCAGTGAGACAAAAGAACAAATATTAAGGATTCGTACTTTAGACAATTCAAGCTCAAAAATACTCCATAATAAACTATTGTGGAGTAGAATTTCAAAAATGAAGATCAAAATATAGATCCAATCAAAGATAGGAACCATAATAGACAAACCTAGACACAGAAAAGAAAATTTAATTTTTCTGTGAATAGTGTCGTATTCGTGAATAGTGTCGTATACGTGAATAGTAATGTAAGACCCCGAATTTTATGAAATAAAAGTATTCAATTTTTCTATTCAGTAAATGGTTAAATTGATAAAAGGGTGATATATGAATTTTTTTTCAAAAATACGCAAGAGGTTATAAAATATTTATTTTGTCGGGGAATAATCGTTTGGTCGTGGAATATTCTTTCTGTCGGGGAATATTCGTACGACGACGCAGCTATTTGTGGGCCCCATAACGAATAACTATCGGGTGAAGAAACGACAAATTTGAGTTTTTATAAATAACGGCATAGTTGTTACCGTTAACACTGTTGGAATACCCGGTGGTTAAAATACAGTAATACGCGTTATTGCACAGTAGCACACGGTATTGCATAGTATTTTTGAAATTATTGATTCTTACGTAAGAAGGCACTACTCAATAATTGTTACAGTAATTACTGTTCAATATTTTATTTTATTGATTCAATAATTGCTGCGTTGATATTTTATATTATTGTTGTTTCAATAATTGTTGCTGCACAGTATTTTCTATTATCAGATCAATAATTCATATTATTTGAATAATATTATTAGATATCATTATTGGCAATGTCTAGAAAGTTCTGTCTAAGGAGAGGTTTGGTCATCTAATTGCGCGCTAGTAAGGAGAAATCCTTATTGGAAAGCCCCCTCTTTCCTGGGAACGGCCTGGTTGTCATAAATGTGATTCTGTAATATTATTTGTGAATAATTAATTATTGATTCATATGATAAGAAAATATTTATTTTATGTGGATATAAATGAGGGATATATTTTTGTGGTTAAAAATGAAGGAGTTAATGTTGAGGTTTTTATCAGTATTTTTGTCGGAATGGAGGTATTAAAAATCAGGGTTTTTGAGATATTTTGCGGGGGTTATAATTTTTAATCCGACCGTTGGATCGTGGTAATTTTTGGATATGTTATACATATATAAGTTGAGTATATGCCCACAAATTTTGAACCGTTAAAAATGAACGTATGATTTATTATGAATTTTACGAGATGACTGGTTCAGAAATTGTTGAATTTTCGGAGTTTATCATTTTGGTGGAAAATTCTAGAATTGGTGGGCCCCACTTGTGGTTGGTGAAGAAATGTGCTGAATTATATTTCAAATGTGGTGGGTGAGAATAGTAGCAGGTAAAGCCATCAGGTTGCAGGTCAAACCTACCAAAATTTTCCTATAAATAGAGGGTTAAGTTAGAATTGAAAATCACACCAGAAACATAAGTTTTCTCTCTTTCTCTCTCTATATTATGAAGCATATTTTGTGAGTTTTTAGATACTTGGTGAGTTACTATTCATCAGTGCAAGTTTCCTTCAGCATCATATCCGATATCCAGTCAGAAGTACTGCTCTTTTGAGGTAAGGGATAGTAAGGGATAGTAAGGGATTGTATGGGATTGTGAGGGATAGTAAGGGATAGTAATGGATTTTATTGTGGAATTTTTATCTTTTGTGTCGGGGTTACTATTCATGAGTTACTATTCACGATTTACTATTCATGAGTTACGAATATTACTCTTGAGGTTAAAACAATATGTTAATCATATTATTTTTATCATCATATATAACATTTTTATAACCCTGATGTTGAAATTCTCTTTCACTGGAGTGTAAAGATGGGTAGATTATTGGTATGATCATGACTAGGGTTCTCTTTGGCCTTTAGTGCAAAGTTGAATTGTGACTGGTATGATCATGACCATTGAATTTATAATTGAATATCTTAAGCTTAAGTGCAAAGGTCAATTGATCAACATGGTTATAATTATTGTTTATATAAATTCTGAAATGATTATATATTTCTTTGAGATATGAATATATTTGGCCTGTAGTGCAAATATGAATTGTTGAAGAATATCTTTGGCCTGTAGTGCAAAGATGACCTGTTGATGAATATCTTTGGCCTGTAGTGCAAAGATGAATTATTGATGAATATCTTTGGCCTGTAGTGCAAAGATGAACTGTTGTTGAATATCTTTGGCCTTTAGTGCAAAGTTGAATTGTGACTGGTATGATCATGACCATTGAATTTATAATTGAATATCTTAAGCTTAAGTGCAAAGGTCAATTGATCAACATGGTTATAATTATTGTTTATATAAATTCTGAAATGATTATATATTTCTTTGAGATATGAATATATTTGGCCTGTAGTGCAAATATGAATTGTTGAAGAATATCTTTGGCCTGTAGTGCAAAGATGACCTGTTGATGAATATCTTTGGCCTGTAGTGCAAAGATGAATTATTGATGAATATCTTTGGCCTGTAGTGCAAAGATGAACTGTTGTTGAATATCTTTGGCCGTAGTGCAAAGATGGTTTTATTAGTATGATTATGAACAGGAACTGTGATTTGGTATAACCATGATCTTTGATGTTTCAGGTAAAGACAGGTGATAAAAATATTCTTCGTCCTGGGTGCGAAGAAAAATTTAGAATCACAATTATGATTATGAGTTATTCATATGATTGTGGAAAGGAACTGTTGAGTGATGTTACAGGGATAAAACATTGTTGGTGGATTTTTAACATGGAGAAGATAATAGACTTTATAGTCTATTTGACTCTTCTAATGGATTGCTCGTTCCGCTGCAACTATGGTTGAAATTTTTTACCATATGTTCTAATCTCTGATTTATTATTGATGAAGGCTATTGATAATTTAATTATCTTTAGTCATGATATTCTTTACTGAGCTAGTTGTGCTCACCCTTTTGCTTCACAATTCCTTTCAGGTAATAAGAGTGTAGCTGGGTCGAGCGAGGGTAACGGGGAAATAGAACGGTGGTCTCTAGCTGTGGATGTTCTCCCGAAGCAGTTATAGAAAAGTTCATTTAGTAGTTATATTTGGTGAATCCAATAGGGTAAGGTGTACCCAACGTTGGAAGGGTGGTTTGCCACTATCATACAAGATGTCTAACGACATACAACCTCGTGTCATCATAAGACAGGGATGTACTCATCCACTTGCTGAGTATATATACGAGCACTACCTATATAATCTTGGTGTTTATTTGAAGTATAATTCTCAATTAGAGACAGTGGAGATAATGATAAGTCAAGAGAAGACTCACCATTGGGAAGAATATGATAGTAATCTTCTCGTTTTTCTTTGGGGTCTATTGGGTCAACCAAGGATAATTCTGTGGCCATATGATATCTATCATAACCTAGACGCGTGGCCTCCCATGTACGAAGGTTTCCTTGAGCACTTCCCAAAGATTCTAATTTCTAAAACAGTTTTTGACTATACCTTTATGTAAGGTGTCACTGTGAGGTGCTGTCCACGGTTGGGACATGTGTCACATTTGGTATATATTTGTATTCAAACTCACAGCATATGTGTTGTTGTATTTTGTACGACAATTGTTGTAACAGAGTTGTAGTTATTTTCTGTACCATGTATTTGACGACTCAGAATGGGTTGGATGGAATGGACCTATTTTGGGTCGTTACAAGTAACGTATACGTGAATAGTAATTCTGACACTAAAAGGTAGAAATTTCACAAGAAAAATCATCATGCTTCGTGAATAATAACTCGTGAATAATAACTCGTGAATAGTAACTCATGAATAGTAACTCATGAATAGTAACCCCGACATAGAAAAGTTCCAAATTTGATAAAAAAGTTCCAACCAATATTTTGACACAATGATATTGAAGTAATAATATCATTTTTGAATAAAATAACATCTCTTACCTCAGAAAGAATAGTACTTCTGGTTGGAATATCAGATATAGTGCTGAAGGAACTTGCACCGTATAGCAACACTCAAAGTATAAACATACTCACAAAATACGCTCGATATATAGAGAGAGAAAGAGAGAGGAATATGTAGTTTCTGGTGTGATTTTCAATTCTAACCTAAGCACCCTATTTATAGAAAAATGCTTAGAACACCAAAGCAGAAAATTTAATATAATATTAATATATATATCAAAATTTCCTACGCACTCCTTTGCCAACTGAATTCAGCCCTTATCACATGTTAATGATGCCCACAAAATGTAAAAAACGTTTTTCTTAATTAAAACTTCTAAAAATCAATTATTCCGGAATTTTGAAACTTCAATAATTCATAATAAATAGCCTTTTTATCAGAAAATTCGAATCTAGCGACTTTTTATAGGATATTCAATTTTCTACAACTTTGCAGAAGAAAGTTTTTTCAAATTCCAAACATAAATTGACCGAAATCCACATACGGACGATTTTACAGGCTATAATCAAATTTCAGTCAAAAAATGGGGTCCACCGACACACAAAATATGTGTTAATCATTTAATGCAACAAAAATACTCTTTCTCCTCATATACTCATATATCCCACATTTATTGTAAAAAATATCACCATTATTATATTATTAAAATATAATAATATATTTAAATAAATTATTTTATCAAAAAAAGATAAAATATTAATTTTCAACAATTGTCACATTAAAAATTTTCTCCATCTATATCCACATAAAATTAATATTTTCCTCATCATATAAATTAATAATTAATTATTCACAAATAATATTACAGAATCACAGTACTGGCAACCAGGCCGTTCCTACGAAAAAGGGGGCTTTCCAATAAGGATTTCTCCTTACTGGCGCGCAATTAGGTGACCAAACCTCTCATTAGACAGAACTTTCTAGACATTGTCAATAATGTTATCTAATAATATTATTCGGATAATATGAATTATTGCTCCGATAATGGAAAATATTGTGTAGTGACAATTATTGAAACAACAGTAATATAAAATATCAACGTAGCAATTATTGAATCAATAAAATAAAATACCGAACAGTAATTATTGTAACAATTATTGAGTAGTGTCTTCTTACGTAAGAATCAATAATTGGTGCAATACCGTGTGCTAATGTGCAACAACGCGTATTACTGTGTTTTAACCACCGGGTTTTCCAACAGTATAAACGGTAACAACTACGCCGTTATTTATAAACAACTTATACTTGTCGTTTTCTTCATCCAATCGCTTTCTGTTATGGAGCCCACACAAGGCTGCGTCGTCGTACGAATATTTCTCGACAACAAGAATATTTCACGACCAAACGAATATTCTCCGACAATAATAAATATTTTATAACCACTTGCTTGTTTAAAATATTTGTGCATTTGTACCCATAACTAACCACATTAATCAATTCAACCATTACTATTTCAAAATAATAAATAAAGGAAATTCCATTTCATTTATTAAAAATTTGGGGTCTTACAACCTCCCCTTCTTATAAATTTCGTCCTCAAAATTGACGTACGTACCTGGTGTTTCGAAAACGTGAGGATACCTCGCTTTCATTTCTGTTTCCAACTCCCAGGTCATTTCTTCAATAGCATGATTCCTCCACAAAATCTTAACTTGCGGTCTGACCTTTGTGTGTAGGACATGCTCCTTCTTATCCAAGATCTTGACAGATACCTCCTCGTACGTTAAATCTTCTGCTATTTCGTCTGGTTCTAACTCAATAACATGGTTCGGGTCGTCCACATAATTTCGTATCTTCGATACGTGAAAAACGTTATGAACACGCGACATACTTAGCGGTAAAACGAGTCTATAGGCCACAGTTCCTATTCGATCAAGGATTTCAAATGGATTAATAAATCGAAGGTTTGAACTTTCCTCACATCGCCGATTCTCGCTTTTGGAATAACAACTTCTTGCACCTCCTTCTTCATATTCATCAGCTCCGGTGTGTAGCTTGAGCGGTTTTAACTTTATCGATTAAAGTCAATTTTACTCGTATATCATCACGTGATCCATAGAGTCTTTAACTCTATCTCTATCATTTGTAAGTCATACAAAATGGGTCTTTTTGTTAAAAACATCGCACTCGTAACCACATACGATTTTCTACTCAACACGTCAGCTACCACGTTCGTTTTTCTAGGATGGTATTGGATGGTATGATCGTAATCTTTCAACAGCTCGAGCCAACATCATTGTCGCATGTTGAGTTCTTGGAAGCTCTTCTCACATTCCTCGCTCCATTAGAATTTTGTATCTTTACGAGTCAGCTGAGTTAATGGAGTAGCGATTCGAGAAAATCTTTCCACAAAATCTTCGATAATAACCAACTAAGCATAGAAAGCTACGTATTTCGATTACTGACTTAGGTTGCTCTCAACTGTGACTCATATCCCAATCTTGGATAGCACGTCACAATGACACCTATCAGTTTACTACCACACAAATATGGCGTCCCCTACAGAGAGTCTGGCTTCGGTGTATTCTACAAAGGAAGTCACCAGATAGAGGCTCGGGTACCAAATTCTATAGTTGAATTTTTAACTCCCGAAGTTCAATAGGAGTCATTCGATATGAGATTTTAGAAATGGGTTTTATACCGGGTTCAAAGTCGATACAAAATTCAATATCACACTTTGGGAGTAAGCCAAGAAATTCTTCAGGAAATACATCAGGAAATTTACTAACAATAGCAATATCATTCAAATCTGACATATTTTTATTCAAGTCCATGACATGGGCTAAGAAAGCTTGACATCCGTTTTTCAATAAACGAATGGCTTTATGACTTGATATGACAATGATTGACTTCAGTGGTTTGGCTGCTTGAATTCGAATAACAGGTTGCTTAGGTATATGAAAACTAACAACCTTACGAAAGTAATCAATTTTGGCATGATGAGTAGTTAATCAATCAATCAATCCCTAAAATCACATCAAAAGCAAGTATCTTTAAAGAAATAAGGTCAACAGATAATGTGATGGTGTCAACTTGGATCAAACAAGATTTATAAACAGTGGATGTAACGAAAGTTTCTCCTAACGGAGTTTCAACAGATAAGTCAAAGTCTAATTTTCTCCGAAGTCAAGTTTAAACGTTGAGTATAAGCAGGAGAGATAAATGAATGGGTAGAACTAGTATCTAATAAGGTATAAACTTCGTAAGAATTTATAATTAACTAACCCGTGCTAACTCCGTTCGGGTTCCTCGCAATCTGACCAGTCACGACAAACGCTCTTTCAGGAATCGTTGACTTTGACTTGCCCGGGACAGCCTTTGGAGTCACCATCCCCGCTGGACTTGGTTTCGCTACAGGACAATCTCGAGCTATATGACCGTCCTTTCCACAACTAAAACATACCTTGAAAGGTTGCGAACAGTTTAGACTTATGCGTCCCTCTTCTCCGTATCTGTAGCATCTAACTGGAAGTCTTTCTCCTCCTCTAAAATTCGTTGCTGGTGCTGGTGATGCTGCCGACATCTTCCCGTCATCGTTAAATCTTCTCTTCTTGAAATTTTCACTTGAATTATTTCTTCTATTATCTTGGCCATGATTACCACCGAAGTGGTTACCATTTCTGGCATGATAATTTCCTCCACGGTTGTTATCATTGTTCCGATGACCGTTACCACCGGTACGATTATCATTGAGTTGTTGGTTATTATTCTTCAGTTGAGCCGACTCATTATCGCGCTCCAATAACTGAGCCCTATTCACAACATCTGAATATAAATAAAGTTTGTGAGAAATGAGATATTGACGTATGTCGGGCTTCAAACCTCTCAAAAATATTCGCGTCATAAGTTCCTCATTCTCCACCAAATGAGGTGCAAACCTTGATAACTCCGCGAAATTCGCCTCGTACTGGGACACTGTCATGTTGTTCTGTTCTAGTCTAATAAACTCTACCTCCTTCATATGACGAATACTTTCAGGAAAGTATTTGTCATTGAACAGTTTCTGAAACGTTTCCCAAGACATGCTGAGTGCAGCTGGCTGGGTACGCTTCACAGATTCCCACCAGTAATCTGTCTCGTTACGAAACATAAAAGTGGCGAATGGAACCTTCTGTTCCTCCGTGCATCCCAAGACATCGAATATCTTGGTAATTTGCTTGACCCACGTCTCCGCCTTAATCGGATCCGGCTTTCCCCAGAATTCTGGTGGTCCTAACTCCTTGAACTGCTTGGCCGTGACAAGCCGAGCATTGCTATCATTTCCACCCGTATTTTGTACACGAGTCTCCCTCGTCTGATTTTGCATGAACTGCAAAAAGCTTCTAAACATCCCATCGTTCGTCATCTGCTCAGTGGTGTTGTTCACAAGTGGAACATTATCGGCCTGTTGCACGTTCTCCTCATTGGTGAGCAAAGGTGTCTCAACGGTCTCATTTGCTCCACTGTTAACATTCTCAGTTGCCATTCTCAATTACTGTCATAAAATAAGGGTTAATTAAAGAAATTAACATGTCACATAATACCCCTATATTGTAACGACCCCAAAATAGGTCCATTCCATCCAACCTATTCTGAGTCGCCAAATACATGGTACAGAAAACAACTATAACTTTATTACAACAATTGTCGTGCAAAATACAACAACACATATGCTGTGAGTTTGGATACAAATATATACCAAATGTGATTCATGTTCCAACCGTGGACATCACCTCACAATGACACCTTACATAAAGGTATAGTCAAAAATTGTTTTAGAAATTAGAATATTTGGGAAGTGCTCAAGGAAACCTTCGTACATGGGAGGCCATGCGTCTAGGTTATGATAGATATCATATGGCCACAGAATTATTCTTGGTTGACCCAATAGACCCCAAAGAAAACTACTAAATGATGACCACCGTTCTATTCCCTTGTTACCCCCGCTCGACCCAGCTACACTCTTAAAATTCATAACAAATCATACGTTCATTTTTAACGGTTCAAAATTTGTGGACATATACTCAACTTATATATGTATAACATATCCAAAAATTACCACGATCCAACGGTCGGATTACAAATTATAACCCCCGCAAAATATCTCAAAAACCCTGATTTTTAATACCTCCATTCCGACAAAAATACTGATAAAAACCTCAACATTAACTCCTTCATTTTTAACCACAAAAATATATCCCTCATTTATATCCACACAATATAAATATTTCCTTATCATATGAATCAATAATTAATTATTCACAAATAATATTACAGAATCACATTTATGACAACCAGGCCGTTCCCAGGAAAGAGGGGGCTTTCCAATAAGGATTTCTCCTTCCTGGCGCGCAATTAGATGACCAAACCTCTCCTTAGACAGAACTTTCTAGACATTGCCAATAATGTTATCTAATAATATTATTCAAATAATATGAATTATTGATCTGATAATGGAAAATACTGTGCAGCAACAATTATAAAATATCAATGCAGCAATTATTGAATCAATAATAAAATATTGAACAGTAATTACTGTAACAATTATTGAGTAGTGCCTTCTTACGTAAGAATCAATAATTTCAAAAATACTATGCAATACCGTGTGCTACTGTGCAATAACGCGTATTACTGTATTTTAACCACGGGGTATTCCAACAGTGTTAACGGTAACAACTACGCCGTTATTTGTAAAAACTCAAATTTATCGTTTTCCTTCACCCGACAGATATTCGTTATGGGGCCCACAAATAGCTGCGCCGTCGTACGAATATTCTCCGACAGAAAGAATATTCCACGACCAACGAATATTCCCCGACAACAATGATTATTTTATAACCACTTGCTTATTTTGAAAAAAAAATTCATATTTCACCCATAACTTTAAACTTTTATCAATTTAACTATTTACTGAATAGTAATTATAAGAAAAATTGCATACTTTTATTTCATAAAATTCGGGGTCTTACATATATTATGACCGATTAACAAATAAGCTTAGGTAGGACACACTAGCGAAGAATTACTCGTCTCTCCCCTCCTAGTTCTATCCCCCGATCTCCGTCAGAGACCATATCCCTAAGCTCTGATACCAACTCTGACGTCCCCAAAATAGGTATACAACACCTAACCTATTCTGAGTAGCCAAATACATGGTACAGAAATAACTACAACTTTATTAATACAATTGTCGTGCAAAATACGACAACACTTAAACTGTGAGTTTAAAAACAAATATTGTCTTCTAGACAATATCCACACTCAAATAAGTCCTCATTATAATTATTGATACATTATTTTGTAAAATAGTGATGACTACTAAGTCAACTATCTTGAACCATCATTCCATATACCGACTAGTACTCGCTACATTCTCGCCTCCTGAGAAGAAAATAGAACAACAAGGAAAATGGTGAGCTCAACTAGCCTAGTAAAGAATATTATGACTAAGATAATATAGAACAAATTATCGTTAGTCCTCAACAGGGAAAAATCTAATAGAATACAACAGACAACAAGTTTTAAATCAACAACTGCAGCGGAAATAACAATTCATTAGAACAAGTTTTAAAGAAACGAATCCAGTGAGCCAAAAGAACAAATATTAAGAATTCGTACTTTAGACAATCCAAGCTCAAAAATACTCCATAATAAACTATTATGGAGCAGAATTTCAAAAATGAAGATCAAAATATAGATCCAATCAAAGATAGGAACCATAATAGACAATCTTGGACACAGAAAAGAAAATTTAATTTTTCTGTGAATAGTGTCGTATTCGTGAATAGTGTCGTATACGTGAGTAGTAACGTATACGTGAATAGTAATTCCGACACTAAGAGGTAGAAATTTCACAAAAAAATTATCATGCTCCGTGAATAGTAACTCGTGAATAGTAACTTGTGAATAGTAACTCATGAATAGTAACTCGTGAATAACTCGTGAATAGTAACTCATGAATAGTAACCCCGACATGAAAAAGTTTTAAATTTGATAAAAAATTCTAACCAATATTTCGGAACAATGATATTGAAGTAATAATATCATTTTCAAATAAAATAACATCTCTTATGTGACGCCCCCAAAATTAGGTATACATCACCCATCTTGGGTCGTCAGATACATAGTACAGAATACAAATACAACTTAATAATACAATTGTCGTGTACAATACGACAAAACATAAACTGTGAGTTTGAATACAAATATTATCTTCTAGAGAGTATTCATACTTAAAAGGAGTCCTCATTACATTTATTAACACACCATTACATAGAATAGTGAGGACTACTAACTAATACTATAATTCGGACCATCACTCCGTACCCCGACTTGTCCCAGCTACGTTCTCATTTCCTGAAGAGAACAGTGAAAGAAAGGGTGAGCTCAACTAGCCCAGTAAGAAATATTATGACTAAGATAATGCAGAATAAATTATCATTAGCCTTCAACAATGTTAAACTGATAAAATATAATAGACATCAAGTTTAACTGCAGTGGAACAAGCAATCCATTAAAAGAGTCAAGTAGAAAATAAACTCTACTATCTTTTATGATTTAAAAGGTTTTTTCAACACTGCGATCGCTGAGACTCAGCTTAATAAAATAATCCACATCATCGAATCACCCCTGCACTACGGCCAAGGATATTCGTGTATTCATTAATGGTCATGATCATGCCAACAACTGTCCATCAATGCACTACGGGCCAATGAGGACTTTTACCACATCATTTGTAACATTACGGTCATGATTATACCGAATAATCCCTGGTCATAATCATACCAAGTCCATCTATGCACTACATGCCACAGATGACTTTCAACATTTTATAAACATGAGGATGATGACAATGATATAAGAATTCAATAAAACAAGTTCAAGAATTAATTTATCCAGGAATTAACAACGTCCAAATTGTCAACATGATACTGCATTGTGGAGTAAAATTCAAGAACGCTTAGAAGAATATTTTCTTGAAAAGATACTGGATGAAACGCAACTATCAAGGATATTCCACAAATTTCATGGAGTATAGAAGTCAAAACTTAACCAGCTGAGTACAATAAAGAATGGAATAACAAAAGAAATCACCATGCATGCGATAGACCGCACAGACAGGTTATTCCAATAGAATAATAAATAATGGAACCAGGTCCGGCGTAAACGCACAGACAGGATATTCCGACAGAATAATAAATAATGGAACTAGGTCCGGTGTAAAATACACAGACAGGATATTCCAACAGAATAATAATAAAACGGAACCAGGTCCGGTGTAAAACACACAGACAGGATGTTCCAACAGAATAATAAACGGAACCAGGTCCGGTGTAAAACACACAGACAGGATGTTCCAACAGAATAATAGAAGAATGTCACCAAGTATAGGGTAGACCGCGTATACTGGTTATTCCAACAGAATAATAACAAATGGAATAACAGAAGTTCTATTCATGAATATAAAAGAAATAATATTCCCTACCTTAAAAGAACTGGATATTGGAAAAGTGATGTAGCAGAATACTTTTAGTCTCTCTCTCTCTCTCTTATTCTCTCTATACTTTCTCTTTCTATAGCTTGAATGAATTCGTGAAAAATAATGAAGCCCTAGGCCTCTATTTATAGAAAAACTGAGGGTGGCTCTTGGTCTTAACGAAGGGTCAAATGACTCTTGGTCTTAACGAAGGGTCAAATGACTCTTGGTAATATTGAAGGGACAACTACTATTGACGAAAGTAATTACTATTGACCAAGGTAAATACTATTGACGAAGGTAATTACTATTGACTCAGATAAATACTATTGACGAAGGTAATTACTATTGACCAAGGTAAATACTATTGACGAAGGTAATTACTATTGACCAAGGTAAATACTATTGACGAAGAGACTCTTAGATGATGACATATGGCCCCCCATAAAATAACCAAACTTACCACAACGTCTCAATAATATAACATATTATACAGATGATACTATGACAATAATTTAAGAGATATGATGCAGCAATTACTGTAGCAATAATTGAGTATAGCTGAGTGACTTCTCACGTAAGCATCAATAATCAATACCGTGTGCTACTATGCAACCACGCGTATTACTGTACTTTTACTACCGAGTAGTTCAACAGTTTTAACGGTTTTAACGGTAACACCTCAGCCGTTATTTTTATAGAAAGATAATTCTGTCGTTTTCTCAATCCGACAATAATTCCGTTGTGGGGTCCACCAATGATTGTGCCGTCGTACGAATATTCCCCGACAAAAAGAATATTCTCCGACCAAACGAATATTTTATAACAACTTGCTTACTTTGCAAAATTTATAAATATTACCCACAACTATAACATTATATCAAATTAACTCCATAATGTTCAAAAATGATATTTATAGAAAATTCATCTTTATTTATAAAAGTTGGGGTCTTACATCTTACCTCAGAAAGAATAGTACTTCTAGTTAGAATATCAGATATAGTGCTGAAGGAACTTGCACCGTATAGCAACACTCAAAGTATAAAAATACTCACAAAATACGCTCGATATATAGAGAGAGAAAGAGAGAGAAATCTATAGTTTCTGGTGTGATTTTTAATTATAACCTAAGCTGTGACAACCCCAAAACAGGTCCATTCCACCCAACCCGTTCTGAGTCGTCAAATACATGGTACAGAAAACAACTACAACTTTATTACAACAATTATCGTGCAAAATACAACAACACATATGCTGTGAGTTTGGAAACAAATATATACCAAATGTGACTCATGTTCCAACCGTGGACATCACCTCACAATAACACCTTACATAAAGGTATAGTCAAAAACTGTTTTAGAAATTAGAATCTTTGGGAAGTGCTCAAGAAAGCCTTCGTACATGGGAGGCCACGCGTCTAGGTTATGATAGATATCATATGGCCACAGAATTATCCTTGGTTGACCCAATAGACCCCAAAGAAAAACGAGAAGATTACTATCATATTCTTCCCAATGGTGAGTCTTCTCTTGACTTATCATTATCTCCACTGTATCTAACTGAGAATTATACTTTAAACAAACACCAAGATTATACAGGTAGTGCTCGTATATATACTCAGCAAGTGGATGAGCACAACCCTGTCTTATGATGACACGAGGTTGTATGTCATTAGACATCTTGTATGATAGTGACAAAACACCCTTCCAACGTTGGGTTCGCCTCACCCTATTTTCTTCACCAAATATAACTACTAAATGATGACCACCGTTCTATTCTCTTGTTACCCCCGCTCGACCCAGCTACACTCTTATTACCTGAAAGGAATTGTGAAGCAAAAGGGTGAGCACAACTAGCTCAGTAAAGAATATCATGACTAAAGATAATTCAATTATCAATAGCCTTCATCAACAATAAATCAGAGATTTAGAACATATGGTAAATGATAAAAATTTCAACCATAGTTGCAGCGGACGAGCAATCCATTAGAAGAGTCAAATAGACTATAAAGTCTATTATCTTCACCATGTTAAAAAATCCACCAACAATATTTTATCCATGTAACATCACTCAAGAGTTCCTTTCCACAATCATATGAATAACTCATAATCATAATTGTGACTTTAAATTTTTCTTCGCACCCAGGACAAAGAATATTTTCATCACCTGTCTTTACCTGAAACATCAAAGATCATGGTTATACCAAATCACAGTTCCTGTTTATAATCATACTAACAAATCCATCTTTGCACTACGGGCCAAAGATATTCATCAACAAACCATCTTTGCACTACGGGCCAAAGATATTCAACAACAGTTCATCTTTGCACTACAGGCCAAAGATATTCATCAACAGGCCATCTTTGCACTACATGCCAAAGATATTCATCAACAATTCATATTTGCACTGCAGGCCAAATATATTCATATCTCAAAGAAATATATAATCATTTCAGAATTTATATAAACAATAATTATAACCATGTTGATCAATTCACCTTTGCACTTAAGCTTAAGATATTCAATTATAAATTTAATGGTCATGATCATACCAGTCACAATTCAACTTTGCACTACAGGCCAAAGAGAACCCTAGTTATGATCATACCAATAATCTACCCATCTTTACACTCCAGTGAAAGAGAATTTCAACATCAGGGTTATAAAAATGTTATATATGATGATAAAAATAATATGATCAACATATAGTTTTAATCTCAAGAGTAATATTTGTAACTCATGAATAGTAACCCCGACACAAAAGATAGAAATTCTATAATAAAATTCGTACCAATATTTCGGTATAATGATATTGAAAGAATAACATTACTTAAATTTATAAATAATTTATTTTAATTGTTTACACTTTACTAATTAATGCATTTAATCATCATAAAATGCCAACTCTTACAATTTCATCATCAATAACCAAAACCCTCATCAAAAATCTGCATATACCTCATATAGGATTCTCAAGCCATAAAATCCTATTTTCCAATTTTCTTTCTTCACAAAACATATTTAATTCATTTACTCATAACTAGGCCATTTTCATGAAAAATACCAAATCAGTTCCAAAAATATTTCTTTTCTGGAATTTAGCAGAATATAGTCTCATATTGAACATATATTTTTCTCAGAATTTTTAAAAGTCATTTACTATTTTTCATATGGCCAAAATAGCCGAATATTTAAACATTTATCAAAAATTATACTTTTATCTAAAAATTCTGAAATTCACAGGGTATAATCCTATCATATACATGTACTCCCAATAAAAATTTCATCAATTTTGGAGTTAACCACAAGGAATTATAAGCTGTTACTTTTAAAACAGTCTTTTCTCATAAAATTCATAACTCTCAATCTATACATCCAAAAATCACCATTTTTGGACACAATCAAGAAAACTCATCAAAATATCATTTCAAATTTTTCCAGAATTTTTGAAGGTCAGAAAAATTACGAAACTGAAAATCATAACAACCCTTAAAATCCATTACTATCCCTTACCTCAAAAGAGCAGTACTTCTGACTGGATATCGGATATGATGCTGAAGGAAACTTGCACTAATGAATAGCAACTCACCAAGTATCTAAAAACTCACAAAATATACTTCATAATATAGAGAGAGAAAGAGAGAAAGCTTATGTTTCTGGTGTGATTTTCAATTCTAACTTAGCCCTCTATTTATAGGAAAATTTTGGTAGGTTTGACCTGCAACCTGATGGCTTTACCTGCTACTATTCCCACCTACCACATTTGAAATATAATTCAGCACATTTCTTCACCAACCATAAGTGGGGCCCACCAATTCTAGAATTTTCCACCAAAATGATAAACTCCAAAAATTCAACAATTTCTGAACCAGTCATCTCGTAAAATTCATAACAAATCATACGTTCATTTTTAACGGTTCAAAATTTGTGGGCATATACTCAACTTATATATGTATAACATATCCAAATATTACCACGATCCAACGGTCGGATTAAAAAATTATAACACCCGCAATATTTCTCAAAAAACCCTGATTTTTAATACCTCCATTCCGACAAAAATACGGATAAAAATCTCAACATTAACTCCTTCATTTTTTAACCACAAAAATATATCCCTCATTTATATCCACATAAAATAAATATTTCCTTATCATATGAATCAATAATTAATTATTCACAAATAATATTACAGAATCACATTTATGACAACCAGGCCGTTCCCAGGAAAGAGGGGGCTTTCCAATAAGGATTTCTCCTTACTGGCGCGCAATTAGATGACCAAACCTCTCCTTAGACAGAACTTTCTAGACATTGCCAATAATGCTATCTAATAATACTATTCAAATAATATGAATTATTGATCTGATAATAGGAAATACTGTGCAGTAACAATTATTGAACAACAATAATACAAAATTTCAACGTAGCAATTATTGAATCAATAAAATAAAATATTGAACAGTAATTACTGTAACAATTATTGAGTAGTGCCTTCTTACGTAAGAATCAATAATTTCAAAAATACTATGCAATACCGTGTGCTACTGTGCAATAACGCGTATTACTGTATTTTAACCACCGGGTATTCCAACAGTGTTAACGGTAACAACTACGCTGTTATTTGTAAAAACTTAAATTTTTGTCGTTATCGTCATCCGACAGTTATTCGTTATGGGGCCCACAAATAGCTGCGCCGTCGTACGAATATTCCCCGACAGAAAGAATATTCTACGACCAAACGAATTTTCCCCGACAACAATGATTATTTTATAACCACTTGCTTATTTTGAAAAAAATATTCACATTTCACCCATAACTTTAAACTTTTATCAATTTAACCATTTACTGAATAGTAATTATAAGAAAAATTGAATACTTTTATTTCATAAAATTCGGGGTCTTACATAAGCATCCTATTTATAGGAAAATGCTTAGAACACCAAAGCAGAAAATTTAATATAATATTAATATATATATTAAAATTTCCTACGTACTCCTTTGCCAACTGAATTCTGCCCCTATCACATGTTAATGATGCCCACAAAATGTAAAAATTATTTTTCTTAATTAAAATAATTAAAACTTCCAAAAATCAATTATTTTGGAATTTCGAAACTTCAATAATTCATAATAAATAGCCCTTTTATCAGAAAATTCGAATCTAGCGACTTTTTATAGGATATTCAATTCTCTACAACTTTGCAGAAGAAAATTTTTTTAAATTCCAAACATAAATTGACCGAAATTCACATACGGACGATTTGACAGGCTAAAATCAAATTTCAGTCAAGAAATGGGGTTCACCGACACACAAAATATGTGTTAATCATTTAATGCAACAAAAATACTCTTCCTCCTCATATACTCATATATCCCACATTCATTGTAAATAATATCATAATTATTATATTATTAAAATATAATAATATATTTAAATAAATTATTTTATCAGAAAAAGATAAAATATTAATTTTTAACAATTGTCACATTAAAAATTTTCTCCATCTATATTCACATAAAATCAATATTTTTCTCATCATATAAATCAATAATTAATTATTCACAAATAATATTACAGAATCACAGTACTGGCAACCAGGCCGTTCCTAAGAAAGAAGGGACTTTCCAATAAGGATTTCTTTTTACTGGCGCGCAATTTGGTGACCAAACCTCTCCTTAGACAGAACTTTCTAGACATTGGCAATAATATTATCTAATAATATTATTCAGATAATATGAATTATTGCTCCGATAATAGAAAATATTGTGTAGTGACAATTATTTAAACAACAGTAATATAAAATATCAACGTAACAATTATTGAATCAATAAAATAAAATACTGAACAATAATTACTGTAACAATTATTGAGTAGTGCATTCTTACGTAAGAATCAATAATTGGTACAATACCGTGTGCTACTGTGCAACAACGCGTATTACTATATTTTAACCACCGGGCATTCCAACAGTATAAACGGTAACAACTACGCCGTTATTTATAAACAACTTATACTTGTCGTTTTCTTCATCCAATCGCTTTCCGTTATGGAGCCCACACAAGGTTGCGCCGTCGTACAAATATTCCCCGACAGCAAGAATATTCCACGACCAAACGAATATTCTCCGACAACAATGAATATTTTATAACCACTTGCTTATTTAAAATATTTGCGCATTTGTACACATAACTAACCACATTAATCAATTCAACCCTTACTATTTTAAAATAATAAATAAAGAAAATTTTATTTCATTTATTAAAAATTTGGAGTCTTACATAAAGATCCGAACTCGCACATATTTATTAGTTGGATCGTATTATTGGAATATGTTAAAATTGGACTTATTATATTCGACAAAATTTAAATAGAATCAGATGGTTTAGAAGCCCTACTTCCAAGTTCAACTAGGGTTCATTTGGATTCGCAATTTTTAAAAAACCTTAATAAAAGGACAAATTTGGAAACTAATGGAAAGCAAAGTTGTGACGGCTGACTTTATCGGGAAAAGCATGTTGAGAAAAAAGCAAATGCCAAGGCTCACTTGCAGGATTAGCGTGGCAATTTTGATGCGGGGGGACCAAAACTGAGTGGCAATTTCGTCATACCGATATTTGAAGTTCGTTTTTGTTATGAGAAAAAACACATTTATCTGCTGCAGTTGTATTGTTTTAAGCAATTAGTCACTGTATTTTTAAAATATTTAATTAGTCCATTGTACTTTTTAAAAATATTCAATCAAGCAATTCCGTCAAATTTTGCTCACGGACGTTAAAAAATTGGGGGGAAAAAGCACTTATACCCCACTGTGCTTTTAAAATATTCAATTAGCCCACTGTACTTTTTAAAATATTCAATCAATCAATTCCGTCCAATTTTGCTTATGAAAACTAAAAAATTGAGCTAATTTTCCTACGTGGCTTTAAAAAATAAAATACAAATGACGTGTTTCATTGTTAATTGAATCTACTGAAAATTAAATATAAATACCCATTTGGTTAAAGTAATTAATTATCAACATTCTCATGGAATATTCTTGCCTCGTAATCTATGTGATTTTATACTTCCATTGTGAGAATATGCAATCACCCAATTAAGTAGAAAAGATACTTATAAGATGAAAGCAGTGGTTTAAATTGCATATTCGAATTCATATTTAACATTGAACCCTGAACCTGAATGTAATTTGGCTTCATTATTATAGTTATATATTTTCTCTTACTTAATTTGGTGAAACTGCAAAACACTTCTCTTGGATGAAGTTAAGTATCCCTGAGGGCACATTTGGAAATCTATATGCTTAGTTTGAGCTAGACATAATAATAGACTCCTCTCTTAATTTGGCATCAAGTATTGTGTCCAGGTAATCCACCTGGCAAAAAAAATTGATATGAGAAAAAAGAAACTGTAAGATCACAGAAAAATAGGTCCTCCTCTGTCTATACATCCAACCATAGTCTTTAGAATCCCCCATCTCAGGTTATTTTGGTTTAGATGTAGAAAATACTAGATACAAATGACGTCATTAAAAATGGTACCCCCATTGAAAATGAGACACGTCATTTATATTTTATTTTTTAAAGTCACGTAAGAAAATTGGCCCAATTTTTTAACGTCCGTGAGCAAAATTAGACGGAATTGCTTGATTGAACATTTTTAAAAAGTACAGTGGGCTAATTGAATATTTTAAAAGTACATTGGGGAAAAAGTACTTTTTCCCCCCAATTTTTTAACGTCCGTAAGCAAAAATTGACTGAATTGCTTGATTGAATATTTTTAAAAAATATAGTGGACTAATTAAATTTTTTAAAAATACAGTGACTAATTATTTAAAATACTATAACCACGGTAGGATAAAAATATTTTTTCCCTTTTTGTTATTATCGCAAAAAAGTCGGGGCTAGATTCGTGGGCAACATCGGGATTTTCGTTGAAGAAAGAGAAAAAGGCCAACTTTCCGGCACGATAAAATTCTACTCTATGTACGGACATTCTGAGAATCTACTACTGTATACTCCACCATGAATTTACTACATTAGCCTTTACAGGCCAGAGTTTAAAGTAAACGGGAGTTTGAGAATGCTACTAACTTTCATCATTAATAATACTCACTCCGTCATTAAAGATTAAAGAGATAACGCAAGTATATTTTCACATAAATTAAATATATATATATATATATATTTTTTAATATTAATTAATGAACCCTATTAAATTACAGACTTGTTTTTTATTTTATATACACTATTTTGGGAAGGAAAAACATACTAGTATACTTTTGAAGACGAATAGAGTATAATATTGATATTTTTTTATTTGTTTATAATTTTTTGGTTCTCGGATAATAATGTTATTATTGCTATATAATACTAAAATAAACAAAAATGAATCACTACTACTACTACTTTTTTACCTCTACCCATTAAGCTTGAACAATCAGAACAATCCCTTTTAAAGTAGTACTGTACTCCCTCCGTTCTTTAATATCGGTCGTTTTAGAAAAATATTTTTGTTCTTAAATATAAGTCGTTTGAGAATTTCAAGTAAGCATTAATTGCTTAGTTTTTAATATTACCCCAAGTAATAAATATAACTTTGGTTCTCTCACTATTTTTTGCCTAATAAATAACAATCTCTTTTTCCAATACAAGGGCAATATAGACAATTAATAGTATATTTAATATTTTATAATCATTTCTTTAATACTTGTGCATAACTCAAAAACGATTTATATTAAAGAACGGAGGGAGTAGTATTTTTTTTTAGTATAATTAAGGCGGCACAAGGCGATAAATCAAGAGACCCAGTCTTACCCTAAAATCTTCCACGAAAGTACGCCTTGCATTTTCCATGATAATGACAGTGTGTGTGTATAGAATAGAAATAGGGTTCAAAGAAGTGACCACCACACGCAAGAATTTAATTAGTTGATAAAAATTAAATAAATTTAAATGTAAATATAAATTAGTTGAATTTGAACGTGAATAAAAAAAATTATTTGATAATTAATATATTTAAATGACAAAATTTATTATTTTACTCCTCTGAAAAAATTAAAAGTTGTTGTAAATTTATTTAATATAATAGTTAATATTTTTTACTTTATTCAGCTGCTCATTCAACAAAAAAATATCTGACTTAGCCATTCAGCTCAATCATCTTACCGATTCAGCTATTCACAAATACACTTAATGACTGATCGATTCAACTATTCAAATATATTCATTCCTAAACAAATAATCCCTAAATTTCACAAGCAGAACAATTAAATTCTAAAACAGAAATATCTGGAAATGAACAAGCCACGAAATTAAGAGCCCACCAGACGACAATGCATATAATCACAAGTGGAGTACCTTTCTTTCCAATAATTGGGTATAGTATAGGGCACCATTTCCAAATAAATGACAAAAGATAATTATAAAATAAAATACTACTAATAATGTGTAGAATTATAATTGGCGAATATTTTATTATAGATAAGTAAGTCTCGTGCTTATAACCAATAACTCTCTTGTATACTACTCTCTCCGATCCTATTTAAATAAAATTTTAGAGATGAACATAATAATTAAGATAATGATTGGAAAATATTAAATATAGTACTCAATTGTCTATAATAACCTTAAATTATTAATTTATCATAACACAAGAATTTAAAGTACCAAAAAAATAGATAAAGTAATGAGGAATAATTTTGGAAAAATTATCATTAATTCTCCTAAATTTGAACAAATGTCAATTAATTAAGAACAAATAAAAAATTCTAAAACGTCATTTAAATAGGAACAGAGAGAATACTCTTTTTGTACATAATCTTTTAGTATCACAAAAACATTATTGTCTTAAATACCAACAATTTATTTCATCATTAAATATATTATCTACTCCTATATTACATATATATTAGTATTAAGCAAGACCAGTGAAAAATAACCGTTTCGTGTCACAATTACATATCTACTCTTTCTTTTTATCTCTAAAATTTCTCTCATATTATCTCTCCCATATTCTATAAAATGTATATTTTTTAGTTTCACACACTATACATAGTGTGTTGTCATAAATATTATTAACATTAATTGATTAGTGTTGACTTCTATCATGATAATTATATAGTGATTATAAATTAATTTGAAACATTTTTATAAAAGTAAAAAAAAAACTATTTTTGAATTATTAATATTTACAAATAAATTATTGTGAAACAGAAAAAGTTTGGATAAGCGTGTTCGTTGAGCACTGAAGTTATTTCAAATGTTTTTTTAATAGATGCATGGAATTAATATTCATTAATTCTTACACTATATCCTTATCAGTGCTTTGCATTACAAATATACAACAAACTATTAAAGTATATATATATATATATATATATATATATATATATATATATATATATATATATATATATATATATATATATATATATATATATATAGTCATACACAGTTGTGTATATTTTAATTATGTACAATCTGTTAAAACTACATCGTTTTGACATATTTATTTTTGATTCCTAAAATTTAGGAGAAGAGAATGTGTTTTTAAAAAAAAAAAAATATGCCAAAACGACGTAGTTTTGGAATACTGTACACAAATAAAACATACAAAATTGTGTATGACTATATTATCCATATATATATATATATATATATATATATATATATATATATATATATATATATATATATATACACACACACACACACATAGAGCAAGGATCTTAAGCTCACCCTTATTGAGCTCATCCTGCCTTTTTTTTTTTAAAAAAAAACATAACTAATAAAAAAATATATAATAATTTTTGGAATTGAGTTTTTTAAAAAAAAGTGTTTTGAGTGTGATTTGGGTACATATAACAAAACAGTGTTATACAGTCTGTACAACACTGTTTTGTTATATGTACCCAAATCACACCCAAAATACTTTTTTTAAAAAAACTTTCAATTCCAAAAATTATTATACATTTTTTTATTAGTTATATTTTTTTTATATAAAAAAAAAAGGCAGGGTGAGCTCGGGGTGAGCTCAATAAGGGTGAGCTTAAGAAATGGACTGTATATACATATATATATATATATATAGTATGTGTAAATATAAATTAGGTAATTTTTGAAGCTGTTATATACTTCTATTCTTGAAAATATTTCTATACTTAAATACTTTTTAAAAACTTGAAACCAAGATTAACAATCAATTAGATACTAAAATACAAACATTATTAAACAAATTTTCCATTGCCAAAAAAAATAAAATGAGTTAAGTTGCTTTAGCAATCGAAAAGATATTTATAACATCTTAGACAATAATTTTTCCATTTATGAAAGCCAAACATTTCCGACCACCGAAGTATGGGACTGATGGAGGCGAAGGCCACTTGTAATATCATGTGAAAACGGATGTAAAGTATACATCTTAAATAACATATTTTTTTTTAATAATAGTATATTTTTATTAAAATTACGTCGTTTTAAATATTCTTTTAAAAAATAAATAATATTAAAAGAGGATGGTTCTACTTATTTTTTTTTTATTTATAAAAATATCACACACATCCCCACTTAATTTTAAAAAAAAAATTCAAAATGACATAATATTAATAAAAATATATTATTTAAAAAATATGATTTAGATCCGTCATCGACACCATATGTACTCTATATATATTTGAATTCTTTTGACACAACAAAAAGAGTACCTTTTGACCCCATTTTTTAAGGAGAGGGAATTCATATTTTCACAAGTCAAAATAATAATTTTTACAATATCTCTTTCATATGAATAACAACTAGACCCCACACTCATGTGCGTAGAAGTTTTAAGAAATATTAAATTTTATTTATAAAAATATCAAATTCTTTTAAAAAAATATAAAAATATAATAAAATTTTATAATTATAATTAAACGTAAATTTATGGTAATATATAACCTTACTTTTTTGCTAAAAATAAAATAAGATTTTGCATTATGGAGAAAATAATTACTTATTGTTAACGCCAAGATCGTTGATGACGTTCCAATCACGTAAGACGCCTTGATCCTGCACAGTAAACACGATCAACACCAAAAGCTTGACGGCTGAACCGTCGGGGGATAGCTCCGGCGTGAGAGTCAATACAGGCGATCACAAGGTTAACAGTGGAGGAAAAATGATGAATAATGTCTGAGTGTGTATTGAAATGATAATGTTGTGTGTAGTGTTTTGTTACCTCTTTTTCTTTTGTTATCCTTGCCTCATACGCTCTCCAGACCCGGTTTACTGTGACAACCACTACCTCCTGACACCTCCTTCCATCCCCGGTCATCTCAGTCGAAAGTGCGTAGCTTATTTTCCTACCTGCTACCACTGTTACCTTCCGCCGGCAATCGGAGTCTCATCCTCATTAATATCATGCAGACAGGTGGCAGGCATAACAGTCAACTACTGCTTTTGTGATGATTACCGGTCAAAGATAAGATAAGTAATACCTTACGTAATGGACCAACCCCGTGACTAAGCCCAATATTATAGTCAAGTAGCGAGGCCCAAGTTGTTTGACCCAATATGGTAAAAGTGATATAGTCCAAAAGACAGGCCCATTCGGCCTGGCCCAGTAGGAAAAGTATTCTGGCCCAACATTGTCCCCCAGTCTTTTATTAAACAGGATGTTTAGTGGAAGACTGACTGTAAATAGTGCGAGTCCACAGGAAGAAAGGGCCCATTAAGCGCCGGCCCACCTTGGATAACCCACCAAAGCCAAAATCGGACGTTACCCTTTCCTCTCCCACATCATTATCCCCAATTAATGCGCCGCCCTCGGCTCTCGTGTAAATTTTGAAAAGACCACTCGCTATAAAAGCCGCTACCCATTCTCCTTGGATGGTTCCCTGCTATTTCGAATTCATAAGAGCCTATTGTCTTTTCCTCCTCAAATTTCTTCATTTTCTCTGCAAATTCTCAACAATGGCATCCTAGAACCCAGATACAAGCTCTCCTCTTCGTGTCGCCCCCATCTCCACCGTGACCCCCCACTCAAATCCTGACAAAGAGGTTCCGAGCTCAAACCCCCAAGTCGGTGCCCCGAGTAAGGAAGCTCCGCCTATGGAATCACTTCCCAACCCCTCTGATTTTTTTAAAAATGAGGAAGACTTTCCTCACGCCAACACTCCTTCCACCGTCAATGAGGCTGAGCTCTGCAACATTCGGGCCCGCTGTGACGCCCCCAAAATTAGGTATACATCACCCATCTTGGGTCGTCAGATACATGGTACAGAATACAAATACAACTTACTAATACAACTGTCGTGTACAATACGACAAAACATAAACTGTGAGTTTGAATACAAATATTATCTTCTAGAGAGTATTCATACTCAAAAGGAGTCCTCATTACATTTATTAACACACCATTACATAGAATAGTGAGGACTACTAACTAATACTATCATTCCGACCATCACTCCGTACCCCGACTTGTCCCAGCTACGTTCTCATTTCCTGAAGAGAACAGTGAAAGAAAGGGTGAGCTCAACTAGCCCAGTAAGAAATATTATGACTAAGATAATGCAGAATAAATTATCATTAGCCTTCAACAATGTTAAACTGATAAAATATAATAGACATCAAGTTTAACTGCAGCGGAACAAGCAATCCATTAAAAGAGTCAAGTAGAAAATAAACTCTACTATCTTTTATGATTTAAAAGATTTTCCAACACTGTGATCGCTGAGACTCAGCTTAATAAAATAATCCACATCATCGAATCACCCCTGCACTACGGCCAAGGATATTCGTATATTCATTAATGGTCATGATCATGCCAACAACTGTCCATCAATGCACTACGGGCCAATGAGGACTTTTACCACATCATTTGTAACATTACGGTCATGATTATACCGAATAATCCCTGGTCATAATCATACCAAGTCCATCTATGCACTACAGGCCACAGATGACTTTCAACATTTTATAAACATGAGGATGATGACAATGATATAAGAATTCAATAAAACAAGTTCAAGAATTAATTTATCCAAGAATTAACAACGTCCAAATTGTCAACATGATATTGCTTTGTGGAGTAAAATTCAAGAATACTTAGAAGAATATTTTCATGAAAAGATACTGGATGAACCGCAATTATCAAGGATATTCCACAAATTTCATGGAGTATAGAAGTCAAAACTTAACCAACTGAGTACAATAAAGAATGGAATAACAAAAGAAATCACCATGCATGCGATAGACCGCACAGACAGGTTATTCCAACAGAATAATAAATAATGGAACCAGGTCCGGCGTAAACGCACAGACAGGATATTCCGACAGAATAATAATAAGATGGAACCAGGTCCGGTGTAAAACACACAGACAGGATGTTCCAACAGAATAATAATAAAACGGAACCAGGTCCGGTGTAAAACACACAGACAGGATGTTCCAACAGAATAATAAACGGAACCAGGTCCGGTGTAAAACACACAGACAGGATGTTCCAACAGAATAATAAACGGAACCAGGTCCGGTGTAAAACACACAGACAGGATGTTCCAACAGAATAATAGAAGAATGTCACCAAGTATAGGGTAGACCGCGTATACTGGTTATTCCAACAGAATAATAACAAATAGAATAACAGAAGTTCTCTTCATGAATATAAAAGAAATAATATTCCCTACCTTAAAAGAACTGGATATTGGAAAAGTGATGTAGCAGAATACTTTTATTCTCTCTCTCTCTTATTCTCTCTATACTTTCTCTCTCTATAGCTTGAATGAATTCGTGAAAAATAATGAAGCCCTAGGCCTCTATTTATAGAAAAACTGAGGGTGGCTTTTGGTCTTAACGAAGGGTCAAATGACTCTTGGTCTTAACGAAGGGTCAAATGACTCTTGGTAATATTGAAGGGACAACTACTATTGACGAAAGTAATTACTATTGACCAAGGTAAATACTATTGACGATGGTAATTACTATTGACCAAGGTAAATACTATTGACCAAGGTAAATACTATTGACGAAGGTAATTACTATTGACCAAGGTAAATACTATTGACGAAGGTAATTACTATTGACTAAGGTAAATACTATTGACGACGGTAATTACTATTGACGACGGTAATTACTATTGACGACGGTAATTACTATTGACGAAGAGACTCTTAGATGATGACATATGGCCCCCCATAAAATAACCAAACTTACCACAACGTCTCAATTATTGATTTAATAATATAACATATTATACCGATGATACTATGACAATAATTTAAGAGATATGATGCAGCAATTACTGTAGCAATAATTGAGTATAGCTGAGTGACTTCTCACGTAAGCATCAATAATCAATACCGTGTGCTACTATGCAACCACGCGTATTACTGTACTTTTACTACCAAGTAGTTCAACAGTTTTAACGATTTTAACGGTAACACCTCAGCTGTTATTTTTATAGAAAGATAATTCTGTCGTTTTCTCAATCCGACAATAATTCCGTTGTGGGGTCCACCAATGATTGTGCCGTCGTACGAATATTCCCCGACAAAAAGAATATTCTCCGACCAAACGAATATTTTATAACAACTTGCATACTTTGCAAAATTTATAAATACTACCCATAACTATTATATCAAATCCACACATTAATATAAAAAAAATTATTTCGAGAAAAATTAAATATTTATTCATAAAATCTGGGGTTTCACAATCTCCCCTCCTTATAGAATTTCGCCCTCGAAATTTACGTACGTATTTGGTATGCCGAACATGTGAGGATACCTTGACTTCACTTCAAATTCTAACTCTTGAGGTATAACCTTTAAGCATCGAATATGATCCTTCTTATCCAAGATGTTAACACGTATCTCCTCATACGTTAAATCTTTTGCTATTTCGTCCGGTTCTAAATTAATAACGCGGTTCGGGTCGTCCACATATTTACGTAACATCGATACGTAAAAAAAATGTTCTGAACACGCAACATACTTGGCGGTAAAACGAGTCTATAGGCCACAGTTCCTACTTCATCGAGGATTTCAAATGGGCCAATTAAATCGAGAGTTGAGATTTTCTTTCTTCGTCGATTCTTGCTTCTAGAATAACGCCCTCTTGAACCTTCTTCTTCACATTTATCAGCTCTTAGTATGTAGCTTGAGCGGCTTTAACTTTATCGATTAAAGTCGATTTTACTCGTATATTCGTTATCTTCATATGGGTCCCTCGAGTCTTTAACTCTATCTTCGTCATTTGTAAGTTATACGAAATGAGTCTTTGTTTTAACAACATCGCCCTCGTAAACACATACGATCTTCTACTCAACACGTCAGCTACCACGTTCGTTCTTCCACAATGATATTGAATGGTACGGTCGTAATCTTCAACAGCTCGAGCTAACGTCTTTGGCGCATGTTACGTTCGTTTTAGTTGAAGAAATATTTGAGGGTTTAAGAAATAGGTTTTGTACTGGGGTCAATACAAAATTCAATTTTACGCTCTGGGGTAGGCTAAGAAGTCTTCAAGAATACGTCAAGAAATTTATTAACAATAGAAATATCGTTCAAAACTGTGACCCTCATCCAAGACTTGGATAACACGTCACATTGATACCTATCAACTTGTCATCGTCATTTACAACGTCTCCTACGGAAAGTCTAGCTTCGGTGCATTCCACACCAGGAAGTCAACAACGAAAGGAACGGGGATTTTTTACTTATGGCTTGATACGACAATGATTGACTTTAGTGATTTGGTTACTTGAATTCGCATAACAGGTTGATTAGGAATATGAAAGCTAACAACCTTACGAGAAGCATGATGAGTAGTGAACCAATCGTTGAAAAAAATCACATCAATGGCAAGTATTTTCAAAGAGATAAGATCGACAGGTAACGTGAAAGTGTTGATTTGAACAAGATTTATAAATAGTAGAGGTAACGAAAGTTTCTCCCAACTGAGTTTAAACAGACATATCAAAGTCTAAGTTCTCCGGAGTTAACTTCAAACATTTAACACAACTAGGTGAAATAAAAAAGTGAGTAGAACCGGTATCTAACATGGTATAGACTTCGCAAGAGTTTATGACTAACATACCCGTGATAATTTTATTCAGGTTCCTCGTCACGAAAAAAAAATACTCTCTCTTAAACTACTGGCTTTGGCTTTTCTGGGACGGTCTTTGGTGCCTCCATCCTATCTGAACTTGTCTTCGGTGAACGACAAAATCGGGCTAAATGACCTTCTCTTCCACAACTATAACATGCTTTGGATGGCATCGCGCAGTTTGGACTGATGTGCCCCTCCCCTCCGCATTTGAAACATATGATAGGTGGTCGTTCTCCTTCCTTAACGACAGGTGCTGGTGCTGACGTCTTTCCATCATTGTTGAATCTCCTCTTCTTGAAATGCCCATTCTTATTATTTTGGCCCTGATTACCACCGAAGTGGTTACCATTTCTGGCCTGTTGATTCCCTCCACGCTTGTTGTCACCGCTTCGATGACTGCTTTCACTAGTATTATCATTTTGCCGGCTGCTCTCTTTTGGCTGCGTTGTCTCGTTATCGCGCTCCACCAACTGAGCCCTATTTACAACATCTGAATACAAACACAATTTATGAGAAACAAGATGTTGACGTATCTCCGGCTTCAAACCTCTTAAAAACATCCGCGTCATTCTTTCTTCATTATCCACCAGGTGGGACGCAAACCGGGATAACTCCGCAAATTTTGCCTCGTACTGCGACACGGTCATATTATTCTGCTCCAATTTGATGAACTCCACCTCCTTCATGTGACGAATACTCTCGGGAAAATATTTGTCGTTAAACAGCTCTTGGAACTTCTCCCAGGACATCTTCAGTGCGGCAGGTTGAGTACGCTTTATCGATTCCCACCAGTAATCTGCCTCTCCTCGTAACATAAAGGCGGCAAAGGGAACCTTTTGCTCCTCGGAGCAACCCAAGACATCAAATATCTTGGTGATCTGCTTTATCCATGTTTCAGCTACAAGTGGTTTGGGTTCTCCCTTAAACTCCGGTGGTCCCAGCTCCTTAAACTGTTTAGCGGTGACCGCCTGAGAGTTTCCAGTATTTCCACCTACGTTGTGGACAGGAGCCGCTTTCACCTGTTGTTGCATGAATTGCATAAAGCCTCTGAACATTTGATCATTCATCATTTGGTCAGTGTTGTTGTTTGCATGAGGATTGACACCTTCCTGATGCACATTATCATGATTATTGATGTGTGGTGAATCAACAGTCGTCTGTGCTCCATTGCTATTCTCAACATTCTCGGATGCCATTTTCAGATACTGCCACAAAATAAAAATTAATTGATATGTCATATATTATCCTTATGTTATGACCGACCAATTAAATACCATGCAAATAAACTTAGGTAGGTCATACTAGCGAAGGAATTCCCCGTCTCTCCCCTCCTAGTTCTATTCTCACATCCTAGCCAGGGATCATATCCCTAAGCTCTGATACCAACTGTGACGCCCCCAAAATTAGGTATACATCACCCATCTTGGGTCGTCAGATACATGGTACAGAATACAAATACAACTTACTAATACAACTGTCGTGTACAATACGACAAAACATAAACTGTGAGTTTGAATACAAATATTATCTTCTAGAGAGTATTCATACTCAAAAGGAGTCCTCATTACATTTATTAACACACCATTACATAGAATAGTGAGGACTACTAACTAATACTATCATTCGGACCATCACTCCGTACCCCGACTTGTCCCAGCTACGTTCTCATTTCCTGAAGAGAACAGTGAAAGAAAGGGTGAGCTCAACTAGCCCAGTAAGAAATATTATGACTAAGATAATGCAGAATAAATTATCATTAGCCTTCAACAATGTTAAACTGATAAAATATAATAGACATCAAGTTTAACTGCAGCGGAACAAGCAATCCATTAAAAGAGTCCAGTAGAAAATAAACTCTACTATCTTTTATGATTTAAAAGATTTTCCAACACTGTGATCGCTGAGACTCAGCTTAATAAAATAATCCACATCATCGAATCACCCCTGCACTACGGCCAAGGATATTCGTATATTCATTAATGGTCATGATCATGCCAACAACTGTCCATCAATGCACTACGGGCCAATGAGGACTTTTACCACATCATTTGTAACATTACGGTCATGATTATACCGAATAATCCCTGGTCATAATCATACCAAGTCCATCTATGCACTACAGGCCACAGATGACTTTTAACATTTTATAAACATGAGGATGATGACAATGATATAAGAATTCAATAAAACAAGTTCAAGAATTAATTTATCCAAGAATTAACAACGTCCAAATTGTCAACATGATATTGCTTTGTGAAGTAAAATTCAAGAATACTTAGAAGAATATTTTCATGAAAAGATACTGGATGAACCGCAATTATCAAGGATATTCCACAAATTTCATGGAGTATAGAAGTCAAAACTTAACCAACTGAGTACAATAAAGAATGGAATAACAAAAGAAATCACCATGCATGCGATAGACCGCACAGACAGGTTATTCCAATAGAATAATAAATAATAGAACCAGGTCCGGCGTAAACGCACAGACAGGATATTCCGACAGAATAATAAATAATGGAATCAGGTCCGGTGTAAAACACACAGACAGGATATTCCAACAGAATAATAATAAAACAGAACCAGGTCCGGTGTAAAACACACAGACAGGATGTTCCAACAGAATAATAAACGGAACCAGGTCCGATGTAAAACACACAGACAGGATGTTCCAACAGAATAATAAACGGAACCAGGTCCGGTGTAAAACACACAGACAGGATGTTCCAACAGAATAATAGAAGAATGTCACCAAGTATAGGGTAGACCGCGTATACTGGTTATTCCAACAGAATAATAACAAATAGAATAACAGAAGTTCTCTTCATGAATATAAAAGAAATAATATTCCCTACCTTAAAAGAACTGGATATTGGAAAAGTGATGTAGCAGAATACTTTTATTCTCTCTCTCTCTTATTCTCTCTATACTTTCTCTCTCTATAGCTTGAATGAATTCGTGAAAAATAATGAAGCCCTAGGCCTCTATTTATAGAAAAACTGAGGGTGGCTCTTGGTCTTAACGAAGGGTCAAATGACTCTTGGTCTTAACGAAGGGTCAAATGACTCTTGGTAATATTGAAGGGACAACTACTATTGACGAAAGTAATTACTATTGACCAAGGTAAATACTATTGACGATGGTAATTACTATTGACCAAGGTAAATACTATTGACCAAGGTAAATACTATTGACGAAGGTAATTACTATTGACCAAGGTAAATACTATTGACGAAGGTAATTACTATTGACTAAGGTAAATACTATTGACGACGGTAATTACTATTGACGACGGTAATTACTATTGACGACGGTAATTACTATTGACGAAGAGACTCTTAGATGATGACATATGGCCCCCCATAAAATAACCAAACTTACCACAACGTCTCAATTATTGATTTAATAATATAACATATTATACCGATGATACTATGACAATAATTTAAGAGATATGATGCAGCAATTACTGTAGCAATAATTGAGTATAGCTGAGTGACTTCTCACGTAAGCATCAATAATCAATACCGTGTGCTACTATGCAACCACGCGTATTACTGTACTTTTACTACCAAGTAGTTCAACAGTTTTAACGATTTTAACGGTAACACCTCAGCTGTTATTTTTATAGAAAGATAATTCTGTCGTTTTCTCAATCCGACAATAATTCCGTTGTGGGGTCCACCAATGATTGTGCCGTCGTACGAATATTCCCCGACAAAAAGAATATTCTCCGACCAAACGAATATTTTATAACAACTTGCATACTTTGCAAAATTTATAAATACTACCCATAACTATTATATCAAATCCACACATTAATATAAAAAAAATTATTTCGAGAAAAATTAAATATTTATTCATAAAATCTGGGGTTTCACACCCGCTATCAAATACCGGATACCCACAGGGTACGGATAGCGGCTCCCGACGAAAGGATGTACCAGCGTCCCGACGGTTGGATTGCCGTTCCGGCAACTTTTCTGGAGAAGGGGGTGAGGTTCCCCCTTCACGCCTTCTTGATCACCCTCCTAGGGTTTGTTGGAGTGGGGTTCGCCCAAATGGTGCCGAACTCGTACATACACATACTGGCTTACATAGCCTTCTGCTACGAGATAGGGGGTTCCTCCTGCTGTGGACTCCTTCTTTACCCTCTTCTCGGTAGGGAAATCTCGGGAAAAAGGCTTCAAGGTGCTAAGTAAGATAGCTCCTAAGCCCAATGCCAGGATCGAGAAGCGGTCTCTGATGGACACTCCCTCGAGCAACCGAGGATGGCATAACAAATGGTTCTTCGTCAACGGGCCCGAAATCTCCTCTGTCCCGGACTGGACCACTTCTGATCGCGTCTCTGCAGACTTCGGAGATATATCCGAGGAACGGATAAGAGAAATGACGCGCATCATAGAGAAGATACCTCTGAAGGAGTGGAGCTTCGGCCTCTTGAGCAAACAGGCATGGTTGTATGACCACAAATTATCTCCCATCAAGCCGACTTCGATCGATCGGAAGGATCTGGATAGGTATCTCTCTGGTAAGCCTTCATCACCTTCCACCGAGGTTCCACAGGAAGAACTTCCGGCTTCGGAAGCCAATGACGCGAAAATTTTCGACGGAACGGAAGCTGCGGAGGAACCTAGCCGACCTCGACAGAAGAAGAGGGCGGTTCGGAAGGTCCGGTCAAATCCTCAAGGATCTCAATTAGCTTCTACAGCGAGTTTGATTGACTTGCCTGCGAACGAGCGAATGCAAGCTCTTCGGATTAAAAAGAGGAAGACCAAGGTGACTCCTCTGTCTGCCGATGAGCTTCGGGTTCCTCCTCCTGCAGCCGATCCGCCTACCATTATTCCTACGGAGATTCACATTTCAGAAGACGAGCTCGAAGACCCGTCTGAGTCTCCTCTTCTGTCTCAAAAAAGGAAGCAACGTTCCGAGGATCAACCACCACCGCCCCCTGAACCATCAGTGCCATCTTCGGCAAGATCTTCTCCTTCCGCCTTCAGGTGAGAAGCCGCATCCTCTCCCACCATATGGCCGGAGTTTAATGCCAACTTCCCTTTCCAGCTGTTCGAATCCTTTGTCCGAGAGACTGATGACCATCGGTTCGGAAACAGCTCGATTAGGGACTTAATCGAAGAAGGCATGAGCTATCAGGCTAAGGTTAGTTGATTCAATTTGAAACATTTGGAAATCCTTTGTTTCGTCTGTTCCTTCTACTAATTCATCGACTTTCTTTACCCGTCTGCAGGCAAATGCTGTCTTCGAGAGACTTCTTCCCCGATATAGAGAGTCCGAGGCCGAAGAAGATGCGGCTAGGCGGGAGAAGGCCATTCTGGCTTCGGCTCTGGAAAGGGAGAGGAGGGCCCATGGTGCCACTCTCCTCAATAATGAAGGCCTCCAGAAAGATGTGAATAATCTAAAGGAGAAACTGGAGACAGCCGAGGCCACCCACCAATTGACCATTACTACGAACATAGATCTGGTTCGCCGGAACGAGGTCCTTGTTGGGAAGAATGAGACGATGGTGAAGACCAATAAGAGCTTGGCTGTCCAAGTACACGACCTTGAAGCTAGGGATTTGAGGCATCTGAAGGAGCGGGCAAAGCTCGAAGAGGAGCTTCGAGAACTTCGGGCTCTGAGAGATTTGGGTCCTCCTCTAACCGGAGATCTTCGGAGGGAAGTTCAACAAGAATACCGGAAATCTGCCGAGTTGAACGAGGAGATCATCCAGATGTTCTCGGATGGGTTCGACGAATGCCGAAGCAAAGACAAGGCAAGACTTGTTGCTGCCAAGGTTGACCCGACCATCCTGGACTCTTCGGAAGATGAAGCCAATCCGTAAAGATGACTCTCTTTTCTCTTAGCTGTTAGGGTTCCTGTAAAGTCTCTATTTTGTAAACAGCATTATGTAAATAAAATATCAGCGTTATTCCTTATGACTTCGGTGTATTTACTGTTTACCAACACTGTAATAACTATCCAATCTAAAAAAATGTGCGAGCTCCTTGGCGGACTTAACTTAAACTGTTAATTAACAACCAGGTAAGTCGTATAACAGATAAGATGAAGTTACAGAACTTGGCATTCCGAACTCAACACTTAGAAAAATTTAGGCAATGATAACAAAGTAAAGGAATACTTATTCGTTACCAAAGTGTGAGGTAGATGTCGTGAGGGTCCTGACGAAGTCTGAATGACGACACTTGCCTACCCCGAAGGGCCTGACAAGGTCCTAAGGAACATCTATCGATGTGGCTACCATCGAATAGTCAGCGAGTCCGCCCGAACCTCCTTACATCGATGACGTTCGCCTACCACGAAGGGTCTGACGAAGCCATAAGGACCACCTGCCAATAAGGCTACCATCGAATGGTCAGCGAGTCCGCCCGAACCTCCTTACATCGATGACGTTCGCCTACCACGAAGGGCCTGACGAAGCCATAAGGACCACCTGCCAATAAGGCTACCATCGAATGGTCAGCGAGTCCGCCCGAACCTCCTTACATCGATGACGTTCGCCTACCACGAAGGGCCTGACGAAGCCATGAGGACCACCTGCCAATAAGGCTACCATCGAATGGTCAGCGAGTCCGCCCGAACCTCCTTACTTCGATGACCATTGATTTTACCACCCTTGGTAAAAAACAATATGGGATCCAGGATTTGACTACCACGCGGGGTATCAAATAAATTGGCTGCCATCGAATGGCCAGCGAGTCCTACCATACCTCCTTACTCCACTGTGACCTTAGGACAAATGTGAAGATCAGTTGTGAAAAAAGTGACTTTTTATTGATGATGAACGGTTATGTACAGACTCCCAGTGGACTGACTTAGTTTTTATTGAAAGTACTTTCGGAGCCTGCCTGCGTGCCACGTGTTCTTAATTTCGGATCCATCCAAAGCCTTCAGTCGATACGTTCCGGGCTTTGGTACTTCGACCACTTCATACGGTCCTTCCCAGTTCGGCATCAACTTCCTGGTGTTCTGCGGTGTAGAGGCTTCGGCCTCTCTGAGAACGAGGTCTCCCACCTCAAATCTTCGGAGCTTTTCCCCTTTGTTGTAATGCTTGGCAACTCTCCTTTGGTAGGCTGCAAGTTTAATCAAAGCCACTTCTCTGACTTCTTCTAACAGGTCCAAGTTGGCCTTTAACCCTTCGTCATTGTAGATCTCCCTGAACTGACTAACTCGAAGGCTTGGAGATCCGATCTCAACTGGGACCAGGGCATCAGTGCCGTAGGCCAGTCTGAAAGGCGAGTCTCCTGTTATTGTTCTCGGTGTAGTCCTGTAAGCCCATAATACGCTGAGCAGTTCCTCCGGCCATCTTCCTTTGGCTTCGTCCAATCTGCGCTTGATCCCGTTTAGAAGTGTTCTGTTAGTCACCTCGACCTGCCCATTTGACTGTGGATGAGCCACTGAAGTCTTCCTGTGCTGGACTCCCAGTTCTTTCAGAAAGCCTTCAAATTTTGATCCCACAAACTGGCGTCCGTTGTCTGATATCACCACTTGAGGGATCCCGAAGCGAAACACTACGGATTCTTTCATAAATTTCAGACACTCATGTTCTGTTATCAGCCGGAGTGGTTTCGCCTCAACCCATTTGGTCATATAATCAATAGCGACGATGACGAAACTGACCTGCCCTTTAGCCTTCGGTAACGGACCCAGTATGTCAACCCCCCAGACAGCGAAGGGTATAAGAGATAGAATCGAGTATAGCTCTTCTGGTGGCTGATGTGGGATCAGACTGTTGAGCTGGCACTTCTCGCATTTCTTGACGTATTCAGTTGCTTCCTTGAAGATCGTTGGCCAGTAGTATCCCTGCCGAAGAACTTTGTATGCCAGTGACTTAGCTGTCATGTGATCACCCCAGATGCCCTTATGAACTTCCCGAAGAGCGTACTCTGCTTCGGACGGAGTCAAACACTTTAGCAACGGAGACGAGAAAGCCCTTCGGAATAGATCCTCATCTATCAGAACGAAATTAGCACTCTTGTACTTGATTTTCTTGGCTAGCATCTGATCCGAAGGTAGAACGCCATCTGCCAGATATTCCAGGTATGGGGTCAGCCAACAGTTGGTTCGATCAACACACATTACCGATTCATGATGAACACTAGGATGTTGCAGAATTTCCAAGTAGACTGATCCATCAAACACATTAACATCCGTAGTGGCTAATTTGGAGAGTGCATCGGCAATGGAATTGCCATCACGTTCGACCCCCTGGAATTTGTAAAACTGGAAATACTGAAGCCGTTCTTTTAATTCCGCCAAATACTTGATCATCCGATGACCTCGGGCTTCGTATTCCCTGGAGACTTGTTTAACGACTAACTGAGAGTCGCTGAAGATAACTATTCTTTGCACTTCGAGACTCTTAGCTAGTCGCAAACCCGCCAACACTGCCTCGTACTTTGCCTCATTGTTCGTCGCTTTAAACTGAAATCTGATGGTCTGTTGCACCTTGAATCCCTCCGGACTAGTCAGAATAATCTCTGCCCCGCTGACGTCTACGGTAGAAGACCCATCTGCATACAGCGTCCATGAACTCTGCTTCTGTTGAAGAGTCGTAACTATGATGTCAGATCCTTCAGCTTCTGCTACAGCCTCATCGGCTTCGGAAAACGAACACTCGACCACAAAATCAGCCAAGGCCTGCCCCTTGATAGCAGTTCGGGGATGATATTCAACGAAGAACTGAGATAACTCCATCGTCCATGCAGCTAATCTCCCCGATACCTCAGGTTTGCCCATAATTTTCTTCAAAGGCTGATCTGTGTATACTATTACCAACCTACCCTGGAAGTACTGCCTAAGCTTTCTACTAGCAGTTATTAAAGCAAAAGCAAACTTTTTAATATTTGGGTACCTTGTTTCGGCATCCCGAAGGACGTGGCTTACATAATAAACCGGGTGCTGCTTACCCCCAACCTCTCGCACCAAGACTGCTCCTACTGCCAACGAACTAGCTGCTAAGTACAAATATAAAGGCTCAGCAGGAGCGGGCTTCACCAACAAAGGCGCCGAAGATAAGTAGGACTTGATGCTCTGGAAGGCGTCTTCGCATTCCGAAGTCCATTGGAACGTCTTGGCATTCTTTGGCCCTTTCAACGTGTCAAAAAACGGCAAACACCTTTCTGCCGATTTGGACATAAACCTCCTCAAAGCTGCAATCCTTCCAGTCAGACGCTGAACGTCTTTAAACGACTGAGGAGTCTTCATGTTCAAGATCGCTTTAATCTTCTCTGGGTTGGCTTCAATTCCCCTCTGACTGACCAGGTAACCCAGAAATTTGCCAGCCCCCAATCCGAAGGTGCACTTAGTAGGATTCAGTCTCAAATTGTGGTGACGGACTGTCTGAAAGCATTCCTCCAGGTCATCCAGATGTTTGTGTACCAACATGCTCTTAACAATCATGTCATCCACGTATACTTCCATATTTTTGCCCAACTGACGCCTAAAAACATAGTTCATCATCCTCTGGTATGTGGCCCCGGCGTTGATGAGGCCGAAGGTCATTTTCTTGTAGGCATATACCGACCGATGCGTAATGAACGTCGTCTTCGGTATATCCTCTTTGCACATGGAGATTTGATGATAGCCAGAGAAGGCATCCATGAAGCTTAACAAGGCATACCCCGAAGTTGCATCGATGAGCTAGTCAATGTGGGGTAATGGATAGAAGTCCTTCGGACAAGCTTTATTCAGGTCTGTGTAGTCAATGCAGACCCGTCATTTCCCATTCTGTTTCTGGACCAGTACCACGTTTGCCATCCATTGCGGATAGTCGATCTCAAAGATGAAGTCAGCAGCTAGCAGCTTCGCAATCTCTTCATCGATGATTCTCTGGTGCTCGGGCGCGAAGATCCTCCTCTTTTGCCGAACCGGCTTCTTCGACGGATCGACCTCTAGCCGATGCTCAGCAATATCCCTGCTCACTCCCGGCATGTCCTGAGGCTCCCAGGCGAAGATGTCAACATAGCACTGCAGGAGTTCAATGAGGTTCTTTCTGAGAGGTTCTGGTAGACCCGAACCTATTTTCACGGTCTTGTTAGCCTTGCCCGGGATGAGTTCTATCTCTTCTGTCTCTTCGGCTGGCACGACCAACGGTTCTGAGCTGCTTTCCGTGAAAGGTTCGATCTCTATCGCCATGGCCTGTTTTTGCTTCGATACTCCTACTCCCGAAGTGATCACGGCATTTCTATAACACCTTCTGGCCAGATCCAGATCTCCTTTAACCTCCCCGACACCATGAGCCGTAGGAAATTTGATTTTGAAATGAGGGATAGAGGTTACAGCTTGTAAAGCAATCAAAGTGGGTCTCCCCAAAATAGCATTATAAGCAGAATCTACATTCACAACGTAAAATTTGCAAATGATTTCTACCTGTTGGTGGGCCGTTCCGAAGATAACCGGCAGTTCAATGGTTCCAGCCACTTTGACCGGATCGTTGCTGAAGCCGTATAAAGGGGCCTCCTGTCCGATCTCCATCTTCTGCCCATCAAGATGCATCCTCTGATAAGCATGAGCATATAGGATATCCACAGAAGACCCGTTGTCGATCATCATGCACTTCATGTCCACCGAACCCACTTGTGCTGTTATGACTAATGATCCCTCATGTGGTTCGATGGTTTCTGAAGGGTAATCATCATCGGTAAAGGAAATTACAGTACCCGGGAAGGGTCTGTCGGTCCTCGGGGGAGTATCCGCCACTGACATGACCGAATCTAGATAGCTTCGGCGCTTTCTCCCAACAAGCTTACCCGAGGTGCCCCCAGTGATGACATCTATTACTTGCCTCGCGGGTGGTTCGGGAGCAGGGAACACTGGCTGAATTGGTTGGGCTGCCTGAACAGGTCCTCTATTCTGCTGCTGGTTCGTTCGGGCAGCCACATAATGAACTAACGCCCCGTCCTGCACCTTTCTCTCGATAAAATCTTTCAGGCTAGCACAGTCGTTCGTATCATGACCCGAGGCTTGATGATAGTCACAATACTTGCGAGAATTCCCTTTCTCGGGCTTAAAGTTATCTCGAGGTGGCTCGAAAATAGGTTGATTCTTGATCTGCTCTAAGATAACAGCCCTGTCGGCGTTGAGCGCCGTATACGTCCTGTTTATCCTCTAGGCGGGAGCGGACGAGCGTTCTCCACCCTGCCTCCAATTATTATTGTATTTCTTTGATTTGCCGTCGCGACGGCCTCTATCTCCCTCATTTCTACTCTGGTCACCCTCTGATCTGTCCCGATCTGTCTCTTTAAGTCGTTCTGAAGAAGGACGTTTGAGGCTATTCATGGCCTCTTCTACCACAATATAGCCTTCTGCTTTGTCGAAGGCTTCTGCGAGACTCTTCGGGTGGTGAAACATCAACTTCTTCACCAACTTTTCCTATTTAACCAGATCTAATCCGTTCTGAAACAGTCCCACGGCTTGTAGATCGTTCAACTCTGTCACTTGGCCGACTGCTTCGCGAAATCGTTTCACATATTGGCCCAAAGACTCATTCGAGAACTGCCGAACCTGAGCCAATGAGCCAGTTGGTTTCCCTCTTCTTCCGTTGCTCCCGAAGCGGGCGTGGAACTGACTGCACATATCTGCCCAGGATGAAATCGAATCTGAAGGCAAAGTCCCCATCCACTGTCTGGCATCCTTTCGGAGGGTCGTGACAAAAGTATGACACTTAGCAGTATCGCTAAAGTCATAATAATCCATCAGTCGATCGAACGCCTGACTGTGGTCGTAGGGATCCCCCGATCCGTCATAACTTTCAATATGAGACAACCTCTTGGTGGGGTCAGCCTTCTCTCTCAGAATCTCCGCGGAAAAAGGGGATGCCTTCTTTCCCGAAGTCTCCTTCACTTTCTATACTTCGGCAAGCTGCCTCCGAAGCTCCTTCACCTCCTTCACCAGATATTCCACGCCCTCGGGTAGGGACGATGCTTCTTTTTCCGGTGACCTTTCCCTCTTCTGGGTGGATCGGCGATTTACAATAGAACCCCCAACTTTCGAGGGACTTTCGGGACGATGATGGTCCACAGAGCGGAGTGCCTTCGGTGGACTTTCGGGTGTACGGCCTCTAGATCTGCTTCGTCTCAGTACCCGGCTGCCGCGGTGGGAATGCGCAACAATGAGCGCCCCCTTAGTATTCTCCGGGGTACGTTCTTTGGATCGACCTCTTCGTTCGCTTCGACCCAGCTCCTTATAACCGTCAGGATGATGTGCCCTCTTCGATCTTTGAGGAGTTGGGCTTCTGGACCTTCTTCTTTCCCGAGGTCGATCCTGATATTCGCGCTCGGAATTAGCAGGCTCCTTCCCGCTCCGATGCCCCCGTTCTTCAGACTGGACATAGCTGGAAGCTTCGTCCCTCAACTCGGCCATTCGAGACATCTGTTCAGCTATATCCCGTCGTTGTTTCACGAGCGCCTCCATGGCCCTATCAGCTTCATCTGCCATCTTAGCCAAGCGGGCAGCCTTTTCGTCTTGGTCGTCCCGGTATCGAGTTCTAGGCGAGGTGCCTTCTACTCGTTTCCGGCCATGACCGGACCCTTTCTCCGCTGTAAAAATTAGCTGTCGCTTGGCTTTGCTCACAACTCTCGGACGATAATCTCCATGCGATCGTTTGGACGCCGTGCTGGCGTGAACACTTAGTGCAGGTCCCAAACGGTCCTTCACAGATACTCGCGGTACGGATTCACTGGCAGCCCTCGGCAGCCCCTCAGGTGTAGGTGTTCTACTCTTCCCCATAAATATCGATGTAGAACGACCACAATGTGTGATTGAAAAATACTCAGGACCCTAGCCCTCCTTCTAGCGCCAATGTTAACGCCAAGATCGTTGATGACGTCCCAATCACGTAAGACGCCCTGATCCTGCACAGTAAACACGATCAACACCAAAAGCTTGACGGCTGAACCGTCGGGGGATAGCTCCGACGTGAGAGTCAATACAGGCGATCACAAGGTTAACAGTGGAGGAAAAATGATGAATAGTGTCTGAGTGTGTATTGAAATGATAATGTTGTGTGTAGTGTTTTGTTACCTCTTTTCCTTTTGTTATCCTTGCCCCATACGCTCTCCAGACCCGGTTTACTGTGTCAACCACTACCTCCTGACACCTCCTTCCATCCCCGGTCATCTCAGCCGAAAGTGCGTAGCTTATTTTCCTACCTGCTACCACTGTTACCTCCCGCCGGCAATCGGAGTCTCATCCTCATTAATGTCATGCAGACAGGTGGCAGGCATAACAGTCAACTACTGCTTTTGTGATGATTACCGGTCAAATATAAGATAAGTAATACCTTACGTAATGGAACAACCCCGTGACTAAGCCCAATATTATAGTTAAGTAACGAGGCCCAAATTGTTTGACCCAATATGATAAAAGTGATATAGTCCAAAAGATAGGCCCATTCGATCTGGCCCAGTAAAAAAAGTATTCTGACCCAACACTTATATATCACAGGAAAAGAGTGAGAATAGTAGTACATCTCGATCAAAGGCTTTGGTCTCCCGAGTCTGACAGAACAAAAGAGTATCCGATCAATTATCAACCGATCAAAACTATAGAATTATGTCCTAACCATTCTTGTAAATACAGCCGAAGGGTACTTTAAATACTCTCTATATACTATAAACCTCATCCTTCAAACAGAGCCAACCCAAAAGGGCCCCACTTTTGCTAATAAAGCAGTACATAAGAGATAACATACAGAGTAGTAATTTTTTATTTATTTATCATAACTCGTTTGTAAATTTTAAAAAAATATTAATGACTTAAGTTTTCATATTATTTTTATATTAAATATCAACTTATTTTTCTTTTATTTTTTTTAATAAATTTTAAAAAGATAATATTAAGATTTTATAATTATTTTGGTCATTCAGACATAATATTAATTGTATTTTTATCAAAGACGATAAATAAAAAAGAACGGAAAGAATATTTATTTTGAAAACTAATATGTATTGCGAATGTTTATGTCAACTTTTTAATTGTAAGTTACATAAATAAATATTATTGAAAAGATATATAATAAGTAGGACCATCGTATAATTCCTACCCATTTGAAACATAACATGACTTATTTGTTTTTAAAAATTGATATTTTTACAAATTTGTTGTTGCTGTTAAGAATAATTAAATACTACATTTAGTGCCTGTGATATAATTATTTTTTTATGTTGATATATAAAAATAATAATAGTGCACTCAAAATTCAAATTATATATATCTATATATGTTATCTACAATATATAGATTTATTTAATATATATAGATATGATAAAACAGAACATAATTATATATATATATATATATATATATCATAGAAAATATTAATAAATAAATTTGAGTCCTTTGAATTCACAAAGTCTCCTTAAAGCAAATTTATTCCCCCACAGATGCTAAAGGTTAATTGAATAATTGCTTCCAGATAAAACGGATTTTAATTCTTAAATAGTAGCATTACAAAATTAAGAATTCATCGAACCAAAATCAATATTTATGTACTGAACTTAAATGAATGTTAATGATGTTTGCATGAAGAAAACTAGAAAAAACAAAACTTACTGCAACACTTTGCAGATAACGGGATATTCAGTTTGAACGGGAAACGGCAAATGGCAGAACGGGAACGGGAATATATAGAAACGGAACGGGAATTTACTGACAGAACGGGGAACGGGAATTTTCTGCAGAACGGAACGGGACTGAAATTTTTCAGAACGAGAGAGAAAATTTATTTATTTATTTATTTTCAATTCTTACCCACACCGTTTATTTATAGGAAAAATTCGTATGTAACCGTCGTCAAAACGACGTATTGTGATGAAAAAAATATATATCACGAACCCGCCCGTCACGACCCCGACCCGACCCGACTCAATTTTCTCATTTAAATCCCATTTCCAACAATATATATGTTACATTAATATTAATTATCATTATCTATCTATATAAAATGAAATAAGATGGGCTGATGCTGATATAAGACAGGGGTACCCGTAACCGTCCAAAGTTATATAAATTTAAATTTAATTAATAGAAACTCTATCTAGGGGTGTTAGCCGAGCAGAGTAGCTCGATACTCGACTCGAGATCGATTCGAAAATTTGATACAAAGTTTAGAATTCGAAGTTGATTCGAGTCGAATATGATCCATACTCGTTTTCTGTTTAATGATACACGAGTCAAATTCGAGTATACCAGTATTCGTTCAGATTATGGTTCGACTATTTCATTTTTTCTCGAATCATACTCGATACCTGCTCGATGGATCATATTCGAATACTGGTCTGATACATACTAATAAGCTAAATATGTGATATCTGTATCAATCTTTATAATTTATAAAGTGTTGTATTAAATTGTGTAAGATTGTACTTGAATAAATCAGTGAATTAATTGTCAATTCGTATTACATTATTTGTAATTTCTTTACATAAATAAAAGTAAAAGACTTTTATTTATAAAATATTAGTTAAATAATCAATTTAGTATGTAGTGGTTCAGTATTAAGCGAAATGGTTCATATTCGAAACTCGATTTGAAGGCTCGTGAGTAACTCGTTTTGTAAACGAGTCGAGTACTTATGAGCCGAGTAGGTCCGAGTCGAATCTAGCGTAAAATTAGAAACTCCTTATCGAATTTGAGTCGAATCCGAGCTCAATTTTTTCGAATCGAGCCGAATTCGAGTATTAGACTGTTTGCTGAGATTCGACTCGTTTTCACCCTTAACTCTATCGCTTTATTATAGCAATAAAACTCTGATTATTCCAAAAAACACAAAACAAAATGCAATCACAAATTCGTTTTTTCCCCCTTTATATATCTATATACGTATAGTTGGACAGTTTTATAATATTCCTTCGGTTCTAACTTTTGTTAGTTGATTTGGATCAATTTTAAAACTTAAATTAAGATAGGAATTTATTAAATATTTAAAATAATAATTTTGTATCAATAATATTTTGTCTTAAAACTTTGTAAATAAATTATGAATATTAAATAAAAGTCTTTTTATATGATAGTATATTATTATTTTCATTACCGAAAGCGGTGAAGGTGGGGAGAATCTAGAAATGCTTATTTATTTTTATTGTCCTCAGAACCCCACAAATTATATATCACTAAATGAAAATAGAGAGGAAAAGGAGAGAGAAAGGGAGAAGTGAAGAAAAAGCAGGGAATAAAAGTGACCGGATGTTGACAAATTTTATGTCACTGTTCTTAGAAGGTCGTTTGTTAATGTGAAGATTTCTTATCTGGGATCTGTCTTTCTCTCTCTTCAAAAATTAAATATAAATAAAAATTCCGATTTTCTCTATCTAAAAACTTCACCTTTCTTTCATTTCATAGACTGGCCCAGCAGATCGAAATCTGCTGCTTTTCTTCTACCTGACCAAGATCTAAGCTCCTTCAATGGTGTTGCCAGTCCACTCACTTTATTCCTTCTTTGTTTTTATTAAAAATAATTATTTGTTCTTTTCTGTTTTTTTTGCCTCTAGTCTGAATTTTTATGATTCCGATTTATTGGGTCCTGGAGGTGCTGTTTAATGATTCAATCCATGGGCGATTCTTGAGGAGAGGTGGTTACATGATGTGGGTCTGAGGTAAATTATATTCCCTTTATATGTGATCAGATTTATGGGTTTTTGTTTCCTTTTTGTTTTGGGGTTAATATATATGATATAATGATACTCTGGTCAAGTTTGGGTTTAGAGAAATAATATTTTTGTTGCCCTGGAACAATTGGGGTTATGCATTCTCCTTTTATCTAGTAGCTCACTATATTGTTTATTGAGGATGGATATGATGATTGATCAGTATACTGTTATAGTTTCCTTTTCTAGTTGGATTCTCCTTGTTTGACACTTTCAAAGAAAAAAAAAATTATGACTTTCCTTGTTGATGATAAGAATTCTTGGAGCTTTAGTATGTTGTGTCAAATCATTACTCTGCTTTTGAGATTGGAAGGGTTTATAACACATGGTCTTGACCCTGTTATCTAGAATTCCTTATTTCAAATTTAATGTGGCCATGGGTTGTTTATGTGCATGCTGGTTAATACACCTTAATTTGGAGTGCATGGATTTAAATTTAATTTATTAAAGGGATTTTTTGCTGCATATATAAGGAATCACTCAATTGCTTATTATCCCACATCAACAAGAATTTTGAGCTCTGTTTGATCTATAATTTTCCGGAACCTCCCCATAGTCACCTTTTGATGCACGTTTAAAATGAATTCATTCATAGACATTTTAAAGCAGATATGCTGCAAGATTGCATTTCTATTGCTACATAAGTTATCTGCTTGTGTTAGCATGCAAGTATTTGTGACCGTTTTCAATATCCAAGGTCTAGAGATATAACTTTATCTATGTTTGCGTTCTTTCTTCTATGTCCATGTTTCAGCTTGTGTCTTAGAGCCCCGTTCAGCAACGACTTATTTTAAAATGACTTAAAGTTAAATTATAAGTTTTTTAAGTTGTGATTTATAAGTAAAAGCGTTAGGCACCAATTTGACTTATATGTCAAAAATTAAGTTAATATAAGTTATGAAGGTGTTCTGCTGTTAATGATTTATAAGTTAAAATTAAATGTAAAGATTACTAAAAGGACATTAATAAAAAGATACATTGAATTAATATCATATCATAACAATCATCCATAATTTCATTAAATAAAACACTAAACAAATTTTCTAAACATATCAACTACAATCTTATTTCAAGTTAGAGATTCTTAATGCAATATTATCTCTCATTCCAAGTTTAGTTGTAGTGAGATCCGGAAAAATGAAATCTAGAGGTGAAGGAAGACTTTTTTTCTAATTGCTTCTACCACATTGAAGTTTTTCTATAGCTTATTAAGGTGCTAATATTTCACTTCTAAAACCAAATGAGAGATTTTATAGTCATTAATGACAATGTTACAATCAGTTGGCTTCAACGCAAAACGTAGGTAAATCATCACCAACCTTATGGAATCAATATATGATATATACGACCCAATAAATCGTATGTGCTGTTCTAATAAAACAAACTGATAGTTCTATGCAGATTTTTTAACAGCATGAAAAAGTGGCAATAGCTAAGCAGCTAACAAAATAGATATAATTAAATGGTGGGAATTCTAGAAAGAAAGTACATCAACTCAAAAGAGAACAAGGACAGAAAACTCATGCATCTGATTTAGTATAATTAATATAACAAACATCCAACATTGAGAATAAAAAATTTCCAGTAAAAAAAGACCACCATTTATGGTTTTCTAACTTAAATTACCCAACAAATTCTTGTGATCAAAAACTAAAATTTATAGGGACTTGATAAATTATCTTCTAATTACCAGAAATTTGCAGGAGGAGGAATTTGTTGATGTAGAAGTAGAACACAACTTGTTTGATTTTCTGCAATGGTGTGTCAGGAAGGTGCCTCTGATACAAATGTTTAATCTCAACTCTAATGAGGTTAACCAATTTAAACCAAATGAATTAATTAACTACGACTAGAAATGGAAATGAAGGAACAACAATAGTAGCAGAAAATTGAAAGGAAACAGTGACCAACACTGGTACATTCGTGTATAGTTCAAAAATATAATTTTGCACCAATATATTTATATCCAATTGTTAAGCATAACTCAGGTTAAATCTATATAAACAACAGTAGAACCCAAGTTACTGAAAATTACTAAAATTAAGTTGCTCACATATTCCTAATTAAGCACAATCCAGTATACAACAATTCATTCATTCAATCAAACATTTGAACCACATAAATTAACAAAAAATGAAATTGAATTGAAACCCACATACATTGAAACTACAGTCAAAATTAAAGAGGTAAAGAAGAAGAAAAAACACATGCCAAAGATTCAAACATAACATAATACACACATATATACATATCAAATATTTGGTCTAGGGTTTGGTACCTAACAACAATCGAAGGAGAAACAGCAATTGAAGTAGTAGAATGAGTAGCAGGAGTTACAGAGAAGCCAAGAAATTGACGGATCGAACGCAGAGAAGCGGTAGAGAGGGGGTAGCAACAATCGAAGGAGTAGAAATTGTTTACATTAGAAGAGAAAGTAATCAGGCCTTTTAGGATTAAAGGGCAATCAAATATAATTTAACAAAATAGAAGAGGGGCAAAATAGATATTACATTTGGTCAAACCAACTTATTAAGAATAACTTATAAGTCATTTTGAAATAAGTAATAATTTGTTGCTTATTTTTTTTTGACTTATAAATCTACTTATAAGTCAAAAAATAAGTCTTTGCCTAACAGGTGAACAATGGCAAATGACTTATAAGTTGGTTTGGTCAACTTATAAGTCACTGTCAAACAGACTCTAACAATGTTACTTTTAATGTTCTAAAGGTAGAGATGATTTAGGCAGACTAAGCAGTTGTATTCCCAATTCCTTAATGCCCGAAGCTTTGAGGAACTTTCTCTAACTTGAACTGCATTGCATTGAATTTCTTAATGTGTGTCTGTATGTTTTCTTAACCCAGTATGAGGGATCACAAGTAAACAATTTTCACTTTTCTGGTATTACAATCTTAAAGCAGTTTAATTTCTTTGCTTCCCTCCATTAAGTACAAAATTTGGTGGATGTTTACGCATGTTAACCAATGTTTAACATCCTTGCAAAGCAAATTTTTGTTTTGAGTTCAATATAATGTGAAACTCCAATTCTTATAAGAGCATTGTGTAATACATATATATCCATGGGGCAGCGAAAACTAAGCATTAGCGACTTCCGGATGATGGAATATTCACTCGGCGTTTAGGCACACAGTTTGGTCAAGAGAGAATTTGCATTCTTGAGTCACTAACCACTCAGTTCATCCTTCTTTCTGTCGATTTTGATTTTTGCTAATCCCTGTTCCCCTCTTCTCATACTCATGTCTTCCCTCTGTGCTGATACTTTTGCCTCTTAGAATGAATACTCTTCAGGTTTAAAAAAATAAATATATATAATCTATTCATATGGCCTTCACATTAACTATACCTATTTTACCGAAAATATATTTAACATTTAATTTTGTTATAATGAAACAAGTAAGAAGTTATGACTAAAAGTATTAGACATGCACGAAAGGTGATCTATAGATAATGACATTGTTGTACCTCTGCAAGTATCCTGATAATTTATCTCTCTCTCTCTCTCTCTCACTCACTCACTCTAGATTTACTTATGGGTGATAACGATTACAGCACAAGTCACTTTCTTACTTTAATGAATATTTTCTGCCTTAATAAGTAAAATGAAATTATATATTCTAAAATTTATTTATTGATTCATTGATTTATAAGATATATTAATTTTTGAAAGTATTTTCAAGCTCGATATAACATAAGACTTGACAAGTAAGGTTATATGCAAAGTAATTTCTCCACTGTTTTCTCTTTTTATAATGTAAAGTAGTAAGGATTTGAGTATCTTCTACTTGGTTTGAAGAAAAGAAAAGAAAAGGAGAAAAAAGTAATAAGAAGAAGAAGAAGAAAGAAAGAAAGAAAGAAAGAAAATTTGTTTCTATTGCTTTTGGTAGTTAGAATAATTCATGTTACATGTTCAGGCTTGAGATGGTCTTCACTTTTTGGCAGGAATGGGAACAGAAGTGTACTGTAAAAGCCACGTGCCTGGATATTTCTCCATGAGGGATATTAATGAGGATTCTAACAGTTGTAGCTGGTCTCCATTTTATGGTGATAAGAAATTATTAAATGGGCAGTACTATAATGGCTTCTTGCCGAGGGCTGTCACAGATGGATATTCAGGGTATGAGAAGCATGTGTTAAAACAGAAAATGCTTGAGCATGAAGCCATATTCAAGAATCAGGTATATACAATGTTAAATATTTGTAGTCTTCCCTAATTTTTGCAATTTGTTTGCTTATACATGCAACTGGTGTGTTGCTGTTTTATGAAGAACTATAGTTTGGCATGAGTCAAATGGAGTAAATCTTCTCTTTGCTTCAGTGACGCACCTTTATATTTTGGGTGCTTGATTATAAAAAGTCCTATTATCTCTCAGGTGCATGAACTCCACCGCGTTTATAGAGTACAAAGGGACATGATGGAAGAAGTCAAAAGGAAGGGACAATATAAACATCATATATCAATTGAGACATCATCTTCATCAAGCCTCTTACCATCTCAAATACCAACGGATGAAGCTTGTAATTGGCATATCCCTAGCTTTCCGTTAGCCAACTCTAGTTGTGTCAGACCGGCTATATTGGGTTCTGAAGTCACTGATTCTCCTTTGAGTTGTACAAAAAGAAACAACAGTCAAGCTGGTCAAGTTTCTAACCAGAACAAATGTAATTCAAAGGATTGTGGGTTCTCAAACTCTAGACCCTCAAAGGTTAGGAAAAAATTGTTTGATCTTCAACTCCCAGCTGATGAATACATTGATACAGAAGAAGAACAGTTCCAGGACATTAAGATATCAGATGTTTTAAGTTATCCTCCAAATGGAAATCATAGAGTTGCACCTGAGAACAGTGTAAAGTTATTTCTTGGTGGTGAGAAGACTGATTGCCATAGAGATACTATTTCTAATTCATGTTTGAAGAGCTGTCATGGGTTGGCTGATCTGAATGAGCCAATTCAAGTTGAGGAAGACACTCCCCCTATATCTGTAGATTTTCTTGGTCATTCTGCCTGCCTTGGAGATATTAGAGGCCTGAATTTCTCTTCAAAACCGATGTCGCAGTTTATAGATTTATCCCAAGAATTTTCACAGAACTCCCAACATGGAAGTAGTAATGGAAATTTGAAAAATCTATCCGTAGCGAATGAAGGCAACAGGAGAGGGTGGTTATCCTATATGTATGAAGCGGGTAAAGTTTCTTTTTCTTACTTTCCCTTCCCTCCTTTTTTCTTCCTTGAAACATTTCTTTTGGGTAAATATTAAGTTGATGTGTCATTCCTCTGTTAGGAACTAAGTTTTAGATTTGGGAAAAGCAATAGTTAACAGGAAATAGTTTCTTGTACTTAAATTGTATCCACAATAACTGAATGTAATCTTCTCCTCATCCTTCTTGGTTGCTTATGGTTATATGCGAATGTTTACACTCTTCACAGGGAACAGTGGAAGGAATACAAATTGTATTCCTAAATTCCTCCAACCAGAGCAGTCCCATCCAACACCATTTATACGGGATAAGAGTCATCAACATCCCGTTATTTTTCCAACTGATTTTAGGAGAGAAGAATCATGGACAGAGAGAAGTCGTACTTATGAATTTCCTGATAGAAGTCGTGACTCCAATTATAACCATCCAGATTCAGTTGTGGCTTCCCATATATCCAATCCATATGTTAATTCCTCAGATGTGGCCAATTCATGGTCTCACTCTGTCACATCTTGGGGACAGCCAAATGCTAGCTTGACTCAGAAGTTGACAATAGTTCACACACACCCATCTCTTATTTCCTCTGAAACTTTGAGTAGGAGTTCTCAGCCATCTGCTCAGACCCGTGAGATTTTTGAAGACAAATGGCATGCTAATGGTAGCTCTAGGTTGAGTCCAGGTTTCGGAAGCAATCTTCCTACTGGGAATGGATTTTACCATGGGTCGTCGTCGGGTTCCAAAGAACCATCAGTCCACTTATCTTCAATTGGCTATGATAATCTGAGATGCAGTAAGCTTGATATTTTAGCATCAGAACGCTTAAATAATCATGGTTCCAGAAACTTATTCAAGAGCTCTGACGTAATGGATCTGAAGTCTGGAAAGGATGTGGACTTAAATGTGGTTCTTCCGAAAACTTCATTTAATGAGGCAGATCCCTGGCAACATCTTGAAATTTTGGACGGAAAAAGTAAGTGTGAAGACCATATAGCAGTGTTGCCTTGGCTTAGAGAGAAGCCAGTATGTAAGAATGCAGCCTTCATAACCAGGAAAGACTCAAACTTGGTGGAATTGGGTTTCCTTCAAGCCTCGGGTAATCAGTTTCTCAAAAATGAAACGGCAAAAGATCCCAATCTTTTGTTTACTCAGAATGTTTCATCTGCTTCAAATGGTCGCGATGTTGTGGCCGAGAGAGAGTTAGATGACCGTCTGGGAAATGGAAAAATACTAGGCTATCCTGTATCTGAAAAACTTTATACCTCTAAAACTGACTCTTCATCGCTTGTCTCTACATCTGCGTCTACAAAAAATGAAGGGAAACGTAGAGGAATTGATATCAATGTAGCTTGCGATTTAATGGATGCCGAGTCCGGCAAAGAGATTCCTGCAGAATCTTTGGTGGTGGAGAAGGGAATGGATACAAAATTTAAAAACTTAAGATACATTGATTTGAATTCTTGTATAAGCGAGGGTGGAGATCTTTTAGGATCATCTCTTAGAAGCACCAGTGCCAGGGTGAAGATTGCATTTGAGATAGATCTGGAGGCGCCTGTTGTTTTGGAATCTGAGGAGGCTATTTTGCACGGGGAAGAACATAATCAACGTGAGACACCCTTGCAATCACCACAGTATAAAGCTGAGCAACCAGGGGATGAAGTTATTAGAATTGCAGCTGAAGCTATAGTTGCCATCTCCTCATGTGGTCAGGACCATCATTTGGAGTGCAACTATTTCGACCCGTCTGGAGCTTCTTTGCCAGACTCCCTCCTATGGTTTGCGGAAGTATTTTCTTCTTCAGCAGAAGATCTTGAGAGCATGCTTTGCAAAGGATTAAGAGGCAGAGATCATGGAGAAAGTGAGACCTCTGAGGAGTTGGATTATTTTGAGGCCATGACATTGCAACTGAAGGAGACCAGGGAAGAAGATTACATGCCCAAGCCTTTTGTACCTGAAGTCCAAGAAGTGAAAGAAATAGGAACCACTTCATTAACTAGTAGAACCCGAAAGGGCCAAGCAAGGAGAGGGAGGCAACGAAGGGACTTCCAAAGGGATATCCTTCCAGGCCTGGTTTCTTTGTCAAGGCATGAGGTCACTGAAGATCTTCAGACATTTGGAGGTCTGATGAGAGCTACTGGTCATCAATGGAATGGAGGATTGACGAGAAGGACCAGCACTAGAAGCGGTGCGGCAAGGGGAAGGAGGCGGTGTGTGGTTGATCCCATCCCTTCTGCAGCGGTCACTCCAGTTTGCACTCCATTGATGCAGCAGCTTAACAGTGTCGAAGTGGGACTGGAGGATAGAAGCCTAACAGGGTGGGGGAAGACAACTAGACGCCCTCGACGGCAAAGGAACGCTGCAGGTAATAGTCTTGCTGTTGCATTAACATAATTGTGAGTTGAAGGCCTTTGATTTATGAAACAGAATCTTATAGAGGGGAAAACTTCAAGTAACTAGGCACAGCTGATTCTATGGCTTTCAGGAGTGATGTTTTCGGATATTAATGGGGGTTGTCTTTGTACATTTCTTTGTGCCCATAATATGGGTATCCCCATACTATTATTTGTCTTTGGATTAAAAACTTTGTATTATTTAGAAATAATGGGTTATTTATTGGCAAAACTAATGAATTAACCACTGTAGTCGACACGTTTTACTGAGTACACTATTAAACTTTTAATTTTTAAAATTATCCCAATAAATTAATTATTATTTTGAAGTTGGGTTATTCCGTTAAAAAAATTAAACGGGTGTTAATTTTTTATCAACAAAACTAATGAAATATCCACCGTGACATGTTTTACTAATTACACCATTGAGCTTTTAATTTTTTAAATTACCCAGTGAACAAATTATTATTTTAAAATTGGGTCATTCTGTTTTCTCTGTTTCACGACTATTAAATCGTTTCAGTTTTTATCGTACGTGAAAAAGAAAAACGAAAATAAATAAATTTGATTTATTCTCTCTCTTTCTTACTCCCATATCTCTTTTCCCCCTTCTTCCAGATTAAATAGATCTGCGTATTTTCTCTAGTCTGAAAATTCTGAGATTCAAGTACCCAAAATATTAAATTGAGTTTCAAAGTTTAACATTAAATATACCAATGGAGTCTGAATCTCCAACAATAACATATGAAATAAATGGTGTTGCAATAGATTTTCTTCCTCATCTCCGACTCTCAGCAGCCTTATTTCTCCGAACTCCACTACTTCACTCTCGATTGCCTCCACAAGTTTCACTTCTCAAATCTCTCTCTCTATATCTATGTGTGTATATATACGCACACATCAGGTAGTAATATTTGGTTAAATTAATTTTGTTGGTATTGTATTTATAATTTGATAGGAGCCTGAGTTTTTACAGATGGATACAGAGAGAAATCAGAGACAAATGCAAGAGATGGTTGTTGCTAATTATCGCGTTTTCATTTCTGCTGCTGATGCATTACTTTTCATTCGCGAGAAAGTTTCTTCTATTGATAAACATATGAGATCAAAGTACCAAATATATTTTGATTTTTTTGTTTTCAGTTTCAAGTTTTTTTTTGTTTTTTTGTCACATAAGTAATATTTTTTATTTTTGAATTTCTTTTCCAGAGCCACGTTGATAAAAAATTATTGTCTGCTTAATTTTTTTTAATAACGGAATGACCTAATTTTAAAATAATAATTAGTTTACAGGGGTATTTTGAAAAATTAAAAGTACAATGGTGTAATAAGTAAAACGTGTCAACTACAGTAGGTAATTAATTAGTTTTATCGATAAAAAAATTAACATTTGATTAATTTTTTTAACGGAATGATCCAATTTCAAAATGATAATTAATTTACTAAAATAATTTAAAAAATTAAAAATTTAATGGTGTAATCAGTAAAATGTGTCGACTACAATTTTGCCGTTTATTTATTTATTTATTTATATAGTTTCTCCCTCGAAGATATACACACTGTCCTTCATTTGTGTGACTTGATATTTTATTTTGATTAGACACCAAAATTTTCTTGTATGTGAGACTAGTTGTGGAGATAGACTTATTGCCATGTTTAATTTTTAAGAAGAATCTTCATTCTGAAAATGTTTCAACAGGTTACATTTTTTTTTCTTATATTTTTTAATTTGTAACAACATTAGATCTACTGCTACTAAACCAGTGGATTGATTGAGCCCTTAGATTCATCAAGTGTTGTAATTTGGCTTACTATTATCATATCATGGTCCAGTTGTGGACTACTCATGTAACTCTTACTGTCACTCTGAAAACATTCAATTAATGAGAATTTCCTTAAAATTATGCCTGCCCATTTAGTAGCAAATTTGCCAAAATTTTAAAAGTTATAATTAATACATATTTATCTGATTTCAGAACAAACAATTATGTAATTAATGTATCATAATTAAAAATTAATTTGACTTTTGATGTCAAATGACGGAATATTATACTGAACTATAAAAATTTAGAATGAAATAAATTTTGGGATTAATAGTTTTTGTTATATATTTTACAATTAGAATAATTATATCAACTAAAATTAAATAAATTCAAATACATTTGAAGTTTAGTATGACATTATTTGATCCCAAAAACTAAATTCTATCTTTAACTTAGAAACGAAAGGTAGTACTAATTTTTATATTTATTATTTAAAAGAAGTTATATTAATTTCAAATATAAATTTTATAAAATTAATTAAAAAAAATATACTACATCTTAAATTTAAAAGTGAGAAAAGGAAGAGGTAGAGTAGCAATGTAGCCAAGCCCGCTTAAGACGGAGGACTACCCCGGACAGAAGATCGGGACGGAAATTGCCGCCACAATAATACTAACGAGTGAATATGTTGGTATAATCAGCCGACCGAACGAAATAGAAGTCGCGCAAATGAGTAAAACATGTTGAAACCCATAACGTTATTGCACAGAAATCTCCCCCGCTTCATCATTTCCAAAGCCCAGCTCTGGTTTAGAACCCTAACTTTGTTACCAACCCATCAAAAATCTGAACATCTTCCTGAAATTGAACAAACCCTAGCATCAATTCATTCTATCTCTGTATACCCATTTTTTGCTCTTCTTGATCTCTGTAGAAACAAGTTCTTTCTCCAAAAAGTCCACTCTTTACTCATTGTCCATGGGCTAACGGGTGACCGTCTTTACCAAACCAAATTGGTTAGTTTATATGGTTTTCTTGGGCATGTCGCAAATGCGCGTTTAGTGTTTGATCAAATACCCAACCCGGATCTTTCTACATACAAAGTAATGATCAGATGGTATTTTATTAATGATTTGTACATGGATATAGTTGGGTTCTACACTTGTATGAGAAAATGCCTAAAAGAGAATGATAATGTTGTTTTCTCGATTGTGTTGAAGGCTTGTAGTAAATTGCATGATATTGAAGAAGGGAGGAAGGTGCATTGCCATATTGTTAAGGCTGGAAATCCTGATAGTTTTGTGTTAACGGGTCTTGTAGATGTGTATGCAAAGTGTGGAGAGGTTGAATCTTCTCGTGACGTGTTTGATGAAATTGTTGACAGGAATGTAGTTTGTTGGACTTCGATGATTGTTGGGTATGTGCAGAATGATTGTGCTGAGGAGGGATTGATTTTGTTTAATCGGATGAGAAATGGGTTGGTTGAAGGCAACCAATATACTATTGGGAGTGTATTCATGGCATGTACAAAGTTGGGAGCTTTACATCAGGGGAAGTGGGTTCATGGGTTTGTTATTAAGAATGGAATTGAGCTTAATTCCTACTTGGTCACTGCTATTGTTGACATGTACAGCAAATGTGGTTTCATTGATGATGCTCGTTACATTTTTGACGAGTGTTGTATTATCGACCTCGTCTCATGGACAGCAATGATTGTTGGCTATACTCGGCATGGCTACCCCAATCAGGCATTAAATTTGTTTACGGACAAGAAATGGGTAGACATCTTGCCTAATTCTGTAACTGTTGCTACTGTAATTTCAGCATGCGGACAAGCAGGCAGTTCAAAATTTGGTAGGTTGGTGCATGGAATTGGGATTAAGCTTGGGTTAGAAGATGCTAATGTGACAAATGCTCTTGTGGACATGTATGCGAAGTGTGGCATGATAGGAGACGCTCATTATTTATTTGAGATGGTTTCAAACAAGGATGTGATTACCTGGAACTCTATTATTTCTGGGCTCACACAAAATGGTTTTGCTTATGAGGCTCTCAGATTGTTTCACCAGATGAGGTCAGAATATTTGCGGGCAGATGCAGTCACACTGGTGATCGTCCTCTCAGCTTGTGCTTCCGTGGGTGCTCTGCTAGTTGGTTATTCTCTTCATGCTCACTCTATAAAAGAAGGATTGCTATCATGTCACAATGTCTATATTGGCACAACAATTATAAGCTTTTATGCCAAATGTGGGGATGCAGAATCTGCTCGTTTAGTTTTTGATGAGATGGAAGAGAAAAATAGAATCACTTGGAGCGCAATGATTGGTGGTTATGGGATGCAAGGGGATGGTAGTAATTCCCTTGCACTTTTTGATGATATGTTGAAGGAAAAATTGGAGCCTAGTGATGCGACTTTAACTGCTTTATTATCTGCCTGTAGCCATGCAGGGATGGTTGGGGAAGGGCAGAGGTATTTTGATTCAATGTTCCAGAAATATAACTTCATTCCCTCCATGGAACATTACGCATGTATGGTTGATTTATTGTCTCGAGCAGGAAGGCTCGAGGAAGCCCAGGATTTCATTGAGAAAATGCCAATTCAACCTGATGTCAGTATTTATGGAGCTTATCTCCACGGATGCAGTCTTCATTCAAGGTATGACCTCGGAGAGTTGGGCGTGAGAAGGTTGCTGGAGTTGCATCCTGATGACGATTGTTACTACGTGCTCATGTCAAAATTATATGCTTCGGATGGAAGATGGAGCCAGGCCTATAAGGTGAGAGAGTTAATGAAGGAGAGAGATTTAAGCAAGTCCCCTGGGTGGAAGCTTAGTAGAGATGAAGGATATTAATAGTGAACTTCCCCCTCTAATAGTTGCATCTGCTTAATTATATGCTTCATCGCTGTATACTCCAGAGTCTGCATTGACTGGTTAACGACTTGTGCTGGGTTTGAACCACAGAAATTCACACAATCAAGACTAAAAAGAAGAAGATATTGAAGTAATAGTAATTTCGGACAGCAGCTTGGACTTCATACTTTCTTAATACAACTGAACATGGCATAAATAATCAAAAATCGTAACAATGATGAAGTATGTCCTTGTACAGCAAGGAACTCAGCCGACCGAGTAAGATGGTTCTTGTTGATGAGCAGAGCATGATTGCTGGTGTATAGCAGGCAGGCATTGGTGGAAAAGCATGCACGCACGCACGCACGCACGCACACTTTGAAAGGGGTTGATTTAATGAGAAAGTGAACCTTTCAATCTGAATTGGAATGCACTTGTAATATGGAAATTGACATTTTCACCGTTTCTTTTATAAATAGTAAGCGAGTCTCATATTAATTACTATGTGTTGGGCCATGACACTTTTCATACCGGACCGGGCCGAATGGGCTTATCCTTTGGATTATGTCACCTTTGCCATATTAGGTCAAACAACTTGGGCCTCGTTACTTGATTATAATATTGGGCTTAGTCATTGGATTGGTCCAGTACGTGAGATGTTACTTATTCTATCTTTGACCGGTAATCATTACAAAAGTAGTAGTTGACTGTTATGTCTGTCACATTTCTGCATGGCATTAATGAGGATGGGACTCCGATTACCGGCGGGAGGTAACAGTGGTAGCAGGTAGGAAAATAAGCTATATGCTTTCGGCTGAGATGACCGGGGATGAGAGAAGGTGTCAGGAGATAGTGGGTGACACAGTAAACCGGGTCTAGGGAACGTATGGGGCAAGGATCACAAAAGGAAAAAGAGGTAACAACACACTACACACATTATTATTTTCATACACACTCAGACACTAGTCGATATTTCCTCCATTGTTAACCTTGTGATCGCCTGTACTGACTCTCACGCCGGAGCTATCCCCCGACGGTCAGGCCGTCAAGCTTTTGGTGTTGACTTGTTGAACTGTGCAAGATCAGAGCGTCTTACGTGATTGGGACGTGGGAAAAGATCTTGGCGTTAACATTGGCGCTAGAAGGAGGGCTGAGTTCTAGTGTCCTGAGTATTTTTCAATCACAAACCTTGTTCGTTTTACGTCGGTGTTCATGGGGAAGAGTAGGACACCTACACCTGAGGGACAGCCGATGGCTGCCAGTGAATCGATACCGCGAGTATCTGTGAAGGACCGTTTGGGACCTGCACTAAGTGTTCATGCCAGCACGACGTCCAAACGATCGCATGGAGATTCTCGTCTGAGGGCTGGGAGCAAAGTCAAAAGAAGGCTAGTGTTTACCGCAGAGAAAGAGTCCGGTCATGGCCGGAAACGAGTAGAAGGCACCTCGCCTAGAACTCGATACCGGGACGACCAAGACGAAAAGACTGCCCGCTTGGCTAAAATGGCAGACGAAGCTGATAGGGCCATGGAGGCATTGCTGAAGCAACGGCAAGATATAGCTGAGCAGATGTCTCGAATGACAGAGTTAAGGGACAAAGCGTCCAGTTATGTCCAATCTGAATAACGTGGGCATCGGAGTGGGAAAGAACCTGTCCATTCAGGGCGTGAGTCTAGGGGTCAACTTCGAGAAAGGAGAAGGTCCAGAAGCCCTACTCCTCAAAGATCAAAGAGGGCACATCACCCTGTCGGTTCTAGGGAGCATGGTCAAAGCGAACGAAGAGGTCGATCCAGGGATCGTACTCCGGAGAATGCTAAAAAGGCGCTCGTTGTTGCGCATTCCCGCCACGGCAGCCGGATTCCGAGACGAAGCAGATCTAGGGGTCGCACACCCGAAAGTCCACTGAGGGCATCCCGCTCTGTGGACCATCATCGTCATCAAAGTCCCTCGAAAGTTGGGGGTTCTATCGTAAGAAACCGGTCCACTCAGAAGAGGGAGGAGTCACCGGAGAAAGAAGCATCGTCCCAACCCGAGGGCGTGGAGTATCTGGTAAAAGAGGTGAAGGAGCTTCGGAGGCAGCTTGCCGAGGTACAGAAAGTAAAAGATACTTCGGGAAAGAAGGCATCCCCTTTTTCCGCGGAGATTCTGAAAGAAAAGGCTGACCCCACCAAGAAGTTGCCTCACATTGAAAGTTATGACGGATCGGAAGATCCCTATGACCATAGTCAGGCGTTCGACCGACTGATGGATTATTACGACTTTAGCGATGCTGCTAAGTGTCATACCTTTGTCACAACACTCCGAAAGGATGCCAGACAGTGGATGGGGTCTTTGCCTTCGGATTCTATTTCATCTTGGGCAGATATGTGCAATAAGTTCCACACCCGCTTCGGGAGCAACAGAAGAAGAGGGAAACCAACTGGCTCGCTGGCTCAGGTTCGGCAGTACTCGAATGAGTCTTTGGGCCAATATATAAAGCGATTCCGTGAGGCAGTCGGCCAAGTGACAGACCTGAACGATCTACAGGCCGTGGGATTGTTTCAGAATGGGTTAGATCTGGTCAAATCAGAGAAGTTGGTGAAAAAACTAATGTTTCACCACCCGAAGAGTCTCGCCGAAGTCTTCGACAAAGCGGAAGGTTATATTGTGATAGAGGAGGCCATGAATAGCCTCAAGCGTCCCTCTTCGGATCGGCTTAAGGAGACAGATCGGGACAGAATAGAGGGAGACTAGAGTAAGAATGAAAGGAATAAAGGTCGTCATGACGGCCGATCAAAGAAATACAACAATAATTGGAGACAGGGTGGAGAACGCTCGTCCGCTCCCACTCAGAGGGTAAACAGGACGTATACTGCACTCAACGCCGACAGGGCTGTTATCTTGGAGCAGATCAAGAATCAACCTATTTTTGAGCCACCTCGAGATAATTTTAAGCCCGGGAAAGGGAATTCTCGTAAGTATTGTGACTATCATCAAGCCTCGGAACACGATACGAATGACTGTGCTAGTCTGAAGGATTTTATTGAGAGGAAGGTACAAGACGGGGCTTTAGTTCATTATGTAGCTGCCAGGACGAATCAACAGCAAAGTAGAGGACCTGTTCAGGCAGCCCCACCAGTTCAGCAAGTGTTCCCCGCCCCCAGACCGCCAGCAAGACAAGTCATAGATGTCATCACAGGGGGTACTTCGGGCAAGCTTGTTGGAAAGAAACGCCGAAGCTATCTGGATTCGGTCATGTCAGTGGCGGGTACCCTCCCGAAGACCGACAGACCCTTCCCGGGTACTGTAATTTTCTTTACCGATGAGGATTACCCTTCGAAAACCATCGAACCACATGAGGGATCATTGGTCGTGACGGCACAAGTGGGTTCGGTGGACATGAAGCGCATGATGATCGACAACGGGTCTTCTGTGGATATCTTATATGCTCATGCTTATCAGAGGATGCGTCTTGATGGGCAGAAGATGGAGATCGGACATGAGGCCCCTCTATATGGTTTCAGCAACGATCCGGTCAAAGTGGCTGGAACCATTGAACTGCCGGTTATCTTCGGAACGGCCCCCCAGCAGGTAGAAATTATTTGCAAATTTTACGTTGTGAATGTAGATTCTGCTTATAATGCTATTTTGGGGAGACCCACTTTAACTGCTTTACAAGCTGTAACCTCAATCCCTCATTTCAAAATCAAATTTCTTACGGCTCATGGGGTTGGGGAAGTGAAAGGGGATTTAGATCTGGCCAGAAGATGTTATAGAAATGTCGTGATCACTTCGGGAGTAGGGGTGTCGAAGCAAAAACAGACCATGACAATAGAGATCGAACCCTTCACAGAAAGCAGCTCAGAACCGTTGGTCATGCCAGCCGAAGAAACAGAAGAAGTAGAACTCGTCCCGAGCAAAGCGGACAAAACGGTGAAAATAGGTTCGGGCCTGCCAGAACCTCTCAGGACGAACCTCATTGAACTCCTGCAGTGTTATGTTGACATCTTCGCCTGGGAGCCTCAAGATATGCCTGGAGTGAGTAGGGATATTGCGGAGCATCGGTTAGAAGTGGATCCGTCGAAGAAGCCAGTTCGACAAAAGAGGAGGATCTTTGCGCCTGAGCGCCAGAGAATCATCGATGAAGAAATTGCGAAGACTTCATCTTCGAGATCGATTATTCACAGTGGATGGCGAATGTGGTGCTGGTCCAGAAGCAGAACGGGAAATGGCGGGTCTGCATCGACTATACAGACCTGAATAAAGCTTGTCCGAAGGATTTCTATCCATTACCCCACATTGACCAGCTCATCGATGCAACTTCGGGGTACGCCTTGTTAAGCTTCATGGATGCATTCTCTGGCTATCATCAAATCTCCATGTGCAAAGAGTATATACCGAAGACGGCATTCATTACGCATCGTTCGGTATATGCCTACAAGAAAATGACCTTCGGCCTCATCCGGAGCCACTTACTAGAGGATGATGAACTATGTCTTCAGGCGTCAGTTGGGCAAGAATATGGAAGTATATGTGGATGACATGATTGTTAAGAGCATGTTGGTGCACAAACATCTGGATGATCTGGAGGAATGCTTTCAGACAGTCCGTCATCACAAACTGAGACTGAATCCTGCTAAGTGCACCTTCGGATTAGGAGCTGGCAAATTTCTGGGTTATCTGGTCAGTCAGAGGGGAATTGAAGCCAATCCAGAAAAGATTCAAGCGATCCTGAACATGAAGACTCCTCAGTCATTTAAAGATGTTCAGCGTCTAACTGGAAGGATTGCAGCGTTGAGGAGGTTTATGTCCAAGTCGGCAGAAAGGTGTTTGCCGTTTTTTGACACGTTGAAAGGACAGAAGAATGCCAAGACGTTCCAATGGACTTCGAAATGCAAAGACGCCTTTTAAGGCATCAAGTCCTACTTATCTTCGGCGCCTTTGTTGGTAAAGCCCGCTCCTGCTGAGCCGTTGTATTTGTACTTAGCAGCTAGTTCGTTGGCAGTAGGAGCAGTTTTGATGCGAGAAGTTGGGGGTAAGCAGCACTCGATTTATTATGTAAGCCATGTCCTTCGGGATGCTGAAACAAGGTACCCAAACATTGAAAAGTTTGCTTTTGCTTTAATAACTGCTAGTCGGAAGCTTAGGCAGTACTTCCAGGGTAGGTTGATAATAGTCTACACAGATCAGCATTTGAAGAAAATTATGGGCAAACCTGAGGTATCGGGGAGATTAGCTGCATGGACGATGGAGTTGTCTCAGTTCTTCGTTGAATATCATCCCCGAACTGCCATCAAGGGGCAGGCCTTGGCTGATTTTGTGGTCGAGTGTTCGTTTTCCGAAGCTGATGAAGCTGTAGCAGAAGCTGGAGGATATAACAGCATAGTTGCGGTTCTTCAACATGGGCAGAGTTCGTGGACACTGTATGCAGATGGGTCTTCTACCGTGGACGTCAGCGGAGCAGAGATTATTCTTACCAGCCCGGAGGGATTCAAGGTGCAGCAGACCATCAGATTTCAGTTTAAAGTGACGAACAATGAAGCAGAGTACGAGGCAGTGTTGGCGGGGTCTCGAAGTGCAAAGAATAATTATCTTCAGCGACTCTCAGTTAGTCGTTAAACAAATCTCCGGGGAATACGAAGCCCGAGGTCACAGAATGATCAAGTATTTGGCGGAAATGAAAGAACGACTTCAGTATTTCCAGTTCTACGAATTTTAGGGGGTCGAACGTAACGACAATTCCATTGCCGACACACTCTCTAAATTAGCCACTACGGATGTTAACGTTTTTGATGGATCGGTTTACTTGGAAATTTTGCAACATCCCAGTGTTCATCATGAATCGGTATTGTGCGTTGACCGAACCAACTGTTGGTTGACTCCATAGCTGGAGTATCTGGCAGATGGCGTTTTACCTTCGGATCAGATGCTGGCCAAGAAAATCAAGTACAAGAGTGCTAATTTCGTTCTGATAGATGGAGATCTGTTCCAAAGGGCCTTCTCGTCTCCACTGTTAAAGTGTTTGACTCCGTCCGAAGCTGAATATGCTCTTAGAGAAGTTCACGAGGGCATCTGTGGCGACCATATGGCTGCTAAGTCATTAGCCTACAAAGTACTTCGTCAGGGATACTATTGGCCTACCATCTTCAAGGAAGCGACTGAATACGTCAAGAAGTGCGAGAAGTGTCAGCTCAACAGTCCGATCCCACATCAGCCACCAGAAGAGTTATACTCGATCTTATCTCCCATACCCTTTACTGTCTGGGGGGTTGATATACTAGGTCCACTACCGAAAGCAAAAGGTCAGGTCAGCTTTGTTATAGTTGCCATCGACTACATGACCAAGTGGGTAGAAGCGAAACCACTTAGGTTAATAACAGAACAGGAATGCTTAAAGTTCATGAAGGAGTCGGTAGTATTTCGGTTCGGAATTTCTAAGGTGGTAATTTCGGACAATGGACGTCAATTTGTGGGATCGAAATTCGAAGCATTTTTGAAAGAACTGGGGGTCCAGCACAGAAAGACCTCGGTAGCTCATCCTCAGTCTAATGGACAAGTCGAAGTGACCAATAGAACGCTGCTGAACGGAATCAAGCGCAGATTGGACGAAGCTAAAGGAAGATGGCCAGAAGAGCTGCTCAGCGTGTTATGGGCTTATCGGACTACTCCGAGGACCACAACGGGGGATTCACCTTTCAGACTGGCCTACGGTACTGATGCCTTAGTCCCAGTTAAAATTGAATCTCCAAGTCTTCGAGTTAGTCAGTTCAGAGAAATATGCAATGATGAAGGGCTGAAAGCCGATCTTGATTTACTTGAAGAAGTCAGAGAAACAGCCTTGGTCAAACTTGCAGCCTATCAGCGAAGAGTAGCTAAGCATTATAACAAAGGGGTAAAGCTTCGCAGGTTCGAAGTAGGGAATTTCGTTCTCAGAGAAGCCGAAGCATCTACACCTCAGAATTTAGGAAAGTTGATGCCGAATTGGGAAGGGCCGTATGAAGTCATAGAAGTACCGAAGCCGGGGACTTATCGGTTGAGAGCCTTGGACGAATCAGAGATCAAGAATACTTGGCATGCTGGCAGGCTTCGAAAGTATTTTCAGTAGCTACAATGTCAGTACACCGGAAGTCTGTAAATGTTTTCAAGTCGTCATCAATAAAAATTTCCTTTTTCTCAAACAAGTCTTGTCTTCGCTGTTGTTATTGTCATCGGTGTAAGGAGGTTCGGGCGAACTCGCTGACCATTCGATGGTAGCCTCATCGGCAGGTGGTCCTTATGACTTCGTCAGGCCCTGCGTGGTAGGCGAACGTCATTGGTGTAAGGAGGTTCGGGCGGACTCGCTGACCATTCGATGGTAGCTTCATCGGCAGGTGGTCCTTATGACTTCGTTAGGCCCTGCGTGGTAGGCGAACGTCATTGGTGTAAGGAGGTTCGGGTGGACTCGCTGACCATACGATGGTAGCCTCATCGGCAGGTGTTCCTTAAGACCTTGTCAGGCCCTTCGTGGTAGGCAAGGGTCATCCTTAAGACATTGTCAGACCCTGCGTGGTGGACAATTATCGACCTTTAGACCTTGTCAGACCCTTCGTGGTAGGCAAGTGTCATTATTCAGACTTCGTCAGGCCCTTCACGGCATCTACCTCATACTTTGGTAACGAATAAGTATTCTTTTACTTTATTGCCTAAATTTTTTTAAGTGTTGAGTTCGGAAGACCACATTCTTTAACTTCATCTTATCTGTTATACGACTTGCCTAGTTGTTAATTAATAGTTTAAGTTAAGTCCGCGAAGGAGCTTGTACATTTTTTAAGATTGGATCGATATTGAAGTGTTGATAAACAGTAAATACACCGAAGTCATAAGGAATAATGTTGATATTTTATTTACATAATGTTGTTTACAAAACGATAGAAGCTTTACAAGAATCCTACAGCTAAGGGAAAAGAGAATCATCTTCAGGGATCAGCTTCGTCTTCCGAAGAATCCAGAATGGTCGGGTCAACTTTGGCAGCGACAAGTCTTGCCTTGTCTTTGCTTCGGCATTCGTCGTATCCATCCGAGAACATTTGGACGATCTCCTCGTTCAACTCTGCAGATTTTCGGTATTCTTGTTGAACTTCTTTCCGAAGATCTCCGGTTAGAGGAGGACCCAAATCTCTCAAAGCCCGAAGTTCACGGAGCTCCTCTTCGAGTTTTGCCCGCTCCTTCAGATGTCTCAAATCCCTGGCTTCAAGATCATGTACTTGTACCGCCAGGCTCTTATTGGTCTTCATCATCGTTTCGTTCTTCCCAACAAGGACCTCGTTTCGACGAACCAGGTCTATGTTCGTAGTAACGGTCAGTTGGTGGGTGGCCTCGGCTGTCTCCAGTTTCTCTTTTAAGTTATTTACATCCTTCTGGAGGCATTCATTATTAAAGAGAGTAGTACCGTGGGCCCTTCTCTCTCTCTCCAGAGCCGACGCCAGAGTAGCCTTCTCTCGCCTGGCTGTATCTTCTTCGGCTTCGGACTCTTTGTATCGGGGAAAAAGCCTCCCGAAGACAGCATTGGCCTACAGACATTCAAAGATAACCGGTAAATTATTAGAAGAAACAAATAATTTCCAAATATTTCAAATTGAACAAACTCACCTTAGCCTGGTAACTCATGCCTTCTTCGATTAAATCCCTGATTGAGCTGTTCCCGAACCGATGGTCATCAGTCTCCCGGACAAAGGATTCGAACAGCTGGAAGGGGAAGTTGGCATTAAACTCCGGCCATATGGTGGGAGAGGATGCGGCTTCTCGCCTGAAGGCAGAAGGAGAAGATCTTGCCGAAGAGGGCATTGATGGTTCGGGGGGCGGTGGTGGTTGATCTTCGGAAGGTTGTTTCCTTTTACGAGACAGAAGTGGAGACTCGGTTGGGATTTCGAGCTCGTTTTCGGAAACGTGAATCTCCACAGGAATAATGGTAGGATGATCAACTGCAGCAGGAGGAACCCGAAGCTCATCGGCGGACAGAGGAGTCACTTTGGTCTTCCTCTTTTTGATACGAAGAGCTTGCATTCGCTCGTTTGCAGACATGTCAATCAAACTCGCTGCAGAAGCTGATTGAGATCCTTGAGGATTTGACCGGACTTTTCGAACTGCCCTCTTCTTCTGTCGAGGTCGGCTAGGTTCCTCCGCAGTTTCTGATCCATGGAAGACTTCCGCGTCATGGGCTTCCGAAGCCGGAAGTTCTTCCTGTGGGATGTCGGTGGGGGATGATGATGATTTACCCGAAAGGAATTTATCCAATTCCCTTCGGTCGATCGATGTTGGTTTTATCAAAGACAGTTTATGGTCATATAATCATGCTTGCTTGCTCAGGAGTCCGAAGCTCCACTCCTTCAGGGGAATCTTTTCGAGAATGCTCGCCATTTCTTTGACACGCTCCTCTGGAATGTCCCCGAAGTCCGCAGAAATCCGCTCGGAGGTGGTCTATTCCGGGATAGACGGGATTTCAGGCCCCTTCACGAAAAACCATTCTCTGTGCCACCCCCTGTTACTCGAAGGAGTATCCATCAAAGGTCGCTTCTCGAACTTGGCGTTGGGCTTGGGGGACTGTTTGCTCAGCACTTTGAAGCCTCATTCCCGAGACTTCCCAGCAGAGAAGAGAGTGAAAAAAGAATCAACTGTTGGGGGTATCCCCAACTCATAACAGAACGCTATGAAGGCCAGGATGTGGATGTATGAATTCGGCACCAGTTGGGCGAATCCCACTCCGATAAATCCCAGGAGAGTAACAAGGAAGGAGTGAAGAGGGAATCTAACTCCCTTCTCTAGAACAGTTATCGGTACGGCAGTCCACCCGTCCGGTCGTTTGTACATCCGTTCGTGCGGTGCCGGAGCCCTCACCAGGTGGGTGTCTGGAATCTGATACCGACTTCTGATGGCACGCAGCTCGATCTCGGTGACGATAAAGGGAGTATTGGCGTGAGGGTATTGTTCTTCACTCTCAAAAAACTCCGAAGGGTTGGGTAGGGGGTTTGAAGGGTTCCCGGCGGGGCTATCCATGATTTGGGGGTTGGGGTTTGGAACCGACTCGGTGAGGTTGTGACTGAGAGGAGTGGTGGAAATCGGAACAACAAGAATAGGGGTGGAATGGTCAGAATCTTGGGTCGCCATTGATACTAAGATCTTGCAGAAAACGAAGAAATCGGAGAGAGGGAGAGAGCACTGTATATCAAATTCAAATTAAGCTGGTAAAGTCGTCAGAATTGGGAAAAATTGGCTTTTATAGTGGTCTTTTCAAATTTTGCACGAAAATCGAGGGCGGCGCATTAATTGGAGATAATGATGCGGGAGTGGAAGGGGTAACGTCTGATTTTGGTTTTAATGGGTTATCCCAGGTGGGCTGGCGCTCGTTGGATCTCTATTTTTCGTCCTTAAGGCTGTTGGACACGTGCCATTTGGGCTTATGAATCCATTGGAATTATCGACTGACTATTTATCAGTTGGGCCTCGGTGAAATTCCTTTCTTCCCCTTTGGTCTATTACAAATCCCTTTCACTAGGGACTTCCACTATTTACAGTCTTCCACTAAACATCCTGTTTAATAAAAGACTGGGGGGCAATGTTGGGCCATGACACTTTTCATACTGGACCGGGCCGAATAGGCTTATCCTTTGGATTATGTCACCTTTGCCATATTGGGTCAAACAACTTGGGCCTCGTTACTTAATTATAATATTGGGCTTAGTCATTGGATTGGTCCAGTACGTGAGGTGTTACTTATCCTATCTTTGATCGGTAATCATCACAAAAGTAGTAGTTGACTATTATGTCAGCCACCTTTCTGCATGGCATTAATGAGGATGGGACTCCGATTGCCGGCGGGAGGTAACAGTGGTAGCAGGTAGGAAAATAAGCTATATGCTTTCGGCTGAGATGACCGGGGATGAGAGGAAGTGTCAGGAGATAGTGGGTGGCACAGTAAACCGGGTCTAGGGAACGTATAGGGCAAGGATCACAAAAGGAAAAAGAGGTAACAACACACTACACACATTATTATTTTCATACACACTCAGGCACTAGTCGATATTTCCTCCATTGTTAACCTTGTGATCGCCTGTACTGATTCTCACGCCGACGCTATCCCCCGATGGTCAGGCCGTCAAGCTTTTGGTGTTGACTTGTTGAACTGTGCAGAATCAGAGCGTCTTACGTGATTGAGACGTGGGAGAAGATCTTGGCGTTAACACTATAAAAATTTAATTTTCTATATATTATGTGCCTAGTCTATTGCGAATCCAAACATTCATTATACTTCTTCCTCTCCCTAAAAAGAATTTTATTTACAAAATTTTAATTCAATATTTTATCCCTAAAATGATAAATTAGCTAACTTACTAATAGTGACAATAATGAAATTATGATAGTAAACTAAAAGACATTATGTAATTTTATATTATAATTAATAAAATGAGGATTATTTTTATAAAACAAAATAAAAAGACATTTATACATCAGAAAAAGCATTTACTTATATAAAATATAAAATGAAAATATTTCCTTGAAGTTGGAATTATTGTCAAAAAGGAGGCAATACTAGGCAAGAAAGTTGCCAAAATAAAACTAATAATAATAGATTAAGCAGTTTCTTGGTTCAACCACACCACACATATAACTTAGGTAGTTATGTTTAATAGTATCGAGATTCACGTAATCGGTCTTATTTTATTACTGATAATCCATCCCTTGAAAGGAAATATAATTTACAAAAGGGAAAAAGAATTACCAGACTTTATTCCCATCTGGTTACAACTTTACTACATTTAGAGAAATGACATGCAATTACAACAAATTACAAACTCGTCCCACCTACAGTCTATAATAGAGAGTAACAAATCAAGAAATTAAACTCCTGACACAATAAATTGCTTGCTTTGGAACAGGATGACTATGGTCGTTGATATACATATTTTGTTCTGGGATCCACAATTAGACCCTTCCCACCATTAACTTCTAAATCATGCCTGCATTCGAAAATTTATCAAGAACTTGGGAAAAATCAAAAAATCATATCCCTAAATTTTAAAAATCAACATAGCCCGGATTTGGTTTATGCAAAAATGAATTTAAACTGGATATAAGTGTGGGGAAGGCAGTAAACATAGCTATTGAAAAACTCAGCCTACACAGTCTTTTTCATTAGGTGGGATCATTTCTCAAAATGTCAGGGAGGGCTCCCATTAGATCTTGATTAATTATGAACAAAAAACTAACTTTCCAGTATAGAAGCACAGATAACTCAACTGGAACACAAAGTCGGGGATGGTTAGCTGCTCCCGTGGAACATATTTGAATAGCTGCAGAAGCCTATCGACATACACAACTTTTTTCCACACCTAAAGATTGAGTTCCAGGAAAATTGAATAAGCTTTTAGAAGGAAGTTTTCAGGTTTTAGTAAGTAGTTCAAGGAAGGGCAGGCATACCACACCATCCACAAACATTTGCAATGCGAAAATTGCAGCTTTCAGTCCAAAGGTTGGGTGAAGCACATATATTGCCTATAAAGCAAATGATGAATTCAGGATTGACAAAAGGAGACATATATACTTAATTAGAGATATTAGGCCTTGCATACGTGAAGGTTACGCTGGTGTTTCCGACCAAGTATCTGCTGTAATCTCCTCATCCACCCCAGATCTGGTTGTCTATTAAATCCAGAAGAAACAGAACTTGAAAAGTGAACAAAAAAAGAGAATCTTCATAGTGCAATATCAGATACCAAAAAGATGATAATCACAATAACATATAGATGATCTAGCAATGTTGGAATTTGTAATTACAATAATAATAACAACAATTATAATAATTATAATTACAACAACAACAACAACCATTATAATAATAATAATAAAAATAACAAAAATAATTATTATAATAATAACAATAATAATAGTAATGAGCAATAGGTATAGCAGCAGCAGAAGTTTTAAGTTGCAAGAAGGATGTGTGAGCTGCGCAGACTATATATTGAGAATGCTTAAATCATATAAAGGTTCAAAAACCTAGTACTTTTAAGGAATTTGTAAATGAGTATAGAACTTTGGCTAGACAAAATTACTTAAAAACTTCACCCGGAGTTTGAGCCTTTCTGCAAGATCATTGCATATGCGACATATTAGTAGTGGTAAAATGATTAGACAGTATAAACACATAAAAAAGATACTGTTTAATCATGCCAGGTGATCCAGGAGAAGCAGCATAGTGCGTGCAAGTAAACAATATTACAAGGAAGAGTACTCACATTTGTAGGGATGCTGCAGAATGAAAGTAAACTATAGAAAAAGGCCTCTGTATCAAGGGCTCGAACTCCTGAAATTCAATATTTCGAGAGAATTTATCCTAGTTCTAAAAGCCAATGTGAAGTATAAGAACAATGCCTGGGAAAGGAAGCATGCTGCAAGCATGATCTGATGGTGAGAAGCTACTAAATATCCAACGAATCTCATTGGAATAATATGATCAGCAGTAAATCTTCTGAAATTAATGGACGTCATAGTGAAGCAAGCTTTAGAATACCTTCACTACATGGAGCACAAACCGTTCCAGATCAAGACATCGTAGCAGAAAATGTGCTCCCACAACAACCATTACTGGCCGACCCTCACTGTCCACCCCACCTCGGTAACTGAAAAAGAGAGAAAGAGCAATAAATATCTGGATGTAAATATTCAATGATCCCAGTGTAAACACATTTATGAACTAACAAAGGGTTGTCTAGGAAAGACGTAAATTACTCAGAAGCTTCCGTATAACAAAGTGAAGAGTAAATTAAACAGATAAGAGTATGAGCTTAGTCATGAGTTCTACAAAACTCAATAATATTGGTGTATTTAGAGAGGACATATACAAGGATATAATAACACCGCGTAATCAAAAACTTAGAGCTGCTCACACAATTTTCATTTCTGCAATTTCAGAAATATTAAGAGAATTTGCTTTTGAAAGATATCTTGAATGGAGAGAATATTCTTCAGCGGCCGATAGGGGAGGTCCTCCGAGGTCACCATATCCAAGCATTTTAGTAAAATTCCAACCACTTTGCGCTTGAGCAGTTTTTTCCCATTGTTCCTTGCGTCTCTGATCTGGATCCTTAATTAGGGACATGAAACCAGGATCCAGATAAGAATCCAAATATGATGAGTTCCTGTTAAGAAAGAAAAGAATTTTCTATTACGGTTGGTGAATATAGAAAGGAATCATGAATTTAATAAGGACACATAAAAAAAGAGAGCAACCTTTGAACACCAAAACCATACAAATTGACACATAATACATACAAAACTTAAATAGACATACATTCAGAACAAATGAATTCTTATCAAAGAATTATTCTTGCTTTAGCTCTTATAGAAAATGTTCAATCTTAACAGGCAATTAAAGCTATAACTTCGCTCTAAACTATTACTCCACAAACTATGCGCACAGGGGAAAAGAAAAGGCCTGGTATCTCTGGTCTGATGATCGAGAAGGAGGCATTATTCCATTTACCACGTTTGGAAATAATTGGTGGTAATTTAGCATCACAGTTTGAATGTCATATTCTGTAGCTGAGATCTCAACATAAAAGTTACAAAATGTGGTTCTTCTATTCATGAAAAGACAATGAAGGCATTGATATGCACTTCAGGATTTCTTCTGTAAGCACTATGTTACCCTGGTCCTCCTTTCTTTTCTATTTTTGGGGAGAAGTCCCTGGTCCCTTGCTTCTCTTGAAAGAAAAGACTGAGAGCAAAGCCCACAAAATATCTGATCCATCAAAATCATCCGCATAGCTGAACTAGAATTGTAAGACCCCAACTTTTATAAATAAAGATGAATTTTCTATAATTATCATTTTTGAATATTATGGAGTTAATTTGATATAATGTTATAGTTGTGGGTAATATTTATAAATTTTGCAAAGTACGCAAGTTGTTATATAATATTCGATTGGTCGGGAATATTCGTTTTAACAGGGAATATTCGTACAACGGCACAATCATTGGTGGACCCCACAACGGAATTATTGTCGGATTGAGAAAACGACAAAAATATTTTATTAAAAATAACAGCGGAAGTTTTACCAATGATACTGTTGAACTACTCGGTAGTAAAAGTATAGTAATACGTGTGGTTGCATAGTAGCACACGGTATTGATTATTAATGCTTATGTGAGAAGTCACTCAGTTTGATTCAATTATTGTCAGTTAATAATATGAATTATTTAGCGATAATGAAGTTTTGTTTTATTCGTATTATTAACGTAATAAAACAGAAACATCTTTTTATATAAAACAGAATACTTTATTAAAGTTATTCTATAAATAGAACATATTATATTTTATTTAAAAAAAATTTCTTTAATTATAGACCGTCAGATTAAAGTAAAATCAATCTAGACCGTTCATGGATTAGTTACTATGCAGTCCATTCTTCTATAAATAGCAGCTCATTCCTTCATTATTTCTTACGAATTCATTGAACTCTAGAGAGAGAAACTATAGAGAGAGAAGAAAAGTATTCTGCTACTTAACTACTTTCTTATTTCAGTTCTTCTTTAAAACGGTAAGGGGTGTTATTCTTTCTTATTCATGAAGAGAAATTTTGTTATTCCATTTCTTATTATTCTGTTGGAATAACCTGTATACGCGGTCTACCCTATACTTGGTGACATTCTTCTATTATTCTGTTGGAACAACCTGTCTGTGTGTTTTACACCGGACCTGGTTCCGTTTTTATTATTATTCTGTTAGAACATCCTGTCTGTGTGTTTTACACCGGACATGGTTCCATCTTGTTATTATTCTGTTGGAATATCCTGTTTGTGTGTTTTACACCGGACCTGGTTCCATTATTTATTATTCTGTCGGAATATCCTGTCTGTGCGTTTACGTTGGACCTGGTTCCATTATTTATTATTCTGTCGGAATATCCTGTCTGTTCGTTTACGCCAGACCTGGTTTTATTATTTATTATTCTGTTAGAATAACCTGTCTGTGCGGTCTATCGCATGCCGGGTGATTTCTTTTGTTATTCCATTCTTTATTATACTCAGTTGGTTAAGTTTTAACTTCTATATTCCATAAAATTAGTGAAATATCCTTGATAATTGCGTTTCATCCAGTATCTTTTCATGAAAATATTATTCTAAGCATTCTTGAATTTTACTCCACAAAGCAGTATCATGTTGACAATTTGGACGTTGTTAATTCTTGGATAAATTAATTCTTGAACTTGTTTTATTGAATTCTTATATCATTGTCATCATCCTCGTGTTTATAAAATGTTGAAAATCATCTGTGGCCCGTAGTTCATAGATGGACTTGGTATGATTATGACCAGGGATTATTCGGTATAATCATGACCGCAATGTTACAAATGATGTGGTAAAAGTCCTCATTGGCCCGTAGTGCATTGATGGACAGTTGTTGGCATGGTCATGACCATTAATGAGTACACAAATATTCTTGGCCCGTAGTGTATGGATAATTGTGGTTGTGATACTAAAGAATACCCTTGGCCGTAGTGCAGGGGTGATTCGATGATGTGGATTATTTTATTAAACTGAGTCCCAGCGATAACAGTGTTGAAAAACCTTTTAAATCATAGAAGATAGTAGATTTTATTCTCTACTTGACTCTTTTAATGGATTGCTTGTTCCGCTGCAATTAAACTTGATGTTCATTATATTTTATCAGTTTAACACTGTTGAAGGCTAATGATAATTTATTCTGCATTATCTTAGTCAAAATATTTCTTACTGGGCTAGTTAAGCTCACCCTTTCTTTCACTGTTCTCTTCAGGAAATGAGAATATAGCTGAGACGAGTCGGGGAACGGAGTGATGGACCAGATGATAGTATTAGTAGTCCTCACTATTCTGTTAAATAGTGTGACAATAATTGTAATGAGACTCCTTTTGAGTTTGTATAGTCTCTAGTAGACAATAATTGTATTCAAACTCACAGTTATGTTTTGTCGTATTGTACACGACAGTTGTATTAGTAAGTTGTATTTGCATTCTGTACCATGTATCTGACGACCCAAGATGGGTGATGTATACCTAATTTTGGGGGCGTCACAGTTGGTATCAGAGCTTAGGGATATGTTCCCTGGCTAAGATGTGAGAATAGAACTAGGAGGGGAGAGACGGGGAATTCCTTCGCTAGTATGACCTACCTAAGTTTATTTGCATGGTATTTAATTGGTCGGTCAGAATATAATGATAATATGACATCAATTAACTTTTGTGGCAGTATCTGAAAATGACATCTGAGAATGTTGAGAATAACACTGGAGCATAGGCGACTGTTGATTCACCACATATCAATAATCAGGATAATGTGCATCAGGAAGGTGACAATCCTCATGCAAACAACACTGACCAGATGATGAATGATGGAATGTTCAGAAGCTTTATGCAGTTCATGCAACAGCAGGCGAGAGCGGCTCCTGTCCAAAATGTAGGTGAAAACACTGAAAACTCTCGGACGGTCACCGCTAAACAGTTCAAGGAGCTGGAACCACCAGAGTTTAAGGGAGAGTCAAAATCACTTATAGCGGAAACATGGATAAAGTAGATCACCAAGATATTTGATGTCTTGGGATGCTCTGAGGAGCAAAAGGTTCCCTTTGCCGCCTTTATGTTGCGAGGAGAGGCAGATTACTGGTAGGAATCGATTAAGTGTACTCAACCTGCCGCACTGAAGATGTCTTTGGAAAAGTTCCAAGAGCTATTCAATGACAAATACTTTCCCGAAAGTGTTCATCACATGAAGGAGGTGGAGTTCATCAAATTAGAGCAGAATAATATGACCGTGTCGCAGTATGAGGCTAAATTTGCTGAGTTGTCCCGGTTTGCGTCCCACTTGGTGCATAATGAAGAGCGAATGACGCGAATGTTTTTGTGAGGTTTGAAACCTGAGATACGTCAACATCTTATTTCTTATAAACTGTGTTTGTATTCAGATGTTGTGAATAGGGCTCAGTTAGTGGAGCGCGATAATGAGTTAACGCAACCAAAAGAGAGCAGTCAGCAAAATGATAATACCAGTGAGAGCAGTTATCGAAGCGGTGACAACAAGCGTGGAGGGAATCAACAGGCCAGAAATGGTAACCACTTCGGTGGTAATCAGGGTCAAAACAATAAGAATAGTTATTTCAAGAAGATGAGATTCAACAATGATGAAAAGACGTCAGCACCAGCACCCGTTGTTAAGGAAGGAGAACGACCACCTATCATATGTTTCAAATGCGGAGGGGAGGGGCACATCAGTCCAAACTACGCGATGCTTTCTAAAGCATGCTATAATTGTGGAAGAGAAGGTCATTTAGCTCGATTTTGTCGTTTATCAAAAACAAGTTCAGCCAGGATGGAGGCACCAAAGGCCGTCCCAGAAAAGTCAAAACCGGTAGTGCAAGGGAGAGCGTTTGTTGTGACCTCCCAGAAAGCAAGGAACCCGAATGAGGTCATCACGGGTAAGCTTATCATAAACTCTAACGAAGTCTATACTTTATTTGATACCGGTTCTACCCATTCTTTTATTTCTCCTACTTGCGCTCATCGATTAAATTTGACTCCGGAGAAATTAGACTTTGACTTATCTGTTGAAACTCCATTGGGAGAAACTTTCATTACATCCACGGTTTATAAGTCTTGTTTGGTTCAAGTTGGTACCCACACATTACCTGTCAATCTTATTTCATTAAAAATACTTGCATTTGACGTGATTTTAGGGATTGATTGGTTAACTACTCATCATGCAAAAATTGATTGTTTTCGTAAGGTTGTTAGCTTTCATATTTCTAATCGACCTATTATGCGAATTCAAGCAACCAAACCATTAAAATTAATCGCTGTCATCTCAAGCCATAAAGCTATTCGTTTATTGAAAAAAGGATGTCAAGCTTTCTTAGCTCATGTCACGGATCTAAACAAAAATACGTCAGTTTTGAATGATATTTCTATTGTTAATAAATTCCCTGACGTATTCCCTGAAGAACTTCCTGGCCTACCCCCAGAGCGTGAAATTGAATTTTGTATCGACCTTGAACCCGGTACAAAACTCATTTTCAAAGCCCCATATCGAATGGCTCCTATTGAACTTCAGGAGTTAAAGATCCAACTGCAAGAATTGTTAGACATTGACTTTATTCGTCCTAGTACTTCTCCTTTGGGTGCTTCTGTTCTATTCGTGAAGAAGAAAGAAGGAAGTATGCGACTTTGTATTGATTATCGGAAGTTGAATCATGTCACCATCAAAAACAGGTACCCATTGCCACGTATTGATGACCTGTTTGACCAATTGCAAGGAGCACAATTCTTTTCAAAGATCGATCTTCGATCTGGATATCATCAGCTGAAGGTTAGAACTGAGGATATTCCAAAGACGACTTTCAGAACTCGGTACGGGCATTATGAATTCCTAGTCATGTCCTTTGGATTGACTAATGCTCCTGCTGCCTTCATAGATATGATGAACCGGATATTCAAAGAATATTTGGACCACTTTGTGATCGTCTTTATTGATGACATTCTTATTTATTCCAAAAGTCGTGAAGATCATGAGCAACACTTGAGGCTGGTACTCCAAAAGCTTCGTGAATACAAGCTTTATGCCAAGTTGAAGAAATGCGAGTTCTGGATGGAGAAGGTAGCATTCCTTGGGCACGTAGTATCAAGTCGTGGAATATCTGTAGACCCGACAAAGATTGAAGCTATTCAAAGCTGGGAGCAACCTAAATCAGTGACCGAAGTACGTAGCTTTCTTGGTTTAGCTGGTTATTATCGAAGATTCGTGGAAGGATTTTCTCGAATCGCTACTCCATTAACTCAGCTGACTCGGAAAGATACAAAGTTCGGTTGGAGCGAAGAATGTGAGAAAAGTTTTCAAGAACTCAAGAGGAGACTCATTTCAGCACCTGTTCTAACAATACCATCTGACTCGGAGGGATTTGTCATCTAAAGTGATACTTCGAGCAAAGGGTTAGGATGCGTTCTCATGCAACATGAAAAAGTCATAACCTATGCATCAAGACAACTCAAGGAATATGAGAGGAATTATCCTACTCATGATCTAGAGTTGGCAGCTGTTGTCTTTGAACTTAAAATTTGGAGGCATTACTTCAAAATATTTCTTCACTCAAAAGGAACTCAACATGCGACAACGACGTTGGCTTGAACTGTTGAAAGATTATGATCATACCATTCAATATCATCCTGAAAAAGCGAACGTGGTAGCTGACGCATTGAGTAGAAGATCATATGCAAGTACGAGTGCAATATTGTCAACACAAAGGCCCATTTTGTGTGACTTGCAAAGGATAGAGATAGAGTTAAAGACTCCAGGGACCCATGTGATGATGGCGAATATACGAGTAGAACCAACTTTAATCGATAAAGTTAAAGCTGCTCAAGTTACAGACCTGGAGCTGATGCGTATGAGGAAGAAAGTGCAAGAAGGTGCTATGCCGGAAGCAAGAATCGATGAAGAAGGAATACTTCGAGTCAACTCCAGACTTTGTGTTCCTAACAACCCTGATTTAAAGTAAGAAATCATGATGGAGGCGCACAACACACCGTTTGCAATCCATCCTGGAAGTACCAAAATGTATCATGATCTTCGTCATACATTTTGGTGGAGCAATATGAAGAGAGAGATAGCGCTGTTTATCTCAAGGTGTCTAACTTGTCAACGAGTAAAAGCGGTGCATCAAGTACCAAAAGGTCCATTGCAACCACTTGAAATTCCAGAATGGAAGTGGGAGCACATTACCATCGATTTCGTTACCGGTCTTCCTAAGGTTTCTCAAGGTATAGATGCGATTTGAGTCATTGTTGATAGATTGACCAAGTCTGCTTATTTCTTACCGATACGAGAAACTTGTACACTTGAACGTCTTGCTCGTATGTACATAAACGAGATTGTAAGACTGCATGCTATGCCAGTATCCATAGTTTCTGATCGAGACCCAAGATTCACTTCACGATTTTGGGATAGTTTACAAAAAGCTATGGGCACAGATTTACGATTTAGTTCGGCATATCATCCTCAGACGGACGGACAATCAGAGAGGATTATTCAAATTCTTAAACATCTATTAAGACTCTGTGTCCTTGATTTCAAGGGAAGTTAGGACAAGTTCTTACCATTGGTGGAGTTTTCCTACAACAACAGTTATCAAGCAAGTATTGGCATGGCTCCATTCGAAGCATTGTATGGAAGAAAATTTCGTTCTCCAGTATGCTGGGATGAGGTGGGTGAAGCAACGTTGTTGGGACCGGAGTTGGTACGTATGACTACAGAAAAGATTCAAACGATCCGACAACGTATAAAAACCTCACAAGATCGACAAAAAAGTTATGCTGATCTTCATCGAAAGGACGTGGAATTTGATATAGGAGATCATGTGTTCTTACGTGTTGCTCCATGGAAAGGAGTTACGAGATTTGGAAAGAGAGGAAAGCTCAATCCTCGACTCATCGGTCCATTTTTAATCCTCAATCGAGTAGGAACTGTGGCTTATAGACTCGCTTTACCGCCAAGTATGTCTCGTGTTCATAACGTTTTTCACATATCCATGTTACGTAAATATGTGGAAGACCCGAACCACATTATTGAGTTAGAACCGGACGAAATAGCGGAAGATTTGACGTATGAAGAAGTTCCTGTTCAAATCTTGGATAAGAAGGAACATATTCTACGCTCCAAGGTTATACCTCAAGTCAAAGTTTTGTGGAGAAACCACGATGTTGAGAAAATGACTTGGGAGTTAGAATCTGAAATGAAATCAAGGTATCCCGTATCCTTACCTTTTCGACATACCAGGTACGTACCCTAATTTCGAGGGCGAAATTTCATAAGAAGGGGAGGTTGTAAGACCCCAACTTTTATAAATAAAGATGAATTTTCTATAATTATCATTTTTGAATATTATGGAGTTAATTTGATATAATGTTATAGTTGTGGGTAATATTTATAAATTTTGCAAAGTACGCAAGTTGTTATATAATATTCGATTGGTCGGGGAATATTCGTTTTAACAGGGAATATTCGTACAACGGGACAATCATTGGTGGACCCCACAACGGAATTATTGTCGGATTGAGAAAACGACAAAAATATTTTATTAAAAAATTACCATTGATACTGTTGAACTACTCGGTAGTAAAAGTACATTAATACGTGTGGTTGCATAGTAGCACACGGTATTGATTATTAATGCTTATGTGAGAAATCACTCAGTTTGATTCAATTATTGTCAGTTAATAATATGAATTAATTAGCGATAATGAAATTTTGTTTTATTCGTATTATTAACGTAATAAAATAGAAACATCTTTTTATATAAAACAGAATATTTTATTAAAGTTATTCTATAAATAGAATATATTATATTTTATTTAAAAGATTTTTCTTTAATTATGGACCGTCAGATTAAAGTAAATCAATCTGGACCGTTCATGGATTAGTTACTATGCAGTCCATTCTTCTATAAATAGCAGCTCATTCCTTCATTATTTCTTACGAATTCACTGAACTCTAGAGAGAGAAACTATAGAGAGAGAAGAAAAGTATTCTGCTACTTAACTACTTCCTTATTTCAATTATTCTTTAAAACAGTAAGGGGTGTTATTCTTTCTTATTCATGAAAGTACATTAATACGTGTGGTTGCATAGTAGCACACGGTATTGATTATTAATGCTTATGTGAGAAATCACTCAGTTTGATTCAATTATTGTCAGTTAATAATATGAATTAATTAGCGATAATGAAATTTTGTTTTATTCGTATTATTAACGTAATAAAATAGAAACATCTTTTTATATAAAACAGAATATTTTATTAAAGTTATTCTATAAATAGAATATATTATATTTTATTTAAAAGATTTTTCTTTAATTATGGACCGTCAGATTAAAGTAAATCAATCTGGACCGTTCATGGATTAGTTACTATGCAGTCCATTCTTCTATAAATAGCAGCTCATTCCTTCATTATTTCTTACGAATTCACTGAACTCTAGAGAGAGAAACTATAGAGAGAGAAGAAAAGTATTCTGCTACTTAACTACTTCCTTATTTCAATTATTCTTTAAAACAGTAAGGGGTGTTATTCTTTCTTATTCATGAAGAGAACTTTTGTTATTCCATTTCTTATTATTCTGTTGGAATAACCTGTATACGCGGTCTACCCTATACTTTGTGACATTCTTCTATTATTCTGTTGGAACATCCTGTCTGTGTGTTTTACAGCAGACCTGGTTCCGTCTTGTTATTATTCTGTTGGAACATCCTGTCTGTGTGTTTTACACCGGACCTGGTTCCATTATTTATTATTCTGTCGGAATATCCTGTCTGTGCGTTTACGACGGACCTGGTTCCATTATTTATTATTTTGTCGGAATATCCTGTCTGTGCGTTTACGCCGGACTTGGTTTCATTATTTATTATTCTGTTAGAATAACTTGTCTGTGCGGTCTATCGCATACCGGGTGATTTCTTTTGTTATTCCATTCTTTATTATACTCAGTTGGTTAAGTTTTAACTTTTATACTCCATGAAATTAGTGGAATATCCTTGATAATTGCGTTTCATCCAGTATCTTTTCATGAAAATATTATTCCAAGCATTCTTGAATTTTACTCCACAAAGCAGTATCATGTTGACAATTTAGACGTTAATTCTTGGATAAATTAATTCTTGAACTTGTTTTATTGAATTCTTATATCATTGTCATCATCCTCATGTTTATAAAATGTTGAAAGTCATCTGTGGCCCGTAGTGCATAGATGGACTTGGTATGATTATGACCAGGGATTATTCGGTATAATCATGATCGTGATGTTACAAATGATGTGGTAAAAGTCCTCATTGGCCCGTAGTGCATTGATGGACAGTTGTTGGCATGATCATGACCATTAATGAGTACACAAATATTCTTGGCCCGTAGTGCATGGATAATTGTGGTCGTGATACTAAAGAATATCATTGGCCGTAGTGCATGGGTGATTCGATGATGTTGATTATTTTATTAAGCCGAGTCCCAGCGATAACAGTGTTGAAAAATCTTTTAAATCATAGAAGATAGTAGATTTTATTCTCTACTTGACTCTTTTAATGGATTACTTGTTCCGCTGCAATTAAACTTGATGTTCGTTATATTTTATCAGTTTAACACTGTTGAAGGCTAATGATTATTTATTCTGCATTATCTTAGTCAAAATATTTCTTACTGGGCTAGTTGAGCTCACCCTTTTTTTCACTGTTCTTTTTAGGAAATGATAATATATCTGGGACGAGTCGGGAAACGGAGTGATGGACCAGATGATAGTATTAGTAGTCCTCACTATTCTGTTAAATAGTGTGACAATAATTGTAATGAGGACTCCTTTTGAGTTTGTATAGTCTCTAGTAGACAATAATTGTATTCAAACTCACAGTTATGTTTTGTCGTATTGTAGACGACAGTTGTATTAGTAAGTTGTATTTGTATTCTGTACCATGTATCTGATGACCCAAGATGGGTGATGTATACCTAATTTTGGGGGCGTCACAAGAATCAGCAATGCTTAAATTCTAGTTACATTAGTTATAAAGCACTTTAAGTTATAGAATGAGTTTACAAGGTGACTAACCGTCTCACCAATCCGACCTCACTGACAGGAAGATCCATTAGAGTTTGGGGAGATTTGGGAACATTCTTCTTCACTTTGGGTAAAGGCTTTATTCTGATTTTCCGTTCATCTAAGGTTGTCTCCCCATTTTCATCCCCAACATCTGCAGGAAGCTTGGAAATGGCAGCCTCCTCTTCATGTTTATCACGAGGGAAGTAAAGTGGAAGCAATCTACATTCTCAAAAGGTTAAAGTATATTAAGTTCATAAAAATTTAATCGCACAATAATCATTCGTAAATATTCCATGAAATGTTCAAAGCTGTTGTTTGGATTTTAGGAGAAAGTGATTTCATCACCTTTATTAGGAAAACAAACAGGTTTTATGACATACCTCTTATAAATCTCAGTATCAGATGAAGTTATCGTGCAAAAAACAACAGCTGTTACTTTATCTTTCTGTTTCTCTAGAAACCGTCGCACAGTTCCTGATAAAAATAAATTGAATATGAAATAAGAGATGATACATTTGTCATCCCCAAGTATTTTTGCTAATTGAAAAAACAAAACACTTGAGCATGGATAAATAAGTCTGAATTATCTTATTCAACCAGCATCATTTCAACAAGAATCCATGCATATGTATGTGTTAAGGTCAGCTAATTAGTGGTAGACGCAGGAATTTTGGTGATGAGGGCGTAATACTAAGTTACTCAAAAACACACACACACACATGTGTGTGTGTCTATACATAATCACATGCTTAAAACACTAATTTTGTGTATAGTCATTAGCCTTATAGGACAAGGAAGTACTAATAGAATCAAAAAGCAAAATTGAAAAATATAACCATCTAATCTAGGGCTCAAACATGAAATTCCAAAAATTTCAACATTGAATAATAATTATAAAAAAAAAAACAGTTTAACGTATATGAATGTGTTATTGTGTGTGCTCAGAGTGTGTACAAAATCTTAAGACATGAATACTTAAATATCTATATATATATATATATATATATATATATGAATTTTGCATATATAAATAAAAGAAAAGATACAGAATAATGTTGATAATTTAGCACCAAAAAAAAAGAGAAGAAAGAGAGAATAATGTTTATAACTTAATATACCTTATCATGAATGAAGAATCTCGAATTGATGATTGAAACAAAATATAATCAGCCAAGAATAACAAAAGGCCTAGAAAGATAGACTTCTTAAACCTTTTGTTCTGCACCTTCAAAACATTTTGATCTTTTTTCAGTGCTTAAATTGGTACCTTTTCTCTAAAACTATTAGTCTATTACGCTATGGCCTTATATTTTTAAAACCAATTCAGTTACATCCCTGTCATTTTACTTCTTCCATTTCAAAAATTTAAGTGAGGGCAGCTGCCCTCATTTGACCCAGTGTGTATCCACCCCTGAAAGCAGCCCATTGACACAATAATAGCACATAAGGAACTAATTATAAATTAAAAAAAATTGCATAAGGAATTCTCACTTATTGCCACATGAGCGGCTGGTTCACGTGGATAGTTTTTGGCTTCTGTGTATATACAGCCCATCGCAATACTGCAGTAATACACGCTAAAGATGGTAAGTTCCCGGTTTTTAAATACAAGAAAATTAATTCCAATTGATCAAGAAAGTAGTAAAATGTTGAAGAATGCAGCCTAGTCCACTTTACCTTTGAAGCCCATTTTCAATGAGAAGTTCAAGGCAAGACCGATAACAGTGACTAAGAGCATTCTCTGCAGCAGTATGATATTTCACGGCATACTTAGGACCAACAGTATGAATAACCCTCCTGAAAAAGGGAAAAGATACTCCATTCAGTGTTTTGTCAAGAACTGCGATAGATAGCAAAGTTGGAGTACACAATATGTAGCTTACTGCTATAGATACTAAGCAAAGTGCAACAAATCATCGCATAAAGAATAACAGGCGAATGACAAGCTAAAAGATGCTTAACAAACTGCATTGGTAAATTCATAACATAAATAAATGTCTGCCCGCCCAACTTCAATAGCTCAAGTTGCCCCAAGTTTGGTGTTACAACATAGATTGATATGTACCTCATTAATAGGATTTGAGACGGCCATAGTTAATTTTTACTCCCTCCCTGCCACATTGTTTGCAACACTCACGAAATATATGATGCGCCAAAAGCATATTTAAATGTTAAATTTAATATAGTCAAATGTTATATATTTAACTATATTACAAGTATTTCAAAAATAATATTCAAATATGGAATAGAAGGCAATCACCATCACTGCACATAATGGTACGCGTGGCTTGCTTATTGGAAACTTATGAGTGACAAAATATTGAAAACAAGCTTCTATTTCCAGAAAATACTTCTGAGAACAATACCGGATGCATGGATCCTACATCCTTCTCTTGATTTCTGGAGATGAAACTACGCAAGGACATGCAGGACAATTTAGGATGATCGAATTGAGAAGTCCAACTTCAAACGTCGATTGTTCATGATGTATAGAAAAATAACAGTTCCTAGGCGCATGGGTGTGGTGTAAAGTGCAAACATGGTGCAGGAATAATTTATGATACACATTTATGGAATCCTCTATTCTCAACGTAAACACAATACGATATATATAACAATGTCAAAGTAAATGATTTAGCAATACCACCAATATACCCACCTAGCGGGAAGGTCATATGCATTAGTAACTTTTGCCATACCCGTGCGACAGCCACCCTGTAGAAAAAAATAAATTTATGATATCATATCACTTGAATTATGAATTTTAATTATTTTCATAGGAGTGCCTTGTTTAATACTTCAAACAAGGTTGGGTAAATATAAATTTGCTCCATTTTTAAATATCAGAATCAGTTAGCACTAGTGATACTAGCTAATTTTGAAACTAAATACATATTCAATTTGCAGATAGCGTACCAGTGTTGCACATTCTTCAGCAAGACCAGGTCCAGCTGCGGCATGCAAGCCAGGGCTGCTGTGTACTTCATCCAAATTCTGTCAACCAGCGAACTAAAAATATAAGGCTCTAATGAAACAGAACTTGAGTGGTCATTTTGTCAGTGACACAAACTGGATATTTGCAATGTTGCAGCAAATTAAAGGGATGCCTAAAAGTATGCTCAATGATGCAGTTTATGGGCATTAAGATGCACTTAACACAATCAAACATGATTTAGACTAAATTCTAAATTTATAGAATTTCTGATCACAATGAGAATGTCATTATTGCATGAGATAGGCAACATATTCTCAGTGGAGCTTTATAGGTATAAATCATTGCCAAAAGGTAGTAATTGGGGCTCGTTTATCGCGTTTAGTTAAAAGGCAACCAACTTCCTTAAATTAACTTGAATCACATGTAGTAAACGAAATATAATAAAAAACTTACTACTTCAATTCAATGCCCAGATTTGATACATTGAAATGGGTTTCTCTAATGAAGGGGGATTAGAGAGACTAATTTAATTTTGGGTGAACAATCAAGGCAGACAATAATTTTCCAATATATTCTCTAAATAGAAGAAGTTTAAATTAACTTCAAACACTTCTAGGGTGATGAGAGTATGATAACAGGTTTTGCAGTGAGACGAAATATTAGAACATTTGATTATGCCATGACAAAAATAATCAACCTAAATTCACACCACGTTTGTGAGCATTATTTAAACTCATTTCCCTTTCACCATAGAGCTAGCAAATTAAACACGTAGTAAAAACATGCAGAAGCACTTATTGCAAAGGCATCTGTCCCACACAGAACGATCATCATATTTGCCTTCAAACCGGCAAATAGCTTAAAACCACCAATGAGAAGTAGTTTGCTACTCACCTCATTTGTAGAGTTAACAACAGCATCTACCTCAAGATTCCAAGGATTCCCTCTCCATAGATATATCTTCGAGTTAATTTCATGATCAACAGGAAACCTTGAAGTCCCATTTCCACCACTCTCCACTCCAGACGAAGCAGTTAAAGGGTCTGGGAAATATGAATTTGGATAACCAGAATCCTCAATTTCATATGATAACCTAAACTCTGCATCACTCCAGCAAGGAACTTGATCTAGTGTCACCACAAAATCTCCACTATCTGTAGCTAATCCACCACGAATAGTAGCAGTTGGCAGAGGCCTATACATCGTCGTTGTTATCCTCTAACAAATATTCACCTCCCTTTTATGTCCAAAAAGACTGCTAACTCCTATCCCTCAACTTACCCGAAATTTCTGGAACATACTGAATTCAACAGCCCACAACAAACTAGCAAAGCAAAACTCAGCAGTTACTATCCTGGAAGAGACAAATTAGGCAAAAATATAAACCTACATTAAAATCAAATAAAAGACGGATATAATATATCATGTGTGTGGCTCAAGCAAGACATGATTTTCCATCAAAACAGATTCTTCTAATCAGAGAGTACGTCAAATTACAGCTTACAAATTACAAAATTCAAGCTTAATTTCATAAAATCGGACATCAACATCTCAAATGAAAGATTCACAACAATAAAACCAAGATATATTTGAATTTTAATACTTCTGAAGTCGTGCGAAGTGAATTGATCTATTGCATATATATATATATATATATATATATATATATATATGGAAGCTGAATAAATGTATGTGTATACAATTATATGTATATACACACACTCGCAGATGGGGCATCATAGATTTGCTAACCTTAGATGGAGAATACTTTCATTAGATTGAATAGGATAAAGAGAGAGGAAGATATAAAATGCGTACGTATAAGCATATACCTGTGAAGCGGTGTGAGATTTGGGGGCGCAATTTATATGATTGCAGAGAGATGGTTTAAAGGAAGAAGACCACAATTTTTTTGGGACCTGATGAACCTCGCTAAAATTGGACTCTTCGGCAATTACTTATTTTAAAGTAACGTATAAGTTATATTTTAAATTAAATTGTAAGTCATTTTAAATTGATAGTTATAAATAAATTGTTTCTTATTATTTGTTGTATATTATTATAAAGAATCTTTTATATTTTGAGTTAAATTCGAATTAAATTTTTTATCAAACGATCAAACGAGTACGAATCGAACCCTAATTATTTATTCATTTTACGACCTGATCGAAGCTGAAGTACTCGTTATGTACCGGCTTTTCACCCATTTTGTCTACTTTAATGAGAGTTAAAAAGAAAGAAAAAGAGTTTTAAAAAAATTAAAAAGAAATATCCGAAATTTTAAGTACTTATTTTTTATATTCAAGTCTATGCCTATGCGACTTCATTTATTTATTTTGTTTGGGTGACTCCTGCGATGCCTATATTTATAACATATATTAAAATAACTCTGATTAAATTTCGAATTCGAAACAATAATATCTTTTTGAGCTATTTTATGTTTATCTAAAAGGTCATGATTGAAGTTAAAATTGTTAGTAATTTAATTTCTTATATAAACAAACCCAATTAAATCCAAATAAGATCTTAAATTACTAATACAATAATATCTTTATATATCATCTTATCACACCACATATTTACTCAAAAAATCTAATGGTATTATTGTTAGTAAATTTCTTATACGAAGATAAATTTTTTTTATATTTTTTAATTTTTTTCATATATTTAAATATGAGACTGAGGTGTTGTATATATATTTCATTAAAAATGTTTTTCCTGCATTTAATTTTCATTAAAAAAGTAGTTCAGCATATTCTCACGGCACCGGTTATTTTCACAAATAAACTTAGTATTAAATATTATGCATGTGTATATAAATATTGTGAGACTTTTTTTTAATGTGACAGTAGCGCTCAGTATTTTCCTACATCTCTCTCCAATCCAATCATTCACGGGATTAAAATATTTTACTCCTTTTTATCTGTCTCGATTTCCGTGCTAATTGTGATATTGGATGATGACACACAATCCAGTTCATCAACATGTAGTATGTTGGTTGACCAGTCACCGGTGATAATTTTTTTCTTTTGGCAAAACTAATAATTTGGCCATCAAAATTAACAGTTTTATTAACTAACTGAACTAATAAAAATAAAAACATGTAAAATATCTAATCATAAATCTCACTTTCGGTTCTCTACTTTTTATACTATTGTAACCAATTTTTGTGTGTAATAACATTACTCAAGGAAAAAATGTTTTTTTTTATTTTACCCATTCTCTTCGCTGGATAACATAACAAAAATAACAGTAACTGTTTCTTTTCATTGGTGTACAAGCTCTCCCGAAATTTGATCATTACCAATTTTACTTTCTTCTTGGTATACATCATCACCATACAAGTCCTAAATTAAACACAAAGATTCCCTTTGGATTTACCATTAACAACCCTGTAAAAAAAATTATCCTTCAAGCATGGCCTTGGCGGCATCAATTAAGAGCGGTCTTAGATCATGTGAAGCTCGACCAAGCACAGTGTACCCCTCTTTGTCCTCTACATCCACATCTGCTCCATGTCTTATCAGAAGCATAGCCACCTGTTCACCGCACAAAAACACAGCAGATTTGTTACCTTCTGTTTTTATGGCGTACAAAAACAAGTTTCACTATAATTATTTCAGCAGATAGCCAAAGGCAAGTACTACAGTACTACACCCAACCAGTAAAATCAACAACAAAAAGGTAGTAAACAGAATTTGCCAAGTGCAGAGAATTTTATAGTCATGTAAATGATTTATATACAACACTCAATTAAGTTTGTTCGCGACTTGAAATGAAACTCACACATTTGACAACAGATCTATAAAGAACAGAACCAATATCTTACAACATAAGTCGAAACCTGGCAAGTACAAGTATCAATGCATAAACCATAAATCGTACAGTTTAGACATTTATTATGGTATACATCTCAATTACCTCTCTGTTGTCGCAGATCACTGCACTCATTAGAGATGTTTGACCTGCCCTATCAACAACATCAACCTCAGCTCCTTCCTCAATCAGGAGTTCACACAACTCTGAGTTCCCAGTGCTTGCTGCACGGTGGAGTGGGGTGCATCCAACCTGAGTGAAATGAACATTGCACATTCAACTATCAAACAGAGGATGCTATATTGATAAAATAAATAAAAGACAATACCCATTGAAAGAAAAATAAGACAATATTATATAATTCAGATGTCCATATAAGTGAAAGCATGAGACTACTAGCCTTATCTTTTGTGTTCAGCTTCGCACCATTTGAAATCAGAAGTTCAGCTATTTTTAACCACCCCTTGCTAGCGGCATAGTGAAGAGCAGTGCGACCACCATCATTTTTCAAATTAACATCAGCTCCTGTTCATCAGAATTTAATTTTAGTCCAAGGGTAATGACTTACAAAAACCAAATGCTATCAGCTATGGGTTATTATGATGTATGCTTCTATTCTATATTTCGTGTGCTGCATGATGTAAGATGCTAGAACTAAGCAGAAAGTAGTAACACTCTATGTTAAGAACAAGGAGTGTCATTACATCAGCATTAATAACCCAAAATCACTAGTCTACTGTTCTTACATAAAGATTTGCAATTGTTTAGAAGCTTTATCAGACAGAGGAGAAAGAAGGGGAGGCACGAGTGTAGGTGTGATATTACCTACATCACTAGCTGATCTACTAATACAGTAGTCATCCAAAAATATAAGATTGCTGCTGAATGAGAATCATCAGTTAAGAGTAATTTGATGCCACATTCAAAACAATTGTCCAATAAGGACAAACTAATTTTTAAATGAGCACTAAAACCGTAACCACTTCTGTATTCTGGCTCTTAAAGGAAAACTCCTCTACACAGTTGCAAAGTGCAACTTGAGCATACCAATTAACAATGTACATGGATGGAATTAAAGCAGTACACTCAGTGAACATGGAGTTACAACAGTTTAAATCACCTTTTCACATTTAATCCCGCACGAAAAAGGTGATTAAATTTAAAATTTTGTACAGGTCCTTCTAGATACAAAATAGCAGTAAACAAAATAGATTGTCAATCACAAACAATATCTAATGAATGCAAGCTCTTTCGAGGGAGCAAACAACTCTTTCCAATTGCACAAGGTGTTTTTGACTCAAGCTTCTATTTCTTTCTCAGTTGAACCCATAAGGTGCTCTTTGACTTGAAATCTTGAAAGTTGCGCCGGTAAGATTAGTTACTTTGTTGAAGTACCAACCTTACAGAGAACTTCATCAAGATGTCAAAAAAGGAGCAATTAATTATATAAGCAAAATTTATATACAGAGTGGCCACATAGATTGATGAATCATTGGATCTGAGTACTTCAAAATATTGCACCACTGATGAATATCATTACTCCAAAATCGTCACAACCACATTATTTAGTATGTGAATTCTGTATAAAATATCAAGTATTATTGTATTACTATATTATACTCGCTCCATTCCAATATATTAGTCGTTTAAGGACCTTTTTTTTTGTTCCAATATATTATCGTTCTCTCTTATCTAGGATATAAAGTTATCTACATTCCTATGATACCCCTAATTTATCTCCTCTTTCCAAGGACATTTTTCCCGTAAAAACACTACTATGCTCTTTCCTCTCTCTTATTTAACGTTTTCCAATAAAAACATAAAGTGGCAAATATGGAAATTGAGACCTATATTAATTATGAAGTAATGACATTCTTAGTATGTTTGTTTTATGTTATAATGTCTAATAAGTTGAAATGGAGGGAGTATTTGTTAAAAACTAATAGCACTTTAGAGGAAAGAAAACAGTAAGAAGGTTGTCAGCAACTCAGCATACAATTAAGATTTTCATTTTCAGTTTTTGGGACCTGGGTGTGGGACTCAGCTTTGGTCCCAAAAAAAATTTAGTGAGATACCGTGGAGGCTGTATGGTGCCACTGAGTTTTTTGCAAATTCTCAACACGATCTAGAAGCAATTATATCCTTACCTCTGCTCAGTAGAATCTCCACAATTTCAACATTCCCGCTGCTAGCTGCAGAATGCAGTGGTGCCCAGCCTTCTTCATCAGTACTGTTTATACCACTAATAAACATATCAGCGGCTGAAAGTATCTTCACTACCTGTTACATTACAAATTCAAGCAGAACTACTGTTAAATACACATTAAATTCATAACCCAAAAAAATGGATTATACATAGCAGAACAACTAGCTTACCCATAATACCAAAAACCAAAATGCACAAAAAAAAATTAAAACTCAAATAAATGGCCAACCCCTCCCCCCCTCCAAATAAATAAATAAATAAATAAAGTCCTAATGTGTGTCACCTGTTCAAAGTAGGACCAGACATTACATAACAATTTAACCGATAAGCTGCTTTCCCCATTTTCAAACTACATTAAAAATTGCAAACTTATTTTCTAGCAAATTGTAAACTTAGTAATCCCACTAGTTCAATAACAGTACTAAAGATCAGTTCTTCCGGTCTAGTTGTGGGAAAATAAAATTAAAAAAACAACTAAATTAAAAACCGTTAAATTATATGACCATTTGATCTAAGTTTATCGTCAAAACTGCAAATCATATAAAAATTCAATTTTACTTTGGAGGGAGGAGACGGACCTCGGTGCGGCCAGAAGAGGCGGCAACATGAAGGAGGGAACGTTGGTCTTCGTTGCGGAGAGAGAGAGTATTGAGAAGCTGTTGCTGAGGGAGGGATTTGAAGACCGAAAAGTCGCCCGATTCAGCGGCTCTAAATAGTTCTTCTTCTTTGATTTCTGGCTTCGGTAGATCGATCTCCATGTCAATTTCGCCCAGTACTGATATCAGCCTGTGATGATTTCAGGGTTTTTAGGGTTTTTGGCTTTGCTGTGTCTGGTTGGTTCTATCTCAAGCTTTGCTACTGATAGTCTGATACAGTAGCTTTCTAGCTTGAATTGAAAGTAATATAATTAGAATAAATAATTCAATTTTTGTTTCTTACAAATACTTTTTTCCTACAGCATAAAAATTAAAAATTAAAAAAAAAAAACTTTATCATTTGATAGTTTAATTATAAATAGCTTTCTTTTTACTGTGCAAATAAAATCTACTTGTAAATAAGAAGTTAGATTTGAGCATGTGCTTTAGAAAATAAAAGTAAATTTAGGTTATGAATACTGAATATATCAAATAATTCCTTAAAAACAATTAACAGACATTTAGAAATATACTTACTTCTCTTAATTTTGAGAGTCTAAACTTGTAACAAAATATTGTAGTGTAGACCATGAAATGAATGCATGATACATACACCTCTTTTTTCAAAATATTTTCGCACATAAATTATAAAAAGTAAATTAAAGTAGAAAACACAAATTACATAAAATGATGTGTTTTTATTTATTTATTAGTGGAGTGGACTCTAATAAATAATATATTTACCTTTTTTTTACTAATATATGTACTTATTGTTATTTTGAAGATAAAAAAAATTGTAAATTAATCCATTCTTTTAAAGATCGAGATAATACTTTTACATACAATTGTACCGAAGCATATATAATCCTCTCTTCATTTTTATTTTTTAAAAAGGAGTGGATAACTAGGTCTGTACCACACCATCCATTGTCTACAAATGTGACCGACATCTGATTTTTGTGGGTGTAGGTAACGTGATGATAAGTTCACTAAATGATTAATATAGCGATGAGATGTATCTTTTTTTTTTTTTATCTGTGTGTTAACACTGTATTAAATATAAAGTGAATTATTATTAATTTTTATAATCGGTATTAGTTGTACTTGTTCGTTTCTCGAGAATTTAAGTTTGAGGAAGATAAATTTTCATGATAGAAATATTGTGTAGTACTATGACATTAAATTAAGTTAAGTTAGTTGAAAACTTAACCTTTTACTTTAAGAAAAAAAAGAAGAGAGAGGGAGTACTGTAAACTATAGTGTAATTAGATAAAAATTAAAATTTATACAAAATTTGTGCTCAATTCCAATGCTAAAATTTAGAATTGAGTTAGTAAAAATATACTCAATTAAAGGTACAATTTTTTTGTTCTCAAAATGATAAAATAAAATATATAAAATAAATGATAAATATATCATCTAATAAAATTTATTAGTATAAAAAATAAAATACATATCTATTTATATAATTTTTTTAAAAAAATTATTTATTTTTGCACATATTTTGGGGATATGTATTTTGTTGATTAGGATCAAAATATCGTGACAAGTCGACAGGCTGAGAAGTTGTGAGCCACATAATCCAGTGGGAGAGTGTGATTAAACCCCTTATGTTTGTGAGTATCAAAACACGCTCTCAACACGGGAAGCACAAAACAAAAGGATAATATAGTAAATCCAAAGTAACCTCTCTCATTTATCCACTACAACTAATTTAATCCCGGGAGTCTGCTCATAAATAAGCCTCCAACTTCCAACTATTCCATCATTCCAACCACCCATATTGAGATCTCCACTCCACTCTAGCCATTCCAAGACATGGACGCCTTTTTCGGCAGCAAGCCCACTGAAGGTGATGATCAGAAGGACCACTCAAAATCATCCACCTCTGACCTATTTTCCAGCGCCAAGCTCATAGCTGAGGCCGCCAAATCCAGCTTCAGCAACCAATCCGACAACGTTGACAAGGCCAAGCTCGCCGGCGCTGCCGAAAACCTCCTCAACGCCGCCGAGGAATATGGAAAACTTGACGAAAAGGGGTACGGTACCTATGTTGACAAAGCAGAAGACTATCTTCACAAGTATTCCTCCACCACCACCACAGCCCCGCCGGCCGCAGCCGCCCCGGCTCCGGCTCCGGGCCCCCGGCCCCGGCCCCGGCCCCGGCCCCGGCCCCACATGATTCTGAAGAAGAAAAGCCTGCAGGAATTGGTGGGGTTGGAGATGTTATGAAGATGGCTGGAGGTTTCTTCAAGTAGAATTAAGTACTACTCGATCGATTGAATATATATAATTCATATATATTCCTCCTTCCTAGTGTAGTAATTAATTTCTTGTGTATTGTTGTTGTTCTGTCCTGTCCACTCCTTGATTTGGGTGCATGTTTTGTTTGTTTGGAGTAATGAGTTGTGTTTTAAGTGAATTAACAATCTCATGTACATGTAGTAGCTAGTAATAGTATTAATAACGTCTACTCTTTTCCAAGAGTAATACTGCTGCTGCTGCTGCTGCTACTACTATTGTATTTATGATTATAACAATATAGTCTATGCCTGTGTGATTGTGTTCATGTGTGGTAGAGCATGTCCAACATTAGCGTATCAAAAAAAACTTTTCAAATTGTAGTCGGTTGATTTTGTTATTTTTATATTTTGTGTCTCGTCAATTTCTTCAATTCAATGAACTTTGCATCAAACCCATCAAGTAAAATAAATATTTTTAGACTTTTTATATGATTTTAATTCTCTCAATACAAAATAAATATTTTAAAGAGAGAGGACGAAGTTACAGATTTAAAGAGAGAATAAGGTTGAAGAGACTATTTGAAGATAATTTTTCTTAATAGCAAGTGTTAGCCATAAAATTTTCTAACGTGTAATTGTTTAATAACTTCTTCAAATTTTAACTTTAATATTATAATAATTATTTAAATTATGGATCATTATTGTTTAAAATTTAAGCATTATTTATTACTATCATAACATAATTACTATTCTACTATTATCAATGACCTTATATTATAATGTACTTAATAAAATGCAAAAAATAAAATGATTATATTATCTTACCCTAATAAAATAAAAATCAAATGATTATATTATCTTACCCTAATCAAATCAAAACATGTAAAGATAAAAAAAAAAAAAAAAATACTATTTCAATAAATTTTAAAGATTTCTCCTTAATTAATAGACTATAAGTTCGAGTCTACGAATTAGCACTGGTACTAAAGGTAAGTTTTTCCTAAGACACCTCGATCCTTTGGTTTTCTTCCCTAAATGTACCCCCTAAAATGATTAAATTGTAATAATAATATACGTTTTATAAAATATAAATAAAAAATCTCCTCTCTGTTTCGTCTGTTTGCCTATGGGGTATAGAGACCACCACCGTTTTCTTTCCACTCTTCCTTGTCAAGGACCACAAAATTTGGAGATCACGGACCACATAACTAACTATTCACAATCCAATGAAACTAGGCTGCCGACACCCTCTTTTTATTTCTTTGATCTGGATTATAATGTTTTATTTCTTATTTCACTTAGGACAGACACTACATTACATTGAAAAAAGAAATACAACCATTAATTCTTTTACGTGTTTTTAGCTATATTTACAAGTTGGCCTGCTTGATGTCATTAGAATTCTTCTTGTGAATGGTGAGTGCAGTCAGAAGCAGAAACACGTAGGTGGAGATTTCCCTGTTGTTCGGATTCTATTAGCCCTGTCTTTCACCTGAACCTCTTCTTTTCTTCGATTTTGCTCTGCCTGTGCTCTTGCTCCTCCTGCAATCTGATCTATCATCTCCATCTTCGTCCGGTAATGTTTCATTGCTTTAGCTCTTCTCCTCTCCAATTCAATCTGCCCAGTGCAACTAAATTTTCAGCTCCTAGTATCCCTACAATTTACACACTAGAAGATGAAATAAAATGAAATCTAAACCTCTATTTTATCCATCTTGCGTTTCGCTCTTGTCTTCTTCTTGTTCTCCCACTCAAGTATTGTTGCACTCAGCTTCTCATACCTGAAATTTCAGTTGTTGGTCAGTAGCAAATTATGAAACAGAGAACATACAATTTTTTATACTTGGGTTGCCAATATGGTTCTTAAATGAATAATTTACGCAGATTAACTTAAATACGTTGCGTTGCAGTTAAATGTCTACTGAATGAATTTAAGTACCGTTCGTTGATTTTAGCCATTTCAGCTTTCTCCCACACATCTGCCTTGGTGTTTCCGGTGCCAGATATTGTTGAACTTTGCCTTGTGATTTCATTTGGTGGGAATGTGAGTGGTTTGGTGGGTTGAGGATCAGTCTTTGGAAATGTGTTTTCAGAAGTGGCAGTTTTGTTCAAGTTCTTATCCGCAAAAGTTGGTGCCTTTTTTACCGACGGTGCTGAAACGTCCTTCTTCTTTGGCTCTGCACTTTTAGATACAACATTGGCAATGCTGTTGAATTGCTCATCTGCAGTAGTAGGACTCCTTTTGATGGATGGGGCTGGAGCAATCACCTTTTCGGGCATATTTTTATTTGTACCTTCACTAATCGATACCCTCCTATCTGGAATATGTAACAGTTCATCATTATTCATTAAAATATTTTATTAAATTAAAGCTGATGATTGGGTTGCATATATGGGAATTATGACCTCTTAATCAACATGATGTACCTGAGAATTTTCTGGACTCTGTACGAGGTTTTGATACCTTGGTGGTTTTGTCTTCTGATTTACTCATGTTTGTGGAGGTATCCAGGCCAGTATTTGCCTTTCTTTGAACCTCCACGCGTGTGTCTTCAAGTGATTTAATGGCAAATGCAGCTGCTGCAAGAGCAGTTGGGTACTCATCATATTCCTGATTCATTTGCCCCGAAAAGTGTCTGCTGAACAAGCTCTTCTTCTTATCTGCAAAACCAGCAACATGTTCTAATATATTCTTATCTACAGAACATTTATGACACAGAACTTGAGAACGGTTAAGTCATTTTTTTCTGCTTTTATTTTTTAATAAATCCATTGATAGAATACTTGATATGAATGTCACGAGACAAAAATAAGATTCATTCTTTCTCTGATAAAACTGATTGCATATATTCCCCTGTTTTTGAGAAGTGAAATGTTTGGAAAAGATTACCAGAAAAGGAAAAGAAGAAATGTTAATTTTTTTTAGTGTACCTCCCTTGAAGGATTGAGTTTTCTGTGGTGGTATTCGTCGGTTTCTGATGCTGTCAGACTCTCTCTTTTCCTGCTCCACGCCAGAAAATCTCACCCTAACAAAAGCCGTCAGCGGCAATGGGATAAAGGTCTAACTCAACAGAGACATAACTCTGAAATGTAATCAATTTATTTATCTTTATCTACTCGGTATTATTGAATTATCTGAGATCATTAGGCTGTACTAATTTCCATGCCCGGTGTATCTTCTCAATAGTGAAAGTACAAAAAAACAGAAAAAATATTGCCATGCAGTTTATCAGACAAAAAAGTTTAGTACAAACGGAAAATGCAACAACAACAAAAAAAGAAGTACAAAGCTTTGTGATTGTGTTGGTGTTAGTCTATTATGCATGCATGTGTACAGGTTCGTGTAAAGAAATTAAAAGATTATTTACCTCATTTGCGTAAATAAATTCTCCATTAGTCGAAACACTAACTTTGCTGAATTTCTTCTTTGTTGATTTGGTAGTCATATATGTGTGTGTATTTGAAGGAGATAAGTAAGGTTTATGGAGGTTGACGATGGACTGGCATTGCGGTGGGGTTTGAGTACAAGCTAGGGTGAGATATGCTTAATTTGCATGGAAGGCCTTGTCTGAATCTTGAAACATAGATAAGAAAGCATTCTTTCCTTTGGTATGAATGCTCAGCTTTCCAATGTACCAAACAGCTTGTGTTGTGTGGCCTTTCTGTATATTCCTTTTCTTCAGGTTTCCATCTCTCAAAAGTAAATGAAAAGTTGATGGAATTCTTTTCCCTGGGAAGTGGAAACCTTTGAATGGAGGAAGTTCCTCACAACTTTTTGTACCTTGTCAAATACATATCCAATGTCATTCTTATTAATAAACAAATGTATGAAAATGCTAAATATTGCAACTAATTGGTTTAGTTATTATTTATGAATGAGTTATTGTTGAACGGTAACAAATATGTTTCAACATTTTTATATGAAGTGGAGCTCTAAAGCTTTTTCTTATTCAACTATTCTTTTTACTAATTTTGTGAAGTAATTTTACAGAAAATAATAATAAATAAAAAAGACTATAACCACAGTAAAAATAATAATTATAAACTCACTTTATTCTATGAACACTGAGAATATGAGTGCCAATAAGGTGATCCGTTATGACCAACAGAACATTGTTTTCCATTAGGTGATGCCACAAGACGGCACTGTGAAAAAGCACTTGTGTTTGTACATACGTCCAAGTTTCATATGAAGACTGAAGAGTGAAGAACCATATAGTTAAACTTCTTCTCGATTTGAAATGAGACAATGAAGTGGGACTTGTAATCTCCCCATCAGGTTTATCTAAAATGGCTTATGCCTCAACTGTTTTGTTCCTCACCTCTGGAAGTGTGTGAATATCAGTAATTTTTTTGGGGGATTTTGTTAATATCTCATAAATGAAACCAAATTCATTTTAACTTATATCCCATAATCTAGCTGCTTGTTTATCATCTCCAAAAGTGAATATATATCTTCCATCTGGGAGTGTGTCTTTTCACAAGCAATAAACTCATGAACAACACCATTAATCTCAAAAGAGCTGCAACCTGGTATTTTCTCTATCCCTCGGTTCTTCATCGTCTTCCTAATTCTTCTTGCTTTATCATGTTTACCAGCAGAGGAATATAAATTTGACAGTAGAACATAGACTCCGCTATGGCGTTCTAGCTGCACAAGCCTCTCTGCTGCAACGTCTGCCAGTTCAATGTTCCCATGACCATGGCAAGCAGTTAGCAATGCCCTCCAAGCTACAGCTTCTTCAGAGGAGCTGCTAGAACTGGGCAATCTCTGAATGATATTCTTTGCTTCTTCAAAAAGACCCGCTCTGCTGAGAAAGTCAATTATACACCCATAATGCTCACTTTTGAGCTCAACATTATATACACTATACATACTATTTAACACCCTTAGTCCCTCATATACCATGCCTGAATAACTACAAGCTGTGAATATGGCTATGAACGTAATGTCGTCTGGCTGAACTTTATTCCTCTCCATCTCAGCAAACAACCTAAGAGCTTGCTCTCCGTCTCCATGCATTGCAAATCCTGAAATCATAGCATTCCAGCAAATAGTATCTCTTTCAGGCATTCCGTAAAACACCTTCTCAGCTAAATCCAACTTCCCAGATTTTGCATACATGTCAATAAGCGCGGTGCTTAATTGCACCCCAACAGGCAATTTGATTTTACCCAAATATCTATGAATCCAAATCCCAATATCAAGAGCTCCCAAATTGGCACAAGCACAAAGCACACTCACAAATATAGCCTCATCAGGCTCAATGCCGGACGACTGCATTAGTCGAAACATTTGTAAACCTTCCTTAAAACAATTGTTCTGCACATACCCAGAAATCATAGATCCCCAAATTCCTCGATCCTTCCTTGGTGATTCATCAAACAACAATCTTGCAGTGTCAACATCGCCCTTTTTAGCATACCCAGAAATCAAGACTGTCCATGACACCACACCCTTGCAAGGAATTTCATCAAACGCATACCTTGCTTCACCCATCATATGAAATGCAGAATACATTACAATCAAAGTATTACCCACAAATATATCAAACAGAAAACCCAGTTTTAAACAGTGCCCATGAATCAACTCTCCAAGATGACAAATTTTCATGTTTGCACAAGCTTTCAATACATAAGGAAGTGTATAATTATCAGGATTCATTCCAATTTCCAGCATATATCTATATAATTGTATGGTCATGATAAGTTCACCTCTCAGTAAGCAAGCTTTGATCATTGTGTTACAGATACAGTTTGTGGGTTTTTCAATGTGTTCAAAGATTTTAAATCCATAAGATAAGTTACCTTTAAGCGGGTCTGAGCAGAAGGCTAGAAGTCTGCTGAGAGTGAAATTATTGCTCCCAAGCCCACATGTGATTGCCTGGCCATGAGCTTGCTTTAGATGATTCATGTTCTTGCATTTCTTCAACAGTGAGAGACATCTCCCTGTAATTGATGCATTGGCACCTCTCCACATCGAGTCAAATTCTAGCCGCTAATCGAAATTTATTACCCCGGATATGTCAAAACTGATATTCCCATTCGACTGTAAAATTTTGTTTTATTATTATTTATTAATCGGGGAATGCTGCTGTGCCTTCTGTACACTTATTATTATTATTATTATTATTATTATTATTATTATTATTATTATTATTATTATTATTATTTTCCTGAATATATTATGGAGTTGATATTAATAAATATAAAAAAAATATTATGGAAATGATGTGGGCCACCACATTTAGCATAACCAATGGTAATTGTTATGGGCTTAAGTTTTGTCTTATTAATATCAGCTATCTGAATTAAAGTTTATTTAGATCTGGTGTAAATTACTGATGATTTCTAAAAACACATGTTTAGGTTTTCATAATTAAGTTAACCTTAATATACATTAAAAAAAATTACAACTTAAATATAATGATTCTCACATTAGGAGGGAGTCTTTCCTTTTTTATCTTGTAAAATTGAGCAAAGAGGAGGATATTTGACACGATTTTGTCCCATACTTGAGTGAGACTAATATTTGATATTTGAGAACATGATATTAGATTCCACACAAATTCTGCGTGCAGCAGCCTAACACCTTCCGGTCTCAAATCCTAAAAGAATGTAAATTGCAACTTGAAAAAATATACAGTACAAATACAAACAACTCCTTTGGAGCTTAACAGCAGTAACAATGATTTGACTACATTATACTATACTAGACAAATTGCTTGAACAGAAACAACACACTTCTTTACTAACAAATCAAAATTAGGATTTTATGCCGACTAAAAAAGGAAATCTGAATCAGAAACTTCAAGGACTTGGTGAACACCAATTGGGTTCACACCTGGTCGGAATGCATTTGCTTCGATATACCTGTAACAATAATCAGTCAGAAACTAAATTCTAACATATTAAGTAATCTGGGTATGAATCAAGACAGAAACTCACAATTCTTTTAGGAAAGGGTGCTTATAGAAGGCATCAGGAATTCTTCCACTAAATTGGTTGTGATCCAGGTACCTAAAATTCAGCAAGGACAAGGAGGAAGCTTATAATATATAGAAATATTAAGCACAGGTTACAACTAAAAAAGTAGCCATTATGTTAGTTAGAAACAAGTCAAATTCCAATTTAAAGCCATCATTAACAACATAATAATTCATAAGATGGAACAGCGGTAATGTCATGAACTAAGGTCGTATGGATAATTGTCATGTTTGTTTCAACTGGAAAAAAATAGTTTCTGCTAAAGTTATAATAACTGGCAACTGATTGTTGAATTATCAAGGAGTTGTTTTTGCTTTAGCTGAAAACTAAATCTGAAGTAACTCCTGAAATTATTTTCCTTGCTGAAATATATGAATAATACTATCATTATTCAGGGGTACTCTTAGTATTATTATAATTCCACGGGGTAGAAGAGACTAATATATATTAACTCAAATAAGATGTGCCAGATTATTGCAATTGACACTATCCACTTATATTTACACAAATAATCTGAACAAAACAGCCAACGTGCAATGGGCTCCCACCTGGTGAACCCAATGCCCCACAAACAAAGCACATTAGGTAAGCCTATAGGAAACCATGTTTGGGTATAGGGTTCTTCTTCCGATGTGAGAAAATCACGAGACCGCTCGTTCGCCTATTTAAGGCTAAATTTGTCACCCAAGGCCATGCACTCCATATTCAACACTCCCCCATGCCCCAAAAAAAAACAAAATAATAATAATAATATTAATAAACCATCCTCATAGTCCATTAGTGGTGGGATGGTAAACTTAGAGGGCACCTGCCTCCTCTTCAAACATGCCTCGACAGCATGGTACTCTGCTTTCTTTCCCCCAGGCCCCAGCCTCTTTAGAAGGGCTTTTCTCTGCTTGTGAGTTATAAGGACAGTCACCAATGTCTAATAGTATCAAACAAAGTAGATCATGCATTGTGGAGTGTGGAATGTATGACGTATGACTTTTGAGGCACTTATCACTAAGTTCACTACTACTGACATAATTCATTGAGGATATACCAGATATATTGTCTAGCCAATACTATAGATAAATCTTGAGAGCCAGGCCAGTAGTTATAATTTAGATGAGTTTTGGAAATCAAGTTAGGCTTTATTTGCAGAAAAAAGTTTACATGCTTGACCAATTATTGTTCAGATTAGATCTTATTTTATTCTAATGGACATGGTCAGAAGTCTCAGAAGTCAATTTGAGGTGTACGCTTATGGAATGCATTCTCTAAACAGTAACATCTCATACATTATGACATGAATGGAAAGCTAAAAGAAACACTTACAAGTATGTCAATCTAGGAATATGAGCAAGTCCAGGTGGTATTATTCCAGACATTTTGTTGTATGATAGATACCTGTAACCATCATAGCAATCAAACTAACACTACGTAGAAATGCAGCAACCAACTGAAATTCAGTAAGAATATAATTCCAGAACATTATATATGTGTATGCAGAACTTACAAAATTTCCAAATTTGTCAAGTTTGCAAGCTGTGCAGGAATTCCTCCCGTAAGATAATTATTATTTAGATACCTGCACATTTGAGTTGAAGGCGAACCACAAATAACTCTATGGGCAAAGTGAATATCATTTGAAGTAGTTCAAATTTCATCGACTTACAGGTTGCGCAAAACTGGAAAGCACCCCTCAATACGAATGAGTTCCCTTATAGTTCCAACCAAATGGTTATTACCAACATCCCTGGAAACAAAATGGAATCAAAATGAGATCATCCATAAAAAGATGAAAATAAACACCTACCTAATGATTTGCTATAGACAATCAGAGAACACAGAACGTTACAAGTGTCGTAGGTTTTGTAGAGTGCCCAATTCTGGTGGAATCCGCCCAATGAAACGATTTTCATGTAGATGGAGGTACTGTAGGTCAGGAAGATTTGCAAGCTCCTTGGGGATTTCCCCTTTAAAATTATTGAAACTCACGTAGCTGCAGAAGTTTTATTGTTAAATTGTATGAAAACGATACCGAACATAACTAAATAACCTCAAAACGTTCAAATTACTCACAGATGTGTTAGACTCTTCAATTCACCTATTTCAGGAGGAATGACGTCTTGCAGCTTATTCCACCTCAAATTACTGAGAATAAAAGACTAATAAGTACATTGGATATAACTTAAATATAAATTTCAAACGAAATATCTTTGTTTGTTTTTTGGTAAAAAGTTAAGGGCATAAAAAATAAAACTTACCATCCTACCAGGTATCTCTGGTTGCAAAATCTTGAATACCAAAAAGTACAAATCTACTAGATATCCTAGAATTGCATAACAGGACATATACAAAGCATGCATTAAAGAAGCAGGCCCAACTTTAAAATTTAAGTGAGATGACGCATCCATTTTGAATAATATATAACTACATCAAATCAACCTGCATTGACCTTATCCACAACTACGTAAATTGGTTCAATAATTCTTGAGATTCAAAATAACCTACTGCAATCTCAATGATTCTAACAAAATCTTGTTATCCACTATTAAATAAAATTGTATAACATCTAAAAAAATGGAGAACTATATAACAAAAACAACAATTGAATGACAGGGGCGTGTCAAAAGTTAGAACTTAGAACCAATAGCCTTTTGAACTGTAGCCTTACACAGGCCCATCAATCCTCCATGATAAGAGCCATTGTACAATATTGAGTGCTTTTACTTTACATGTTTTACAATGATAATATCAAAAAACTACATGAACAAGCTAAATACAAAAGCAATAGAAAGATATCAATAGCTTTGAAGTAAGGATTATACAGTATCTTAAGACGCCTCAAACGCCCAATTTGAGGTGGAATTGGTCCAGTCAACTTATTGTTATGAAGATCCCTGCAAGTAGAATAAAATTAAATAAAACTGAGGCATCTAAAATTTGATTTATAAAATTCTTGACAGTACTAAAACCACTTCCACTTATTCTCGTGCTTACGGAAGTGGGAAAATAATGTTCTTTCATTTCATAATATACTAAGGGGTTGTTTGATAAAACTGAATAAAAGTTTTTGAATGTGTAAAAAAATTTGAATGAGCGCTGAATGGAGTAGAAAATTTGAATACAAAATGAAATGATGTGTTTGATAGTGTCTATTTAAAACACTGAATACGTGCATTATTCTATTTTAACCTTCTAGGCTGTAATGAACAAATTTATTACATAATTATAAAAAAACAATGTTATTTAAAAAAAATTAAATATAAACTTTTGAACATTTTTTGATGAAGTATACTATTATAAATATAATTTTAAGAATAAAACACTAAAAAATATTAATAACATTCTATAGTACATAAAATCAAAACAAAAAACTACAATATTCATTAAATTGGTTATCCAATTGTTTGTTAAACAAAAATCAAACACAATTTGTACATAATAAAATTTAAGATAGATATTGAATGTAAATTTTAATTGTTTATGCGAGAATGTAAGTAAAAATATCATTCAACACTACTTCTTAATCATTAAGCCACAGATTTTTGGATGAATCGTTTAGACACATTTCGAGTTTAAAAATTGTTAAACAAACGGTCTCAATTATTTATTCGTTCAGATTCAGACTTAAAGGGTGTTTGTTTATAGCTGAATGGCTGTATCGGTGCGTTAGTTTTGAATAAAAATCGTCTGAATGACTGAATCGGTCAAATTTTTGAATTGAATGAAGTATTTTATATTTAATTTTTTTTACAATATTAAGTAATATAAAATAAATTTACAACAATTTTGAATTTTGTCAGAGAATAAAATAATAAAAATATATTATTCAGATGTTTCAACATGTCAATTATCAAACAACTTTTTTCATTCAGTATTCAAAATTTTAATTCATTCAGCTCATTCAAATTACTTAAACATTCAAAACTATTTAATTTACTTTTATCAAACACCTACTTATTCAGACTCATTAAGAAGTAAACAAACAACCCCTAAATTGTCATTTTGTTTATATTTAAAGATACTAACTGCGCCAACTAAGTTTTGTGCTAAGTGATACTTTTTCTTACTAAAGATGAAAAGAATTCAAGATTAAAATTGTCTTTTCTTACTAGCCCACATGCCCAGTGTTTCGAAGCGGGGACTTTGTGGAATAAGATCCCAGAACGAGTTTAGAAAGAATTGGAGTAACTGTGGGAATAACTCAAAACAATACGCGGAGAAAGACAATAAGCCAGTAAGTCTTACAGCCTAGTAAGATCCAACAGATTGGTCACAGCAGTAGGAAAAGGCCCAACAATGGACACTGCATAAACTTCCCTGTAATTAAACAAATGAAACGAAGTCCTTCATTATTATCAGCTTGTAACATGAAACACATAACAGAATAAAGGAAAATATATTTATTTGAAAATTTCTGTGCAATCAGCATTTCAAGTTAATTTGCACTTACAATGCCGTAACTACTCTGTAATCACCCTGAGTAGTACATGTGACACCGGACCAAGGAGGCAAATCCCCATCACCACAAGGATCATCTCCAACCCAGGAATACACAACCCTCCATCCAAGAGATGCCTTAATTTCATTGAGAGCTTTCACTGCAATCATAAATATAAAAATCATTCAAAAACTCCAGATAAATTTTGAAGGACTTTTTCATTTTCTTTATATTTTAATTTTTTTAGCTAAAATATTAAAAAAAAATAAAGGAAAAATTAAATATAAAAAACAGAGAGTTATATCAGATCTTAATTGCAGTTTATGAAATAATTATTCCAAAGAATAATGTATCCGCACCTTCCTTTATTACTTCACACACTAGTGTCCAAATACATTGTATTTGAAACGGTTTGAGAACTGTTGTTTTGGGAAGGATTTCATTAGCTAATTAAATTTAATAATGGATTTAAATTTGTTAATTAATAGCTATTTTCCAATAATCCAGTCCACTCCTTGATTAAATCGTGTTTTCTTTCCAAATCTTATATATTTAGAGGACATCTCTGTCAGAGTAGAGGGACGATCTTTGGAAAACTCTTTCTCTTCCTAATAGCCTATAAACATTCGTGTCTGCGGGATAAAGAGAAGCAATAATTTGTTCGTGTGACCTTCATTCTTCGAAGACACCGACAATGAAGAAGGAAATGTTGAATCATGGATGCTAGCAGCCGAGACCTTTTTTCACCTGTCAGATTTGTTCCCTCGGGGGCCGGTAATCTATCCTTAAGGGATGGAATTTCAGGCACGCCTCGATTCAACTACGATAAGTTTGCGGTATTCTTTTTTATATCACATGGTAGAATACAATTATTTTACAACAATTTTATCCAGTGATTATAAATCTACAACAATTTCCGTATGGACTCGAAAAGATGGAATTAATACTGTTCAAATATTTTCATTTAATTTCTAATATGATCTCCGATCATAAATTCAGCTAAAAATAAGTAATAAATGAAGTTTGATTAACTTAACTAGCAAAATATTATGGGATCAGAGTGAAATTTAAGTCTTACATATCAAACCAAACCAGATATAATAATTAGAAAGAGACAGCAATGGAGATGAATAGATGGAGATGGAATTACCATCTCTTTTGATCGTTTTGCAGTGAACGCCGACAGTGAGAAGGAAGAACAGTACAAGGATAAATACCATTTCTGAACACCGATTAGTCCTTGCTTGGTGGATTCAGACTACCATTTACACATAAAACAGTAAGATCTCTCCACTAAAATAGATGTAGAGAGAGAGAGAGAGAGTTATCAGGTGAATACAACGCGGATTAGCGGAAATGGCTCTCTCGTTGGTAGATTATTTCCCACCTAAATTTTTACTTTTCAATTTGTTAGATCTATCCTTGGACTAGAATATTCAAAGCCGTTGGCCATTTCTTATTTTTTCGGTTGATTTTGGTACATAGGCCAAAATAAACAATGTTTGGGCTTCCTTTTGCCCACTCATTTGTAATGGGGAGTGGTTCAATTGTACTGGCGAATCTACTAGAAGGGAGCGGCTTTTTTTTAATAGGCAGGGTGAGAGGAGAAAAAATAAAATTTAATAAATTTAAATGTGTAAATTTATAAAAAAATTCAAATTAGATGATTAGACAAAATTTAAATTATTATTATTTTAAAAAAAATTAAACACATGGTGTATAATGTATTTAAATTTTGGCTCTATACCTTGTTAAACTTCAGTTCAAAATAGATCTTGGGTCCGTCCCGATAAATAGATCGAGAGATAATCTTTTTACGCGTCAACACTGTATTGATAAATTAATTAACTTATTATAAAGTTAAATTTTTTGTTATGGTTTGAGTAGAATTTCTTTTTGTCCTACCAAAACTTTTTGGCATAGCAACAATTATTCTAGTTCCCTATCTATTCTATCAGTTGCTTGTTTATAAGGGAGTAGTATGTATTCTTTATATGACCATAGAACTACGATTTGTGGTAGATGGTTGTTTTTTTTATTTTCCCTTTTTCTTTATTACTTTTTGGACAATGGATAGTTAGTACATCGGGACCACGAAATTGTGCAAATTCATAATTTATTATGTTTGAATGGTCTTGTACAGAATTACTCCCTCCGTTCCAAATTAATTGCTCAATTTATTACTAATCCTAATTTTTATAATTTTAGAAATATATTTATATATGCTTAATTATTAATTCTAAAAATGGTCAATTTAACTTTAAAAAGTTAAAATTGAGCAATTAATTTGGATCGAAGGGAGTATTATCTGTGTAAAATATTAAATCATGATATATGTTTTGTCAGACATTTATCACTTATCGTATCAACAATGAGCTAGTTCTTGTAATTTGTATCAGGCAATCTTTTTAAAAAACAATATTTACCAAGTATTTTAATTAATTAATAATTTTAAAATAATCCCATATAGACATTTGTATTGAATAATCATATAATAATATATATCGACATACTCTTTATCTTCCCATCGTAAGGAAGTAATATATATTCAATTCATTGCTTCTTAATAATTCATAACTCATGTCCTAAACATAAATCAATATATATATATATATATATATATATATATATATATATATATATATATATATATACATATGAAAAATAGGAGAGAAAAAAATAAATCAAAGATTTGTAGTATATGAAACATAGGAGTAAAAAATAAAATCCACAATTCACTTAAACATCAAATGAATTTAACCATACATATAGAAAAGCTATAAAGCCGATTTCATTATCAGTAATTACTGCAACAAGAAAAAGCAACTTATATTAGGAAAAAAAAAGGTTTCAAGAAGGGAAAAATACCAAGAAACTATGGAAGTAGTTAGTATGAAGTTTATTTTGGAGTAAGTTGGTCACTTGACCAATAGAATACTGACACGCAAGCGAAGTTGTATGTGCATAAGTATTCTATTAACCAATTAACCAACTTATCAAAAAAATAATTTTATACTAACCGGATCCAGAAACTATGCATATACAAATGTACATAAATATTTAATGCAGATGAGCTATTCACTGCATAAAAGGACCATTTTACCCTCGGGATATAACCAACCCATTAAATTGGCAGCTTCCTTCCTCGTGACAGCTCCAAAATTGATGAAATTCATGGATTTCTCTTGAGAAGTACTTCACCTCCACCCAAAAATAAAGACAAAATACTTACTCCTTGTGAGTAGTGTACTATGGTTGACAATGTCCAAGCTTCTTTTTGATATTGGCAATGCACTTGTCAACCCACCGTTCGTCTCGGATCCGATTTACATTAAATTAATTTTATAATAAATTAGTCAATTAATCAATACAGTGCTGCAGACAAATATTAATTTTCGATTTGCGTGTCGAACGACTCCTTTTCGTCTGTTGCTACTATCCAGCTAAGTGTCCGGTCTGATAATGTTCCATTAGAATAGATGAATAGTAAAAATTTAAAAGCAAGCTTGGAAATAGCAATCTGACAGAGGAAATGAAATTATAGAAATAAAATGGAATTAATAAGAAATTTTCTTGTGAAAATATTAATTCTCCAAACAAATTAGTAATAACAAAGAAGTGTTTTGTCTGATGATCATGCATGATTGTTGTATCATTAGTTAACCGTCTCCATTCGAGTTTAATGTGGGGTTGAAGAAAGAGAAGCGAGAACGAGAGAGAAAGTTGTTGGCATGCAATTGAAGAAATGAATGGTGGTTAATTTTGTGATGGGATGGATGGATCAGTTGTGAAGTGGGTTGGGGCCGGAGGGAACTAGTCTCTTCTCCACGCCGTATCTTGGATCAATCTCATCGTCATCATCAACAAGTACTGGCCGCCGCGGTGGAGAATGGCGGTGGAGTTTTTTGCGATAAAACTGGAACAGAGGTGGGGTTTGTGTGGGAATTGGACGGGGGAGAAGGAGGTACCTGCGGTTAGTCAACTGGGATTCCGGCAAAGGGTCGGTAAATTGAGGTGTTGAATTGACTGTAACTAGGTGGAGAAGTATGAAAAAATAGAGTCGGAGGTGGCAAGAAGAGGGGCAGCTCTTCATAGTGATTAATTATATTCAGATCGAAAAACAGAAACAGAAAAAGAAAAACCGAAAGAGGGATGAGGGCGATTGTGGGAATGAGGACGTCGTCGGTGATAATTTTGGTTGGATTGTGGGCAAGACACATATATGATCACCAATTAGCAAGAATAATGTGGTCACCTCCTCTCCCCCAGCGGCAGCTTATATATACTGTACTTTTTATTATATTACTCTCTTCTTCCCGTAATATATATATATATATATATATATATATATATATATATATATATATATATATGATATTTTAAATAATTTATTTTTTTAAATTATTTAACATTTGAGAGAATTAACGCAATCTTTATAAAATTACAAACCTCATTATTTTGGAGACCTCACCTATAATCTGATTGTGGAATGATTTATACGTGTAGAAGTCAAACCTAAAGTGTAATTAGTCGTAAGTCACCGACCATCCTTAATCTTCTGATTTAATTGTAATTAATGTAGTCTCTCTTTCTCTTGAGTTGATTTCATAAATTTTATTGGTACAATTGGCACATTCTGTACTAATTTCTTCGTGTGCTTGACCCCAGTATAATAACAACTATATATACCATATTTTTCAAGTCTAACTTTTTAAAATTAATTAAAAATTAGTATGAATTTATATAATTACAAAAACTATAAATTATTTAAAAAATATTATTAATTATAAAATTTATTATTAAATAATTAAATAAATTACATCAAATTTAAATTTAAAAATATATTATTAAATTAAAGTAGTACTTGGGGAGGGAGGAATAAGATAGTAGTTGTTGAAAAGCATTTATGACTGACTATATAAAAATCAATTATGCTTCAATTAGAAGTTAAGTTGTATGTGGACCTATGGACTTTTTGTGTGTTATCAAGCGGAGGATGGGCGTAAGGTATTAAATATAGATGGGGAGAGGAGGGCTGTCTGAATCTGGAGCAGCAGTAATAAGCCACCCCAAGGCCCAAACCAGCCCATATAGTTCAGTGGAGTTTTGCTGTAATTTCCTTGTAACGTTTTCCAAATTCCCAGCTGGGGAAAAAAAATAATATATATATATATATATATATATATATATATATATATATATATTTTGTATAATTTGTGTTCAGAATATTACTTGCAATAATTTTTAGTATAACTTTAGCGTTACAGATGTTTAAGTGAAAATTTGAACAAATCACCTGAATTTTTTTTTTGCATTGTACTAACATAATTTGTATATTAATTAAAATTGAGGCAGTGACCAATAAGCCCATAAAAGTATTTTTTCAAAAAGAATATGCTTGTGACTTTCCTAGATAAAAATTAATGAGTAGTATATACTCCTTCGGTCCTTGAAAATATATTTTGAGTATATTTTTTATATAAATTAAAAAGATTGGATAAAAAAAAGCGAGTAATTTTTTTAATAATCTCATAAAGTGATGACTTATTCTTTTATTTATATTAATGAGCTCTACTAGATGACATACGTATTTATTTTATGTATATTAGGCGATCTTTTTTTTTAAAAAAAAACTATAACTTGAACGTTCTAAAAATTGAGGGAGTGCGTTTGTAGTATGTGCCCGTTTCTTTAACAAGATCTAACAAATAAAATAAATAAAAAAAGAAATAATATTTTTACATGAAATTTTAATATTTTTATATAATATCTTTTATAAGATAGTAAAATAAATTTTATTTTTATGTAAAAAAAATACATATAAAAATATCAAAATTATAAGTAAAATATTATTACACCGTAAAAATTGTCACACGTCTGATTGTATAAAAACTTAACATAGTTTCTTGATTCATTTTCTCACCATGAAAATAGTAGCACAAATGATTCCATTAATATTTCTTACTCTTCTTTCCTTCCTCCTCCTCGTCGTTCCATCATCCTTCTCGCAAGTTTCAATCTCTCTCTCCCCAAAAATCCTCACAAAATCGGGCGTCCCAGTAACGGTCAAATGGTCCGGTGTTGACTCACCCTCTAAACTCGACTGGCTCGGCATCTACTCACCGCCAAACTCCTCCTCCGCTCACTTTATCGGCTATTTTTTCCTCTCCAAGTCAACCACCTGGCAATCCGGGTCGGGCTCCATATCCGTTCCACTTGTTAATCTCCGTTCCAGCTACCAGTTCCGGATCTTCCGATGGAACGAGTCGGAAATCAACCCGAAACGCCAGGATCACGACCACAACCCGTTACCTGGGACGAAGCACCTACTGGTAAAGTCAGAGGAGCTGGAATTCGAGGCGGGTCGTGGACCCGAGCAGGTTCATTTGGCTTTGACGGGCCAGGCGAATGAGATGAGGGTCATGTTTGTGACCCATGATGGGAAAAAAAGCTTTGTGAAATATGGGTCGGATCGTGAACATATGGACAGCTTTGTAGGTACACAGGTTGTGAGGTACGAGAGGGAACATATGTGTGATTACCCGGCCAATCACAGTGTTGGATGGAGAGATCCAGGATTTATACACAACGGAGTTATGACAAATCTGAAGAGAGGGAAAAAGTATTATTACAAGGTAATTATTGGATTAACCTTCTTTTGTGTATCTACTTATTGGATCCGGTTTTCATGACTTTATAGTAAGTTGGTAAATTGAGCAACCACTCCCCTACTTATTAATCTAGTGTTCAGTTAGTTTGTATAGTTGGGATTGGTTAATTACTAGGAAAATATTTAAATTTCTGTCTAGTGTATCATTTGGTTGATTTTCGTGAATATGCCAAGAAAGTTTAGCCAACTCTTTACCTTCAATTATTTTTTGTTTCTAAATTTAAATTTGTTTTGTTAACTTGAATTATTGCTTAATTATTTTAGTAAAGCTGTTATCTAGAAACAGTTGTTTAGATAATGCTATTTTTAGTACTGATCCTGATCTGGTAATTAGAAAAGTATGATAAAACTGATGTAATGTTGCTATTGTCAGTTTTAGAAGCTGGTAATTGAATCAGTTGCTTTGTGAAGCGTTCACAAAGTTCATATCTTTCTTTACTACACATTTTATTCTTTTTTCACTTGCTCTTTTGGAGATGCATATATTGCAATCTGTTTTGTTACATGTCCATTTCTGTTAGATTGTGTAATATACGTTTAACTCTTTTATAGTTGTTAGTAGCTTGCTTCATCAAAATAGTTTGTTCCACATATTGTTATTAGCTAAATTCTCCATGTTTTGGTTAGCTCTAGACTTGTCAGGGAGATTTATGGTCAATTCCGTTAGTTGTCAAATTACCTATTATATTTCAGATGCATTCATATTCCATATTGAGCTAAGAAGTGAGAACCAACAGATGACACAATATGTTAATCTAATACGACAATGATTGACTTTTGAGTTCCACTAGCTATAATGTTATTAACTTATTATTTTTAAGGAGATTTAGTGAACTTGGAAATTCATTAAGAAGAGTAGAACTGTAGAGTGTCTTGAGAAGAATTCTTTATGAAGGGTAGGATGTAACATTACTCACACAAACTCTCTCTCTCTCTCTCTATCATGGGGTGTTGGGTGTATCAAATTTCATGTGTCCTCTCCTTTCCACTTACTCAACTTTCCAAACTGAGACATGCGTACGAGAGTATGGAACCTCTGTTTTCCCGACAAAACATCCTTTCTCAAGGTTTTCTCAAGCAAATACAAGCAAGACACAATTTTAGAGTTTTCTTTTTAAAACATATATGATTCCATTTATGTGACAAGGAATGATTTTGAATACATAGTTGAATAAATACTTATTTGATGTTTATCTTTGACAGGTGGGTAGTGATTCTGGGGGTTGGAGCATTCCTTTCAACTTTGTTTCACATGATGAGGACTCAAGTGAAACAATAGCTTTCTTATATGGCGATATGGGTACTGCAACTCCATACTCAACATTTCTCCGTTCACAAGAAGAAAGCATATCAACCATGAAGTGGATCGGCCGTGATATTAAAGCTCTTGGAGACAAGCCTGCCTTCATCTCACATATTGGAGATATTAGCTATGCAAGAGGCTACTCATGGTTGTGGGACACCTTTTTCAATCAGATTGAGCCTGTTGCCTCAACAATCCCCTACCATGTGTGCATTGGTAATCACGAATACGATTGGCCATTACAACCTTGGAAACCCGAGTGGTCTAGCTCAATTTATGGAACTGATGGGGGTGGTGAATGTGGGGTACCCTACAGTCTCAGGTTCAACATGCCTGGAAACTCTTCAGAACTAACAGCAACTAATGCCCCAGCCACACAAAACCTTTACTATTCATTTAATGTGGGGGCTGTGCACTTTGTTTATATTTCTACCGAAACCAATTTCTTACAAGGGAGTAGCCAATATAATTTCATCAAATATGATTTGGAATCAGTTGATAGAACCAAGACCCCTTTTGTGGTTGTCCAAGGGCACCGACCAATGTACACAACAAGTAATGAAAATAGGGATGCCCCATTGAGGAAAAAGATGCTTGAGCACCTGGAACCTCTGTTTGTGAAAAATAAGGTAACCCTTGCATTCTGGGGTCATGTTCATAGGTATGAGAGGTTTTGCCCACTAAATAATTTCACTTGTGGAAGCTTGGGTTATCAAGGGAAAGCCTGGGAAGCATTCCCTGTGCACGTTGTGATTGGCATGGCAGGTCAAGACTGGCAACCAATCTGGGAACCCAGACCAGACCACCCTACAGACCCAGTTTTCCCACAACCCATGCGGTCTATGTATCGTGGGGGTGAGTTCGGGTACACTAGACTGTTTGCTACAAAAGAAAAACTAACTCTTTCTTATGTGGGAAACCATGATGGGGAGGTTCATGATGTGATTGAGATTCTGGCATCAGGTCAAGTTCTAAATGGTAATTTATATGGTGATGGTGCTAAATCAAGGGTTGAGGCGCGGTCTTCATTTTCCTGGTATGTTAAGGGCGCCAGTGTACTTGTACTTGGTGCCTTTATTGGATATGTTTTTGGGTTCATATCACATGCTAGGAGAGAAGTTGCCTCAGGTAATAAATGGAGCCCAGTAAAGAGTGAAGAAACATGAAATTCGGGTCACTTCTCTGCATTTAGATGCTTGAAATTGCTCCTATATGTTATGTAGACAACAAGGTTTTTCTTGCCAAATAATTCGCTGTCTGCCATATGGAGCTAGGATTAAAAGATATACTAATTGTTTTATTTACTGCAATTATCTCAAATACTCGTGAAGATGTTTGTATATATGATTGGTATTATAATTTATGTGAATATATACTATTGTAGTTTAAATGTGACTACAAATGCAAAGTTTCTGTTGGGAATATATTTTTTTCTTACAGTTAGTGAAGATTTTAAATTCTTTTAGGTTCGAGACGGGGTTTATAATCTTCACACGGGGAATCCAAAATCTAAATCTGTTTAACAACAAATTTCTATACTTGCACATGGGAACAATTGAATTGATAACAGTAAATGTATTGATAGAGGCAAAATCAGAAAAAAGAATTTTTTTTTTTTTTGGGGGGGGGGGGGGGGTGGGGGGTGTTGCCTTTTCTCTTGTAAAAAAAAACAGAATTTTTTTAAATGTCTGTTAGGAAGCTGGTATTTGTATCAAGATATCTCACTTCCCAAGCAATTTTCGGTTATGTTGATTGGCTCCTTTCACTCGCGAATTCAGCTCGTCTAAAGTCAGCAAAACAAAATGAATGAACAAAAAAGGAAGAACAAAGAATAGAAAATGCAGAAGATTGATCAAGAGAATAACTAGTATAAACTTCCCACCTTCTCCCTTTATCATCTGCTCAACTGAAGAAATACGTCAATACAAAAGTCGCTGTCCTTTCAATTTCAGATCCGATGTCAATAGACAATAGCCATACCCTTCAGATCACCCAAGATATCGCTAAGGTCTGAAAGTGCATCATCCTGCTTCGACTTTTCAAGCTAGTATCAGTAAACCCGTGTAATCCTACCTCAACTTTCTGCATGGCATTTGTTGTTGAAGGAGGGTACGAGAAGCTGATTGGCCCTTGGGGTTGGGTGCTAACTCCCCCTCCCCCCTCTCTTCCCTTAATTTCCTCTTTCTTTTGTTGATTTTCTTTATAATTATTATATGTAGAACAACCGAATAATATTATGTATAAAAATGATCCCCGGGTCAAGTAACATAACAGTGTGTTTAACTAATAGTTCATACATATTTATAAGAAAATGAAAAATGAAAGTTTAGGCTTTCAGTGGAGGAAAAGGATAATAAGCAGAAACCTTCAGATATCACAGGCACAGTAATCTTCTTTCCGTTCTTTGCTTCCAAGTCGGAGAGAACATGCCCCCAAGGCTTCCTAATACCTTCTCACCCTGTAATTAATAAAATATGACTCCGATCCTCCTCAATACTGAAAACACTACAGAAATGTAGCCCAACGAGCAAAATGTTGTTGAGGCAATACGCACATATACCTTGGCCAAATCCTTTTCCATATCAGTAGTCATCAAGTGAGCAAAATGTTGCATCCCCTCTGCAATGTCGAGGCAGTTATATACAGAACTTGTAGTGTCCTCAGCCTTGTTAACCGCATATCCCTCCAATTCTTGAACAGACATGCTATCCAGGTCATCCTAGGCTCGAAGAAGTCCTTCTACCCAGTGCAGTAGCCGAATCCAAAGTATTAGTTTCAGCAGATTGCTGTTGTTTGGCAAATCTTATTAGCAGGTGATTTTCTAAATCCGGACATTTTTTTCCCATCTTTTATAGTTAAAAGAATAGACCATGAATGTTACAGAAGGAGAAAAAACTTTTCAGTATAAAATGTATCCCTATGACAGAATTAGTTTGAAGATTCAACAGCGACACCTTGAAACACAAGATTTTTTTTTTGTAAAATAAAATTGTGGGGACTCAATTTTATCATCATACCATCAATTATAAACTAAACACCCAGCATTAAATAAAAAAATTCTCTTTATGTACCAATTTTTTAGTCTAGTTTCTTTGTTCCAGAAGAGTGTGGCAAGGAGGATACTAAGCAATCAAAGGGATGCCTTGTTGATGATGATAGATAACCGAATCCAGGAATCTTTTTTTGATTTGGAAATGAGAGGAATGTCACCCCATCGACTGAGAAAGAAATCAGTGGCTGCCCTCGCTCATCGTCCAACTCGCAGTCTTCAGATTCCATTTCAGTTCCAGCTTGTCAGTTCAAGCAAACTTGACAGAGAAATTATGGAAAAGATATTCTTACTTGTTTGTCTTGATAGTAGAAGATATTTTGTTAATGGTGGAAACAGAAAGTAGTATTTGGAAAGGACAATGTAAATCCCGGTGACAACCGATCCCTTCGACAGCCAGCCCAAAAGGATATTTCCCAGAAGTAGAGCCAGGTTAGATTTTTTTTTTCTACAAGCCTACAAGTATACGAGACTTGATTTATCCTGAAAAGAAAAAAAAAATCATAATTCATACTCAGATGACAAATCCTCAGAAGTAGTAGTAGTTTTAATTTAAAAACAATAAAAAAAAAGGCGACAGTCAAAAAAATATTATTTAGCTCGTTATCGTTTTCACTTTTCAACATGAACTGATTACTCCATTAAGAAGATAAGAAGACGACAAAACCACTCTCTCTCTCTCTCCTCCTCATAATCATTACCCTAGCCTAGCTAGTAGTAGCTACGTAATCAAAATCTGTCTGTACAAATCGATTACAGTGCAGAGAAACGAGAATGGCGTCTTCTTCAGCATTCTCTGCTACAAATTCAATTGCACGTTCACATTCTATCTCAACCATTTTATACTTTAATTTCAGAAGAAACCACTCCAAGCTCTTCTATCGAACAACCCTACGCTCGCTTCCCGTTTACAACGTCGTTAGTAATCAGCACCAAAAACTAATAGAAACCCCCCAACGAACAAGGTATTTTTATCATCTATAACTCAAATTTCCAATTTTCTATACTTATGTTTCCATGTTTCCATTTCTCTCCCTTCTTTCTATTGTTTGAAATGTCAATCAAACAGTAGCCTTGGTTAAACACCTTTATAATGTACATCTGCAGTATTTTCTTTTGATTTTTATTAATATGGTTTTCTGATATATCTGAAGCATTCTGTTTCATGTGTTTGTGCCTTGAAATTGGAATTTGAGGCGTCAGTTTTATTTGTTTAGGTGTAGAGAAATTCCTCAAAAACAATTCACCAGCTAAAGCAATTTTTCTTTTTTTCTTATATTGTATTGGAATCCAGTGTTAACTTCACTATGCCAGTTGCCAGGGAAAACTGAGAAGAGTGTCCTTTAATGAAACTTATTTCCCCCAACTTTATACCCTATTTTCTGTTTTTTAGTCTTTTATATTTAACTTTATAGTGCTAAAAGGAGTAGCACTCTTCTTTCTTTTCTCTCTGTGATCAAGTTCCATCCAAGCAACAAGAAAGAAATCTACTTTCTCTTCTCTCTTTAACTTCCAAGCTGGATGAAAATACGTTTTCTTCTTTTACCTTTTCTTACATACTCTCTCCTAATTCTCTTTGTTTATAATTTCACTACCAAAGCCTTATCAAAAAATGCCTTTGCTGAATTAGGTGTTGGAGATGCTTTGGATAACTTCGTCCTGGACTCTACATCTGTTTCATCAAGTATCAAGTATCATGCAGAGTTGACACCATCATTCTCTCCAGAGAAATTTGAGCTTCCCAAGGTGTTCCATGCAACTGCAGAAAGTGTTCAGGATATGCTCATCATTAATTGGAATGCCAAGTATGAGTATTATGAAAAGATGAATGTAAAACAGGCATTTATTTGTCTATGGAATTTCTTCAGGTATGTTTAGGATTTCTGGGTTGGTTTGATTCAAGAACATGTTTCCTTTAGCATATTTGTAATTTTATGTGTTGGTTGTTCCAGGGTAGAGCATTGCTTAATGCAATTGGGAATTTAGAGCTCCTGGGGCATTTTCGGAGGCTTTGACAAAGCTTGGGCACAATCTAGAAGATGTAGCTAAGCAGGTGAGATGCTTGTTAATTGATAATCACAATTATGGTAATTACTTCACAGTGGCTTTTTATTATTCACATATTTTCAGTCCACTCAATCAATGAAATTGTTGGCTCTCAGTGGTTCTGTATTGTATGTCGAAATAATGAATATTGAACCATATGAATGAAGGATATTAGAAAGTATCTTGGATGGTAAGCAGTTTCTGCAAAGAAGCATATATGGCTGGAAATAAATTTATCACTAAACCGATGATTGTACATCTGTAATGAAAACTAGGTAAATAATTTATCCAGCTGGTGGTTAATCTAGGATTATTTTGTTTGTCATGATTCGTTAGCCATCCTATTGCATAAAATGCCTATACGAACTCAACTCAATTCATTATTGCGGGATAGGGATGTAGAACCAAAGGAAAGAGATCTTTGTGATGAAAAAAAATCTCAGGGAACCTTAATTAAGACTTCCTCATCATACTACTTTTCCATATTGAAATTCTCTCTAAGCTGTAGAAAAAGAATGTGTTCTAAGAATTGACACTTACAGGAAACTTGGGATGTACTTCTCTGTTTTTCTTTGAAGAACAGAAATGTGTTTGTCTTGAATGAAATCTCTTTGATCTTTAAGCTGATAACTGACAGGAACTAGATGTGGCGCTTGGGAATGGGGGACTAGGGAGGCTGGCCTCCTGCTTTTTGGATTCTTTGGCTACACTGAATTACCCTGCATGGGGCTATGGTCTTAGATACAAATATGGATTGTTCAAACAGCTCATCACAAAAGATGGTCAGGAGGAAGTTGCAGAAAGTTGGCTGGAGGTGATATTTGCTTTTGTTCTTTCTAATCATCTAGTAAAATGCTGTCTAAATATGTTTCACATGCTTCATTTTGTTTGATGCTTTACATGGGCACTTTAAGTTTCTTATGGTTTCAAAAGCAATATATGCTTATCTAGTTATGGGTAAAAATTATCTCTCATATGTTGATTAAATAAAGTATCCTTAACAGATGGGCAGTCCCTGGGAAATTGTAAGAAACAATGTGTCCTATCCGGTGAAGTTCTATGGGAAAGTTATTTTAGGCGCTGATGGAAAGAAAGAATGGGTTGGCGGAGAAGATATAACTGTTGTTGCCTATGATGTTCCCATACCAGGATATAAAACCAAAACCACTATAAACTTTCGGCTATGGTCAACAAAAGTTGCTCCATCAGATTTCGATTTAGGTGCTTTTAATGCTGGAGAGCATGCCAAAGCATATGAGGCCCTATATAAAGCTGAAAAGGTTTGTTCCATAATTATTTGAAACCTAATTGTCATGATCTTGTCTTTTATCTGCACTCGCATGAGTTCCTTGCATACTTTGGGTGCATTGGCATTGGTTATGGAGGTCATAAATGATAGAAGCAATGCAAAATTGTTTTATGTGTGCTTTCTTTTTCATGTTTATGTGGCACTTTCTACACATCTCTTGATAGAGAGACTGCCATTTTGTCCTTGTACTACCAATTGTAATGGGCATTTCAATGTTATGTTTTGACCAGATTTGCTACATTTTATAGCCTGGGGATGAATCACTTGAAGGGAAGACTCTAAGATTGAAGCAACAATATACACTACGCTTTGCTTCTCTTCAAGATATCATTGCTCGTTTTGAAAGGAGATCAAGGGGATCGGTCAACTGGAATAATTTTCCTGATAAGGTCGCAGTACAAATGAATGATACTCATCCCACTCTCTGCATACCAGAGCTGATAAGAATATTGATGGATGTGAAGGGATTGAGCTGGAGTGAAGCATGAGAAATCACTCAAAGGTAGCTTCATATGTCACTTGATGGGTTATTAGTAAGTTTCATAATTGTATATTGGTTATTGGGGGTCAGTAAGGTTTTACTCGTCACATTTTCCGGTCTGTCTTTTTATAGTCCACTTGCAAACCTTCATGCATCCAGACCCTAAAGAACTCTCCCTGTTTAGAGCTTTGATCAGAGGTTAGGCATATATGTTTTTGCCTTTTTGGTTCTTATAATCTTGAATGCACCAACAGAATTTTTTATACTTTTCATAAGTATGTATTAGGTGTGCTGTAATACTGCCTTTCAAACTATGTAGGATTCAATTTTTGATCTGGATATTTCTGTGACACTGTTCCCTTTCTGCCAGAACTGTGGCATATACAAACCACACTGTCCTACCTGAGGCTTTAGAGAAATGGAGTTTAAAGCTTCTGCAAGAGTTGCTTCCTTGGCATGTTGAGATAATAAAATTGGTTGACAAGAAGGTAATGCTAGAAATGGTATATTGTCGATTTTGAGTCGGACAAAAAGCTTTATATATATAATCATGAAGTAAAATAATTTAACTTACCGTGTCTTATTCTTTCCACTGCCCTTTCTTGTGCCGTGCAAACCATCATTAACACCTAACTTTTAAAGTATTGTAACATTGTTTTTCTGTCCTGACTTTGTTGATGTTATTTGCAGCTGATCGATACCATAATTGCCAAGTATGGTGCAGAAGATCTTGAATTGTTGCAGGAAAAACTGTATCAGTTAAGAATTTTAGATAGTATTGAATTACCTGACTCCATCCTTGAACTACTGGTTAAACCCGAGGAAAGCTCTGTAGTTACTCCAGAAAAAGAAGGTGAGATTTCTGATGAAGTAATAGAACCTACTGATGAAGAAGATGAATCTGAAGGAATGAACTTAAAAGATACTGATAAAAAGATAAAGGTGACATTTGAGCCAGATCCTCAACTGCCAAAGATGGTTCGAATGGCTAATCTATGTGTTGTTGGGGGGCATGCAGTAAATGGGGTTACTGAGATTCATAGTGAAATATTAAAGAAAGAAGTATTTAATGAATTTTATAAGGTAACTAGGTCGGTGCACGACTGCTATATACATTCTTCTGTATCTCACAGCCATAGTTAAGACTTAACTATGGGTCAAACTTCTGAACATGGTGATATGCTCTTGCAACTGAGTCGCAAATAAAATTTCTTTTACAGTTGTGGCCTGAGAAATTTCAAAACAAGACAAATGGGGTGACCCCAAGAAGATGGATACGTTTCTGCAATCCAGAGCTAAGTAAAATCATAACCAAGCGGACGGGAACAGAAGACTGGGTGATAAATACTGAGAAGTTGGTGGAACTTCGAAAGGTGGACTCTATAGCCATTCTAATATTTATAGTACTGTTTTACTTTGATCAACACTAATTTTAAAATGTCAAACTGAATCCTCAATAGAAATTGCTTCCCCTTTTATAGATGAGATTTTGGCCATCTTTTAAATTTTAGCCAGTGAGTGCTGAATTTCCTTTTTCTAGGTAGTTACAAATTCTTTTTGTATTTGGTTTGGAGATTTAGGCCTTCTTTATATGAATAGATCATGGGTTGAAATTTCTCTTTACACTGTAAAACTAAAGATCTCCCTTTCCTTGCTCTGTTCTCTGGTTTGTCTCATTGAGTTGAAGATATGATAAACTTTATTGTGTTTGCATGCACTATTTTATGTCCTCGAAAGGACAGTGTGTTCATGTTCATATGCAGGTTGATCTTTTCCACTGTTGGTGCAAAGTGCATCATTCCTTTCTTTTCTTTTCTGATGCTTATATTGTTCTTTAGTAATACACACTTACATAACCAAGTTAAACATATCAAACTGTCTGCAGTTTGCTGATAATAAAGAGCTCCAATCTGAATGGAGGGAAGCAAAAAGGATTACCAAAGAGAAGGTTGTGTCCTTCATCAAAGAAAAAACTGGATATCTTGTTGGTCCTGATGCAATGCTTGATGTGCAGGTTGTCCCCTACTTGTTATTTAATTTATATATTCTTGTCATCCTTTATTTTATAAATATTTATTACCGGATTGAAAGAGGATTGCGGCATAATGGTGCATGTTTCCATTCATGTGACTGAAGTACTTGCCTTCCATCCTGGTGGGATTGTAAGTTAAACCATCCTTAGGAGCCAATTGGTTGTTAGGTATAAACAGTATAGCTTATGGTTGAAAGGAAATAAGCTTCTTCAGGCAGAGGTAGGGACAAAATCAGCTGGCCAGCATTTAAGAAATAGAACTAATAGGAATAGAATGATATTGCCACAACAATTATTGTTAATTCCGAAACAAGTGTTGCATCATAGTGTTGTACGATATGCATCAAACTTGTTCCCTGTTTTGCCATTAATTAAAACTGATGACCATATCATTTCCCAAAGATGAATCTGGCGTTGATACCACTGACGTGAATCAATAGATTTCTTACAAGTTGCAAAGGAATGTGAAAAACGGTTGGTTCAGTTTCTTATGGCCCTTGAGCCTCTTCTCTAGGGGCAGGGAGGAAATCACGATAGGAGGCATGTCTCAAGCCTAGGGGACATCAGAGAACTTTAGAGGTAGGCTAGAAAGGAAGGAAAGAGAAAGGCTAGGAGTGATATAGGCATGGAACCAGTCACACAGGAAGCAAAAGAGGTCAGTGCTACAACTACGGTAGATGGGCTTGGGGTAGCTTGACAATGGCTAAGTAAAGAACAGGAAAAAAATTAGAAAGAAATAGAACTGAGGGAAGATGAGATCTGCATTCTGTAGGATTATAAAATATATAACTGCAAATGCGATACTGGCACCCACAATAAAATCAAAATGTTTTTTGCTACCTTCTTGAGGCAGAATTGAAGCTACACCGTCGACAAAGATCATGCACAACTGCAATCTATGTGACAGAATCGACACATCACCTTTGTCTGTGAAATGATTAACAGCAATTTTTGTTCTTGCCAACATTTTCAGCTAATTCTTTTGTCTCTTGTGGCAAACTTTAATTCAGTTAGCTACATGATGAATTTTCAGGTGAAGCGCATCCATGAGTACAAGCGACAATTATAAAATATCTTGGGAATTGTTTATCGCTATAAAAAGATGAAAGAAATGACTCCTGAAGAGAGAGTAGCAAAATATGTTCCTAGAGTGTGCATTTTTGGAGGAAAAGCGTTTGCAACATATGTCCAAGCTAAGAGAATCGTGAAATTCATTACAGATGTTGGGGCAACTATAAACCATGATCCTGAAATTGGTGATCTATTAAAGGTATGGTTGGACTTGTAATTAAGGACAGGTGTAGTTTAAAAATGAGAATAGCACTCAAATATCATAGCGTTATAGTAAGTCATAACTCAGCCTATGGAATATGATTGATATCATAGTTTAGAAAGGTTTCTCTATATTTGAATATTCTTTTCTTGTGTTTATTTATTTTACACATCATTGGGATTGTCCAACTCTATATGATGAAAGAAATGAGTCTTGAGGAGGGAGTAGAAAAATATGCTCATGGAGATGCATTTTTTGAGGACAAACTTTTTCATATCCGGGTCAAGTGAATTGTGAAATTTTTGACAGATATTGGAGAAAGTAGCCATGCCCTAAAATTTGATTCTATAGATATAGTTTGACTGGTAAAATTTTGATTTCTGTTTTTCTGAATTGGATAAGGAAGAAAAAAGAGCAGCAAAAAGTTTGATGATACTGTTTGTTCTGTATTTGAACTGAAAGGATAGTATTTGCATATTAGAGAATTATCATAACTCAACCTGCGGAATTTTATATTCTTTTTTAATATACTTTGCCAATTGTTATATAGTATATGTAGGAAAGCAATACTTGAATATGGAGGTAGATGTAATGATTGTTGCTCCCCACTCTTGCACTAGAAAAAAAGAAAAAGATTGGCCTGAGGCAATCTACCCAGCACTTTGTAATAAGATGCAGAGCCATCTGTTTGTTCATTTACAATTTCAATCTGGAATGTATTTAATTATATGCTTTGGAATTAGTGCTTGTATTCAATCAACTAATTAGATAATTAATTTCTTTAATTAAATGATGAAGCCAATAAGGATTTTTCTTACAAAAATTGTGTTTACTGCTGAAGATAAAGATGGACAATGCATTGAAGCCTCATCAAACTTGTTCATGATGACTTGTTAAGTCTCATGTCTTTCATTTTAGGTTGTCTTTGTCCCAGATTACAATGTCAGTGTCGCAAGTGCTTATTCCTGGCAGCGAGCTGTCCCAACATATCAGGTATGATACTAAGAAAATTCTTGTCATTTGATATGGGACTGAAAATTTTGGCACCACCAAATAATTTTAGTGAGAGATGATGGCATGAATAAGTTTAAGCTTAGTGCAATCATGTGTGAGTTGCATGACTTAATCTTCCAAATATGTATTCCATAGTGATTTTGGCTAGCAAACGATAACTTGATTTCATCTCTTTTCTTTGATCTATATTTCCCTGGATACTGGCAATTTGTTGATCTTCGTACAATGTATGCTCTTTATGAACAGTGACATCATAGAATTTTTTTATTCTTTAATCCAGTAATAGTCCTCCTAGTTTACCCTGATATAGGAACATTTAGAGGAGATTAACTTTAATCCTCCCAAGAGCAAAGAATTGCCTTCAAACAAATGTTAATCTCAGTTGACACTCTGTGGTATGATGAACACAATGATGCAAATTGTTACTGAGAAAACAGATTCTTTGAATAGAAGCCTGCTGGTGAGGTTATTCAACCTAGTTTTGAAAGTCAACTAGTTATAAAGAAATAGGATAGTACGTTGGACAATAATTTCTGTCATCCAAAACAATTTTTTCCCCGAAAGGGCAGTATCGAGAAAAAATTGTGAAAGAACCAATTCTGGTGCGAAAATCATTGCATGGTGGTACAATTTGAATGTTTGGTAATTGGTAGTACTAATGCTTCTTGTCTCCTCCTCAACTTGAAGCATTGCCGGAATGGAGGCAAGTGGAACTAGCAATATGAAATTTGCAATGAATGGCTGTCTCCTGATTGGAACCTTGGATGGAGCCAATGTTGAAATAAGACAAGAGGTTGGAGAAAATAACTTTTTTCTTTTTGGTGCCGAAGCTGATGAAATTGCTGGGCTAAGGAAGGAAAGAGCTGATGGAAAGGTGAGCCTAAAAAGCTAGAGTTCCATTTTTTATGTTTGAGCCATGTTTGATAAGTCAGAATTAAAATCACAGGCATCCACAAAGTCATGGTCATGCTGTGGACTTGTCTTGAATCGATACTGAGGATTTTAGACAACCAAAATTTATAGTGGACATGACTGAGACAGGATTACTACTTGTCTTTATAGAAAAAAGAACAGAAGGAATTGTGTCAATATGCTCACCATACTTGATGATTTAATATGCAGTTTGTGCCAGACCCGCGATTTGAAGAAGTTAAATAATTTGTTAGAAGTACAACTATGATGAGCTGATGGGATCCTTGGAGGGAAATGAAGGGTATGGCCGTGCTGATTATAATTTCCTTGTTGGGAAGGATTTTCCTAGTTACATAGAGCAGGTCGATAAGGCATACAGAGATGAGAAAGTAAGTTTAATTTGTTTGCTACTAATGACACACAAGTATATCATAATACCTTATTTGTTTGTTAGTTACTTGGGGTGCTTGCAAAGATGCTGATAGAGGTCATTCAAGTAATCTACCTGAACCTGAACTATTTGGTCACTCCACTTAGTTGCCCTTGCAATGAGGATACATTTAAGTAACAAAGAGATCTCAATAAATTTGAACATCTTTTTGGAAAGCTGAATTGTACTCCAGCTTAGGTGCTGTTTGTTTACATCTGATTGTCTCTTAATGGATTGTCTCTTATTCGCTAAGAGGCATGATGCTGTTTGTTTTGTTTTTTGTTACCTCTGAATGTCTCTTAATCGGTAAGACAGAATTTTACCCTTTAAAATGGTAAAATAGTGTCATTAAGAGACAACTTATTTTTTTGTTATCAAACAATTTTTTAGATTCAGACCTCATAACCATTCAGATGATCTAATTTATTAAGATATCATAATCATTCAGATCTTAATTCCCAGATTTATCAAACACAACTTTAGTAGTATTTTATAGCTTCTGAATTAAGCCAACATTTGTTTTGTTATTTTTGGACAGAAATGGACAGCTGGTTCATCATACAAGTTTAGCAGTGACAGAACCATTCACCAATATGCGAGAGACATATGGATGATTGAACCTCTTGTATTACCATAAAGACGGTATTAATTAATTATGATGTATCTAATCTAGAGCCAGACTATATATACTTAACTTTCTTTTGCTTTTATTCCTTTACTACAGTACTGTTAACGGAATAATTAACGGTATTGCTAAATGTGACGGGGGTGTTCCATAAATTTAATTTATAGTATGAAGTTTGTCCTGGCGGAACCCTGGAATTGTATCTTTAAAGGTACATATATATTAATTAAAATGTTTCGGGGATTAAGATTAAACATTTCTTATACAAAGCCTAAACATTTTTAACAAAATTATTCTCTTTTTGAGTAAAGGTGGTATTATTTTTCATGAACCATATAAATATTTATCATGAACGTATTGATTTCGTCTATAGTAAAAATATTACTTGTCAACGCATTATAGTTATAACGAAAAAACAAATATGAACTCAAATTAATTGTACAGTTTGTCCTAACCAGTAGCTACTAATGTTAAAACTTCACTCTATCCTAAATGGTAAAATCAACTTGTCCTCGTTTTGATGGTAAAAAAGAACGTCGTCTGACTACAACCTATTTTATTTTTTTACTATACTTTCGTTTTTACTGGAATTTTAATTTTTTTTAAAAAAAAAATATATATCCTTAACATTAATTAAAAATATAATAATAAAAAAATACATAATAATACTCCATTAACTAAGAAAAAAAAAGGTAATTATATGTTCTAGAAAGTTTATTTTACTTTATAGTCTAATTAATAACAGTGGACTCGACATCAACACGGTTAAGAGATTCTGAACAAGTAAGTTTGGCCCGGGGAAGGGTTTGGCCGAGCCATTGCCAATGAAAAACTTGTTATCTTTTTGAGAAAAAGGCAATGAACTTTCCATAAGCATATTTGTACATTAATCAATACGCATACCTGCATGTTCTGAAACCCTCACAAGCATCCCTTTAACTGAATGATTCTTTAATCCAAAGTTAAATAAAGAGTCAAGTTAGAAAGAAAGAAAGAAAGAAAGAAAGAGCACAATATATATATATATATATATATATATATATATATATATATATATATATATATATATAACTAGGTAGGTTCATGCATGGCTTGTAATTTATTTATCTGCCAGCCAGCCAGCCAGCATGCAGGTCCCATGATTGAGTGATAGAGAAGTTGATATCTCAATCAATAAAATCACCCATGTATCTGTCTGTCTATCCATCTATCTTGATCACTTACGCAACAGATTGTTATGTGTGTCATTTTCATAGCCTTCCCTTTCCAAAATGATGCGTATATATATATAGTGCAACACATTAGGTTCTTGTTCAAGAATAATGACGACTTTACCTCTACTTATGGTATGTATATAATGATGATGAATATTAATGAATACTGCTATATAACCCCCCATCTTATAATAAAAATGAGATTCTTACTTTTTAATAACAATATTAATTAATTTGTCTCTAAAGTTTATAATTAAAGAAATTAAAATCATCCAAAAATACTTATGTCCATCTTATACAACCATCATTAATTAATATTCATAAAATCTCTTTAGTTTTCTAGACTGAGAAAGTATATATATATATATATTAACAACAAAATACTCCCTCCATAAAAAAATAAAACAAAGGAGTCGCGTTTACATGCATTTTAAATATTTTTATATACATACATATTAAAAGATTTACTTGAGTCATATATACATATATAAAGTTTTTCGATCGACTAATTAATTTTATGGGTTATGATCGATGTTCTCCTTACGGTTCACTTCTCCTGGCAATTAATAAATGAAGTTTATGCATGCCCATCAGCAACCCGGCCACTCATGGATTAGTAATTTTTATATATTTGACGGACGGACGCCCGCCGGCTGGCCGGATGTTTGTCACCGTTGGATCTTGATCACGCTACATTCATTCAACTTTGTTAAACTTGAAATTGTCGGCAACAATTCCATCCAATATGTCAATTTCTTGGTATTAATCATTGTCGGTCGGTCGGTCGTACATATAAACGTTCGTGCACTTATTACACATAACTAAGAGGGTCAGTTTTAATTACCTATTTTAATGAAATTCAAGTCTCACCAAAAATAAATTATTTTTTAGACGGAATTAAAAAAAATTGAGTTTCAACAGAGTAATTTTCACATACAAATGTTATATATTTTTTTTATAAAAAAGAAAAAAAGGGGAAATGTTTCGCTAATAATCATATTTTATGGGCCAACCATGGTCTTAGTTCGAACTACCAACCAACATCATCCATCGAGTCTGATCAAAACCCATTTCATTTGCTCTAGCTAGCTTTTTAAAGGTGAAATTAGTAAGGCAGGCAAATTTTCATATATTCCAATTTTTAAATTGTCCATGTGTACTGTTTATGGCTAACATCAAATATAAGAACAAAGTATAATACTTTAAACCTAGACTTCACAAAATATTTTAAAGGCCAAAGATTAGGGCTCGTAGGAAGGAAAATACTCCTATTAATTTAATAAAATAATTATAAACCCAATTTGATTCTTTAATTCTACTAGTCGATTTATAAAATTTTAACATTGATGTGAATTTGGATTTTTATTAGTATATATAATACTTATCCGGGAACTGATATTTTCACATATATTTTTGATATTTTCACATAGTCATCTCTTACATAAACATACGGTGAGTCTCACATTCATGTGACAAATAATCATGTGAAAATATCAAAAATACATTTGAAAATAATATTCAAATTGAATGAATTTGATTCGATGAAAAGGACGTGGTTTGCTTGGGACCTAAGTTACCTTCTACTACTGATCATCTACTTCTTCTACATTGCGTAAACAGGTTGGTTGGTTGGTTCCTTCGTATCACCTCACTCTCTCGCTCTCACTTTCACTTTCACTTTCACTTTCATGCGCTCGCAAACACACACTGACACACATAAAGCCCAGACCCACCCACACGCACGCCACGCCACCCAACCTACGCTCACATCCACACAATTAGTCTTGTTATATATTATGAAAGTTTTCAGCCTAATTGTAATTAATTGCATATATGTGATAGGTAAGAATTAAAAAAAATTTACTTTAATTTTTAATGTAATGTACATATGTGTAAACTGGCTCAATAAGCCTGTAGAACCACCTCCTTACTTAAAAAGTTAACCTATTAAACTGATAATATACCATACTTATTAACCCATCTATACTCTTAAATTTATCTAATGTGAGATTCATATGAAATAATTGATAATGTCAAAAGACTTTCTCAGCGAGGGCTAAGATATTGCAAGGTTATGCCAATTTTTAATTTTATTTTATTTTAAAAGTAATTATGCTCTGACATTAGTATTTGTACGACACTAATATACTACATCATTTTAAAAATAGTTATTTAACAAGTTCAACCAGAAGATATCATTATTTTGGTTTGATTGTTGAGGCTTAATTTTAAACTATAATTAAACATATAATTCTAAACGTAACGGTGTTAATCTTATATAATACGACACATTGATACTATATTCTACACATGCAATAAAGATTTCATTTCCCACGAACGGTTTCTGAACAATTATTTGTATTAGTAGATTATGTTTCTAAATACTAAAGAACTAGCTAGTTCAAGGTCCATCAACTAAAACATCAAGGATACAAACCCTTTTCAACAAAATTATTTATACCCTCGATCTGCATGATTCATAACTCCCTCTCTCTCTCTCTCTCTATATATATATATATATATATTCTACTGGGTTTGACGCCGGATAAGATATTATGATGTTGTGACTTTTATAGTTTTTCAAAAACGCCTTGGCCTTAATTCAAAATCAAAAGGTTAGGTATAGCTTACATGTCTTCCGTCTTTTCAGAAAGAGAAAGAGCAAATTAAAGGGGGGAAATGATTGTTTTTAATATACAATATTTTTCCTTTTGACCTATTTTATTCTCTATATATATATATATATATATATATATATATATATATATATATATATATTATAACTCCATATTACAAGAAAATAATGTAGCCCATGTGACGTATTCCCCAGTATTCTAAGAAAACTGTTTGAGAGCAACTTAATTTTAGTTATAAAAGAAACATTTTGCCATTTTTATTGACGATTTAAAAAGTTAACTGCAATTTTGGGCTACTTTTTTTTTTTGAAGCCGCAATTTTGAGGTACTTTCATCAAATACGTACCTGGCAAGGATAATTTTACGTGCCAATTTTTTATTTAATTTTCTCTCTCTAATTAATTTATTGAGTTGATATGATAAAAAATTGGATAAATCAACTTTTGGTACCTGTATTGGGACACGACTTATAATTTAGTACCCGAAGTGAAAAAAATTACAAATTGGTGATTGTACTCGAAAAATGTTACACTCTGTTAAACAGTAGAGACGTGACTTACAATTTGATACCCGAAGTGAAAAAAAGTCACAAACAGGTGATTGTACTCGAAAAATGTTGTCATCTAGTGCTTGTACTTTTTAATTTTTAAATAATAGTTAAAATTGATTCAACGGGAGAGAGAGAGACAAACATACAGAGAGAGAAACGAAATCAACGCGAAGAAGATCCTCGATGTTTTGTTCCATCTTTCCCTGCCTCCCACATTCGCACCATTACTCCACAGTGGTGTAATCCATTCATTTTTGTTGCATGAACTACAATCTTCTTTTCCGATTTCATTTACGATTCCACTCTAAGACGAGTTTATTTTTCAATTAACCACTGAAAACCCTTTAATAAATATATTAGAACTAGTAATCAATGGAGAATCGAGACAAGAAGAATTAGAGCAGAAGAAGGACAGAAAAAGAGAACCTTAATTTTCAAACAAAATAAAGATGAAACCCTACTGTTTAACGGAGTGTAATATTTTTCGAATACAATCACTAATTTGTAAATTTTTTCACTTCGGGTACCAAATTGTAAGTCGTATCCCTACAGTTTAACGAAGTGTAACATTTTTAGAGTACAATCACCAATTTATAACTTTTTTTACTTCGGATACCAAATTATTAGTTGTACCCCAATATAGGTACCAAAAGTTGATTTATCCCGATAAAAAATAAAATAAAAATAATTAAAAACTGGCATTTGTCCCATCAAAAGCTTAATTGTGCTACTATCCAATAAATAATGAAGTGGTATCCAGCTTTCATAGCCGTAATATGGTTGTCTTGTATACATCGAATTAGTCCGATTGTGAAATAGTTGCATGGTATTTTGAAACAAGCTTTTCTAGAAGCATCATGCACTTAATCTAGGGTATAATCCTTTTTCACTTTATAAATTTTAAGAAAATATTTTTATTCATATTATTTCTAATTTATTGAGAACATGTTCATGGAATCAATTCTATAACAAACCAATATGACAACAAAAACCCATAAAAATCTTTAACCCTGCTCAACAATTTCAAAGCATCCATTACCCATAAAGCAATTCCGTCATCTCTGTTCTAATTTTGACATGGACCATGTCACCAATTTTGTGAGCTCGTTCGTGACAATAAAAGAGTCGTTCAAATATTTTTCTTTTTATCAGTTTAGATTTAGTAGATAAAAATAAATTAGGGACATGATTTGTAATTTAAAATTTATTATATTAAAAGTTGAAGATAATATGAGAATTATAAAAATATTACTTATTCTAATTTCTTTTCCGTCCAAATCAAGTTAATTTTGGACCGAAAACTTTGACAAGAAAAATAACTAAATTTTCTATCCATTTTTTTTCTTTTCTGTTTATTTAAAAACTCATAAACATAGGACTTAAAAAGAAAATTTAAATTTTCCGTCCATTTTTTTTTCATTCCATTTTAAAACTTAAAATCAAAATGTTAAGGACATTTATGTCGCATGCTATTTTATACTGTTATAAAAAAAATGAACTTTTTTAAGAAATAAAAGAGAGACAAATATAACTTTTTTTTTTGTAAAATAGAGTATATATCTATCTCTCTATCCATAGTATATAAATATAATATTGGCATATGGGGGAAGGCACTTAAATAATTTAGATGCCTCCAATATAATCCGAAAGGGAGCGGTCCTTGATGATTTTGCAGTCTTTTTAGTTTAGGCTGTATTTGTTTACCTTTAATATCTACTCGGTAAGAGAATAAAGTTATTTAGTAAAATTTTATTAGTCTCTTAATTGAAAAGAATATTTAGTAAAATTTTATTAGTCTCTTAATTGATAAGAATAAAATATAAATCTAAATTATTAAAATATGTCTCTTGATGAAAAATTTAAATTAATGAAGACTCTATAAATATTGTACTACATCCATTTCAAATTTTGAGATCATTATCGAGTTTTAAAAAATTAATTTGAGATATTTTTAAATTTAAAAGTAATTTAGATGTTTTATACTTTTAAGTTACTAAACAGTTTTTAAAGTTTAAATGCTATTTCACTTAAATGATCTAATAAATAGTGGTTAGTATGAAATTTACTTTTAAATAAATTGATTAATTGACTAATAAAATACTAACACACAGACAAATTTCTATATTCTATTGATCATTTAATAAATTTATTAAAAAATAAATTTGAAACTAACCTGATCCGATAGGTTGATTTGAAAAGGTTGCAACCAAAAATAATACCCCATGCACGCTTCGCACGTCGACGTGGCCGTGTTATGTCCATGCGTGATACGTCAGACGTATATAAATTGTGAAGTAGTAGCTTATGAATTACCACACTTGATTCCGGACACTGGAATTTAATATTTTTTAAAATTATTTTTTAGTTTTTTTGAATTTCCCACTATATGAGTGAGACAATTATAAGAAAGTGAGAATATTCACAAGTCACAACTAACATTTGGTCCTCACGCAAGGAATAACTAAAGTTTCACACAATTAAATTAGAGGTCACCTGTTAGTTACTCACTCCATCCCAAATTAACTGTTCAGTTTTGATTTTTTAAATTTAAATTGATCATTTTTAAAACTAATATTTTTACTATTTTTACTAAAATATAGGTGAAATAATTATAACCAAAAGAAAGTATATACAATTTATTACTAATCCCAATTTTTATAATTTTAGAAATATATTTATATATGCTTAATTATTAATTCTAAAAATAGTCAATTTGACTTAAAAAAGTCAAAACTGAGCAATTAATTTGGGACGGAGGGAGTAATAATTAAGAAGTTAATTAAAAAAATCAGCAAACACGCTTCAAGATATTTAAAAATAAATATTTTTCTTAAATTATACTATATCTCTAGCTAATTCTTCTCCGGATCCCATTTCCAAGCTCCCCTAATAAGCCCTTAGCCTGATCAGGTTCACAAAATATATATACCAGTCACATGAGATAATATATCAAGCCTGCAACCTGAAAGTTGAAGGCATTTGTTTTAAGCTTGAAACAAATACCTCTTAAAAATTTAGTTTCGATACACTTGCATATACATTTTTATAATTATATTTTACTATTTAGTATTAAAAAACTAATCCAAAAAAGTATATTTCTTCTTATTTTTCACAAAAAGAGTCGTATTTGACAATTTTTTAACTCCACAAAAGGAGTGATATTGTTGACATTAATATAAATTAACACAGTACATACGTAATATTCTTAAATTTACCATAATAATAATTTCATTATCACCTCCGATCCAATATATACTAACATAAGAACTTTCAATTTAGGTCAAAATTACATCATTCATATATACTTGTGAATTTTAAAATCGCAAAAATTCTACTTAAAGTTAGAGCTCCCATTTTCCAAAAAATTAAAAAAAAAAAAGAAGTAAGCAGAAGAGAAAGTACCATGTATATATGCTTATGACGGTAAGTTTATCAAATTGTTGTATTATCTCTTTAATAACTGGCCCACGCCCAACTAATAAAATTTACAATAACTTCTTTTAAAGTAAAGTTCGAGCCATATGTATAATTTTTTTTATAGGTGATGAGAGTTGGGGAAGAGTGTTTAATTTGTTGTTTTCTCAGATATATATGCCCTGTTGTAAATATGTATACTAGTATATGTTTTTGGTGTAATAAAAGCTTAACCTTTTGAAAGAAAAAAAAAATTGGTTGAAATCTCTAGCATCGGCAGAAAAGACTACTCATGAGGGGCTAGGAGGGAAAAAACATGGAGTAACAATTAGGTACACCTACACACCTTAAATATTGGTTGATCTAAAAATGAACTAAACGGTTTGAGCTTGATTCGTATTCGTTCAACTAAAAATTTATTTGAGCTCGACTCTAAATATAGAAGATTCAAATATGAGAAATTTAAAGTTTGATAAATTACTCGAATCTTTTCAAATTACAATTTTCTATAGATACTCGGATCATGCATATTCGCTCGAATAGTTTAAACTGTTCGGGCTCGACTTAGTAGCTAAACGAGCCTCAATTAAACCTTATTTGAAACTCAAAAAATTTTGTTAACCAAATTTAAGTAACTCGATACTCGGCTCGACTCGACTGATTTACACTCCTAATTGAGACCAAAGCTTTAGCCTAAATGTTTAAAGAAATTAAGAGTGTACAAACTACATATAAATAACTATATACACAAGTAGAGAGAAAAAGTATTACGTGGTTTCTATCATTTAAATTATTAATAAAATTTGCTAATATTTTTATTTCAACTTTTTTACTATTCAATTAATGAGGTAATAATATATGTGTACATAAAATTATTCAAAAACCAATAAAGTTAGTCTGAAGAAGTAACGGAGGTGTGAAGTTCGGTTGATGATAATGAAGGCAGTTGATAATTTTGAGCCAGTCAACAAATGGCAAGAATTAGTAAAACACACAAAGCAGCTATTAATAAGGTCCCGTTTCAAAGCAAATAATTTTCAAGTACACCTTTATTTAATTTACAAAAACAATACTACTATAATTTTATTTAAGTTAAGCAGTTTCAATTTATATTATTCCTAGAAAAGTACTTTGTCGATCTCTACTTGTGAAAACATTTATATTATATATGTTACCAAACACTTATTTAATTTAAAAATGCTAGCTTTAGTATATATACACCAAACCACTAGTTAGTTTTGAAACCAATCATTATTAAATGTTTTACAAATTATAATACAATTAAAATGGTAATAAACTCACCCTAACACTAATAATTAATAAGAAACCTCACACTAATAAGAAAGTTACAAAAGTAGTCCGTAAATATCAAAATTGAGATACAAGTTATATAAGTATCGATCATAGTCTGAGTTTTAAAATCATGCACATTGACAAAGCTATATGCAATTTTTTGAAACTCCAATATATTGTGCGCTAATTGATTTCATTATCAAAAAAAATGGTATCAAAACTTTTATTAAAAAAATAAATAAAGTCCCTAGCTAATATTACACTTTATTTACTTAAGCTAAAGGTGTTGGACTGCTAAATGCATCTTAATTCTTCTCATACATATATAATTGTGGGAGATTAAAAAATATCAATAATAATGAAGTTTAATTTGTTCACACATATAATATCTATTAACCACAAGAGTTTCGTAAATTTTTTCCCTAGGGTTTCCTTTTGTATTCATTTATCTTTTTTATAAAAATTGCATCTTATATGCTTTAATTTTACGCCTGTTCGGGAGTTACTAATTATTATAATTAAGTAATTTTTTATTTTTTGAGTATTCGTGTATAACTTATTTCATAACTTACAAGTAGTTTTTGACAAGTAACAATTTATTAGTTCTCAAAAAATAACTTATATATATATATATTTTAAATAAATAAATTTGACTAAATATAATTCTTTTACTAATTCCTTTTAATTAATAAGTCATTTTAGCCGAATAATGTATTAGCTTAAAAGTCAGTCATGATTTTAAGTCGTATATTATTTTAACTAACAATTCATTTTAAAATTATAAGTTGTTGTGGAATATAGCCTTAATTAATTAATATAGTTTTTTTGGTTCATTATTCCTTATCCTTTATTTTATTTTTGGAATTTATTGCATCCCTCTTCGCTGGAGAGTAGCTTTCACTGCCATAAATTGCGCGTAAAGAACGGTCCAAAACTCTCCATTGCTTAAATATCAGCCTCTCACGAACTATTCACAGGTTGACGGCGATTTTTTTAACTTATCTTTTCTCCCTCTCAGTCTTCTCACCAATGCATTGACGCTCCAACAAAGCTTTCAAAGGAAGAAAAGATGAGATAAAAAATTAAAATAGAAAAAGAAAAGCTCTATCGATTCCTAAAACCCTAGCACTCTCTCTCACTACTTTCTCTCTCCGCGTTCTTACATATTCACCTCATTTCTCTCCCAAAATCTCAATTTAATATACATATATATATATATATATACGCATCTGTAAGTGTATATACATATATATTTGATTTCTACGTACCAGGTAATTAATGGATGATAAGGACAAGATTGATCCGGGGACCGATTTCTCGACCGAGTCGAGCTGGACACTCGGTGGTGACTCGGATGGCGTCTATTTCTTCGGAAGTGGTAGAGAGAGCACCATACTCAGCGAGTTCGGCTGGAACCTTCTGCCGGATAATTCGGAAGCCAGTGGCGCCGATTTGGTAGATTTTGATCGGATCGACTCTAATTTCGCGGGAAATAGTTGTGTTACTTTGCTTGAGAGTAGTAGGATTCCAGCAGCTAGTGCGGTTCGGTCCGATGGAGGCGAAACGGCGGTTCTGGCTAGCCCGGCTGAGAATAATCAGTCGGTGTCGTCGAGCACATCGGAGGATCTGCCGGAGAAGTCGACAGCTTCCGCCGATAAAGCGTGAGTGTTTTGCTTGGAGTGGTACTAACTTCACGTGGTCCGGTGTGTCTATATTCGTAATTAGGAGTGGTATTGACAAGAGTCTCTAATTATTAAAAATTAATAAGAATTCTTGAAAAAATATTTAAAATCTAAAATTCTGTGAACACGCGTCCGTACTGCGTCTAGAGGGGCCAAGTTGTAGGCGCAAGTGGGGTGGTATTTGTGTGATTAATAACGAAAGTTAAGGGTAGTTTGGGGAGTAAATTAGGGTTGGGGATTGGCGCCGTTATTGCGGCGGAATGGCGTGGTGAGGTTTTTTGGGTTTCTACATACGTTTGTGATAAGTTGGATCAAATGATGATCTCACATGTTAAATGAGGAAAGGAAGGGGGCGAAAAGTGAGAATATAAAAATTACAACATGTTTTTGATCTCACTTTTCATCCCGGCCCCCTACACTTGCCACTTTTGCATTAGAATAACTTGAAGTCTTAGTACTACTCCTACATTATTTAAATTCCCTACCATATATATTACATTCATTTCATATATAAATGCATATTAATGCTTTGCATTGTTTCATTCATGCAGCCACTAATGTGTGTATATATATATATATTTGTACGTGTATGTATAACAAATAAACATAAGTTTATATCGATCTTCTTAATTTAATTAAGTTCAAAGAAAATAAAACATTAATTATTAGGATATATAGAGTGTATCCGATCCGTATATATGTGATCGATCATCTTTTATATATATATATATATAGAGAGAGAGAGAGAGAGAGAGAGAGAGTGTGTGTGTGTGTGTGACTGTCTTAAGGGGATCGGATTTATGTTTGAAAATTATTTTTGAATACTCCCTTCATAGGCCGTTTTAGAGTTGTGCACAAGTATTAAAGAAATGATTGTAAAACATTAAATATACTATCAATTGTCTATATTGCCTTTGTATAGAAAAAAGAGAGTATTATTTATTGGGCAAAAAGTAGTGAGAGAACCAAAATTATATTTATTATTTAGGATATTATTAGAAACTAAACAATTAATGCTTACTTAAAATTCTCAAACGACTTATATTTAAGAATAAAAATATTTTTTTAAAACGACCTATATTACGGAACGTAGAGAATATAAGAGTAAGAAGTTTGTGATTAACAAATTTTCGTTTCAGTTTACATGATTTGTACCAATGCAGTAGTTACTTATTACAAGAGTTATACTACCTATATCTAGTACAAGTAATAATTGATGTATACTACTTGGTCTATGACAGTTATATAAAGTTTCATTTCTGTTGCCCTCTTCCTTCCCTATTTTAAATTTTGTTTCAATTACTCTCTGTACTCGTGTAACTATATCAATATTTCCTAGCTTAACTTTATCTATTAATTTTAGATATGACTCATTGCATTAATTATTTCTCTCTTTATTTTACTAGCTAGCTAGGATATATATATATATATATATATATATATATATATATATATATATATATATGCTAAATAGTAAAATTACTTTCTTATACCAACTATAAACACGGTTGACAAATTAATTACAGTTTAAACCCTTGGCTATATGACAGCTGGTTTATACAAGAGCATTTAGTTAATTTATCCCCAAAAATTTAACTATTGTCTATTTATGATGCTGAATCGCTAATTTGCGCCTCAATCACTTGGCCATGCAACTATTATCTCCTTTAATTCTTCTTTTTTTTATTTGGTCCCCCTAGCTTTTCTGAGGATTATATATATCCTATCCAAGAGTGCTTTCATATCATTTGATGTTACTTAATTTTTTTTGGTCCCCCTAGCTTTTCTGAGGATTATATATACGTATATCCAAAATTGCTTTCATATCAATTGATGTTAATTAATTATATTATGCGCGCAGGAGCAAGGTTAAAAAGAAGGGGCCGAAGCGCATCCGTCAACCACGTTTTGCATTTATGACCAAGACTGAAATCGATAATCTTGAAGATGGTTATCGGTGGAGAAAATATGGACAGAAAGCTGTTAAAAATAGTCCATTTCCTAGGTTCGTTCTACTCTCATTAACCTTATTTTTTCAAAGCTCAAATTTAACACATGCACGGGTAATAATAATATGTTACTAGCTACTACTATAACTTTCTCCATGTCAAGCCTATATATAGGAATTTGTTACATTTTGTATAGCAAGAAAATTGCCTTCGATTGCCAATTCCCAATTCCCAATTCCCAATTGTATAACAAAGACTATTGAAAAGGCAACTAGTTCTCTTTCTATGCAATTAAAGTGCAACTGATCATTCCTATAAACTTCATATTGCATAATGTAATTAAGTTGGGGGACAATTAATTTCATGAAATCCGTATCCATCATGTTTCTTTCTTTTTAAGCATGACTATATATAGATTTAAAGCTTAGCATAAATTATATAAGTTCTAATTATTCCAATTGGCTTTAATTTCAAATAAACAATTTATAAGTTTGGTTAACTACTCTGGTTCCCAGAGTTTAACTTTTCATACTTATTATGTACTTATAAAGAATCAATTCTTCGTTCATACTTCATAGCAATATTTACAAAATTTCTTGCGAAATTTTGGATTTTTATGAGTCTCACTATGCACTTAGTTATATGTGGCCAACATATTAGCTCAGTATTATAAAATTTTCCTAGCTTTTGCTTATTAATTGTTACGGTAATAATGATATATATTGTGAATGTTTCGTCGACTTTTTACTTGTCAGTTACGAGAATAAATATTAGTGATAATTTTTTTTGAAAAAATGTGTAATAAATAGGGCTCTCCTATAATTTTTAACAATCTCATGTGTTGATAAGTTTTGCAATTGTAATATAAATTATATATACTTTTAAAAGGCTTAATTGTCCAGATAGATAGAAAACCTTAAAAATTGAAAGCACAAAAAATTATAGGGACCTAATTAGTGTGTGTTGAAAAAGAAAAAAGAAAAAAGAAAAAATTTAAGTCAGCCAATATAAACAATTAATATTCTTAAAAGACTTAATTGTCCTTTTATTTTGAGTCACATAACTTATCCGGTAAAAAACATTAAATCAAGTTTTATTTATATAAAGTTATAAAGGTTTGAGTTGTAAAAAGTCGAAAAACTTAATTTAAATTGTATTTAACCCCAATAAAGAATCTCACTCAATTATATATATATATATATATATATATATATATATATATATATATATGGTTAATGAATTTGCAGGAGTTACTATCGATGTACAAATAGCAAATGCATGGTGAAGAAAAGAGTAGAACGGTCGTCTGATGACCCAAGTATTGTAATCACAACTTACGAGGGCCAACACTGTCACCATGCTGTTGGCTTCCCCAGAGGAGGAGCAGGAGGTGGACTCATGATGATTAACCATGATCAGGCCGCAGCTGCCTTTGGTCCTCCTCCTAATTCAGCTTATAATTATCCAGGAATTCGTTTTCCTCAAGGAGCTACTCCTCGTATGATTCAGCCACCACAAATCTCAGCTGGTCATGAAGCTCCACAATCCCATCAAGCAACCCCCACAGATGGGCTGCTTGGCGATATAGTGCATGCATCCAGCTGGAATGCGTAATTAATTAACTTCATGCTAATTAATTTGAGGGTACGTACGTACTCACTCAACTATAGTATATATACATATATATTAACTTTCTTTTCTGTTTTATAATACCTATTATTAATATTCATCTTACTTACGCCATTCTCGTAAAAAATAATAATTGTATTATTTGTACATACTCCCTCCCCCGCTCCGCGCGTTCTAAATTATGAGTATTTATTTTTGTTGTATAATGAGGTGGAAGTACCAAGTTAAAGAGAGATATAAGGTTAATTACCACTGTACCACACTAACCTTAATTAGTAGTCATATTGTCATTATGACTGCCTAATTAAAATTATTCGAGTCGCCATAGAGAAATCAGCACCCAAGTGCTTAAATTGTGGGGCCTATAGCTAGGGGACCCCACCCCGTGGAGGGAAAAAGGACGGGCGGGGTAAACATCTACGCTAGTATTTTTTATTTACATTTAGTGCTAGATCAATATATGGCAGCTTTGTCCTGTTTCTTAATAGATCATGCATAGTTGCTTTTGAAAATATTTGTACTAACTGTCTTCCTAACTAACGATCTAAACGTAAAAGACATAAAAGTCCTTATAAATAATGAGCTTATTACATTTCTGAAGTTATTATGTTGTGTATCTAAGCTTGTATAACAAGTATATATGAACCTGTTTTTGAGCTTGTGACGTTTTATTAGATACATTATCTATAATACATGAAAATAAATTAAATTTAGCTAATTATGATATGTTTTCACATATGATGCAACTCTCCTTTTTCCCTTGGATATCTCGTTAGTTGACTAGTTGGAGGAATATTGTTGAATGCTAAAAGTTGTTCAAATTAAGAACTGTTAAAGGTCGTCATACGTACCAGAGCACTAAACTGCAGCAAATAGCAGGGTTTGGTCCAGTGACGGAACCAGAATAAAATTTGAGGGGGGTCAAAATTTGAGGATGGTTACCGGAGGTTTAGAACAGCGACGTGTAGGTTGCAGCGGCGAGGGAGCGGAGTTAAGGTCCTTGGGTTTGATTTTGACCCATATTGAAAAAAATAAAAAGTACATTAGCGACCCAATGCATACTGACAAGAGAAATTGTAAGTTTTCCAAGAACATATTCCACTAATATTAACTTCTAATCAGCCCTAAATAAAAAAAAATTAAGAATTAATTTGTCCCCCATTGCATTCCAGAGTCTTGTGTTCATAAATTATTGGAATTTAATATTACAAACACAAATGAGTTTATAGATAAATGCTTACAGAGTGGAGAACCAGAGGAAAAGGAAGTCCCAATTGGGGAAGTGGAATTGGTAATAGGAATCCGATAATTGGATGGCTTCTTGCTGTTGGGCTTGAGACAACACAAACATCTGCAAAATGTAATCTTGATAGTGTATATTAATTAAATAATAAATATTTAGTATTAGATAATATAATTTTCTAGAAATATAAATCTTGCAGCTTTCTGAATTGCGGGTGAGCTTACCAGGGATGGAAGTGTAGAGAGATGAAGAGACAGCTGCCATTATTTTATTGGTGGCGCCGGTCCAAGGAACGCTCTTTTTTCTCTCCTCCACCACCCACAACCCTTCTCTCTCAGCCCAGATTTATGCGGCAGGGGCAGGCGGCGGCAGCAGCAGCAGGCGGCAGTAATCTTCATCCTAGGGGGGTCATATGCCCCCCCTCGACCCCCCTGGTTCCGCCTCTGGTTTGGTCTAACTATATACTTGTATAATCCTTTAGCTTTAACTCTAGTTATAGATTTTTCTAGTGTTTATTCCAATTAAATGTATTTCTAGTCCTCCTTCATAGTTTCTATTATATTACTCAAGTTAAATGCTATATGACATCAACTCTCCACCAATTGAGAAACTTACTGTCGATATATGCATGCTTCCCCTTAACACATCAATTATATATATATATATATATATATATATAGAGAGAGAGAGAGAGAGAGAGGGGGGGGGAGGGGAGGGGAGGGGAGGGGAGGGGAGGGAATTTTCTCTAATTAACCTGGCTATAGCGACAGTTTGAATCGTTGCTATAGTCGGTATTCTGGTTTATGGCGACAGTTAAACAGACACTATAACCTAAAAAAACTTTTGCTATAGCACGATTGTGTACTACACAATTGTGTATATACATATAGTTATGTGTATATCGTCGTCGTGCATGTTATGGCGAATGTTTTTTTGGACTATAGCGCCGGTTCAACCGTCGTCATACACCAAAATATCTATGACGACGGTTGACCCGTCACCATAGTCCAAAAAAAAACGTCGCGACTGTGTATTACATATATACATTTTTTCCATATATATATTTCTTATCTAATTTAGAGTAATGCTACTATTACGTAAAATCGCTCACATACATATATATTGGTATGATCCGCATGATTTGTTCTGCACGTGGGTCATATCAATATGTATATGAGTATATATAAACAGTATGTGAGCTGTTTTTATGTGGTAGTAGAGTTATTGTCTAATTTAGTTATATGTTAGGATATTTTTGTGAATAGGCCGTGAACCGAATGAGAGTGTATGCCAAGCTAATTAGTTCAAGTCGTATTATTGTGAATTAAGGACCATTTTGGTCATGCATGCTCACTTCACGAATACAAATTAACAGCAATAGTAATTGAAGCTACAAGTGAGTCTCTTTCGACTTCGTTTACCTGTATGTATAGGCTTTTTCCTCTCATGTGTCAATCAAGTTGCTGACTCCATGACTCTATCCAACATATATACTACTGTTTCAGGCATTATTTTTACAAGGTTTGCATTCTTGAGTAATTAAGGTAAAGTATAAGTTGTATATTTACTGTTGGGTTGGCAGCTTCGAACTCAACAATCACTCTTTAAACATTACAAACTTTACAAGTATAAAAGAAAACGTGCAAATTCACTTCTTTTTTTGTATTTGTGAACACACACTGCAAACTAAATGTTAATATCAATATATTATATGGAGTAATATATATGAAATACAATATATAAGACTATTAATTTGTTAAGATGGGTTAGTACTTCGATCTAAGCTACTTTGCATTCTTATAGTTTTGTGTTTATGGGTTTCCATGTGAAGTAAATAATACTCCCTTTCCTTTCACAAAAAATAATTTTTATTTACTAAAAAATATAATAAATAAATATTAATCTTTAACAAAAAAAACTGTTTAGTTTTTATGCAAAGGAAGGAGTAGGAGTAGGAGCTAGGTGTGTCAACGTGGCGTGGAGGTTATGTAGCTTGGAGAGAAGTAGAAAGGTTGAAATCTGTGCCTGCTGCTTTTCCTTTCCTTTCCTTTCCTTTCCTTTATACTACATACTACCTTTTCTTTCTTCTTTTGTCCATCTTTTTACTTCCAGAATCCTTTCCCCATCACCACCTTATTACTTGTTTCTTTTCAAAAGATTTTTTGTCTACTCGTATCTTAATTCGACAAAGTGTTAGGCCCAATAGCTAGCTAGATAGCTAGCTTTATGGAAAATGGAAAATTACCAACAAAAAATTAAAACGTACGTACAGTAATTAATTCTTCTTCTTTTTTGATCGACGTACACTCTTTTGAATAGTACTCCCTATTTCTCTTCTTTAATTTCTTCGCCAAGCTTTTACCATTAATTAATTATAAATAAATATTCTTCCATCGTCAACCATTTATTAATTAAAACATTTTAATTAAAGATGTTCTACTTATTTACTTTTTTTATGATCACGTATATTTGAAATAAATAAATAACTAAAATAAAAGATTTCTACGTACTTCACAGTGCATGCATGGTCATATAATTGTGCATTCAACATTTGATTCAATAGTTAAGAGCCAGCTTATGAGTTGATAATACATGCAGTATTAATTAATTTCCATATTAATAATTAGTATATATTATTAGAATAGTGCTACAGACACAAACTATTTTATAAATATTTTATAAACTGCTGATGTGGCATACTTCATCTCAGCGTATTGATCAACAAATTGTTTCAATATAGTCTTCGGTCTCACACAATATGCTGAGGTAGAGTATGCCACATCAGTAATTTATAAAATAGTTTGTGTTTCTAGCATAAATTCATATTATTATGCATGCAATTAATTAATTTGGCAATAGATAGATAGATAGCTGTCATTTTCTTACTTAAAAACTTGGATCGAGTAATTATTTAATTAGCTCTTTTATGTGAACTTGTATAATTAATTGATAATAAAAATATAAATAGGTAAAATTATAAAACACTGATCATGTTTAATTTTGATGCCCATATTGAGTTTTTCTTATTTAATTGATTGAAATGCTAACAGGAAGAAATTAAAATAAAAAGGTCGGGCCAGTGGCGAAGTCATAAATTTGTATCAGTGGAGTCGAAATTATTAATAAGTTACAAAAAAAAATTGGCGAGGGTTAGGGGCCAGCGCGTCCGAGACAATTTTTTTTAATACTTTATACTTTTTGGTATATATATATATATATATATATATATATATATATATATATATATATATATATATACAATGAAAGTATAATGAGTAATAATATATGGTATATATACACTATATTGACTTATAATACATTTTTTTAATCACAACTGTTCATAAGTAAGTAATTTATTATTTATTTTTAAAAATAATATAAATTAGATTATTATTTAGTTTAAAATATTATAGAGAGATACATATATTGAAAGGATATGAGTCATATGTGATTAAAATTTGATTGATAAAGTTATAAAATTTTAATTTGACCCCGTATAATAAAAAATTATAAATTTTTAGTAGGGTCAATTTATATAAAATTTATCTTGCATTATAAAGCAAAAAAAAAAATTCACAAAGTTGACGTAGCTTCGCCACCGGGTCGGGCAAAGAAGATTTGAAGGCCTCTCCGTTTCAAATAAATTGAAGAGTCTTTATTTCATAATTTAAATTTAAAATATGTTAAAATGTGATGTCATAATAATAGACAAAAAAAAATGATGATGACCGACTCTCCGTTCTAGTATTTGAAATGGAGCCGGAGTGGCCCTGCTCGCGTAAACACCATCCATCCAATCACATGCATAATGTCATTTTCCAGCTACAGATCATATCACGATTAAATACTAACCGTACGCGTAACACTTTTTATATTCGTCTCGTCTGACTCATTGCCGTACTCTGAGACTTGTTAGTCGGCCGCCGTATTCGCTGGATGCCATTCCTCGGCGATTTAGTATTTATTTAAACGTACATCGTTGTTGTCTTTCTCGTTGGCAATATATAAATATCTTACTTACCGTCTTAATTATTGAGGTTTGCAAATGAATACTCCCTTATATTTACATTATTTAACATTTTTTCTTTTAATAATTAAGAACATCTATGACATCCATAACTAAATTTGTCAAGTTATTATTACAAAAATTCATTAAAAAAAATATGTCTAAATATATGTCATGTATAATTTTAATATAAAAAGTAGGTATTCTCATCCTTTCTTTTTTGGTGGGGGTGGGTAATAGAAGGGTACTTTGAATTTTTTTTTGGATAAGATTTTTTTATTATAGCTTTTGATTGTAAAAGACTGAAAAAAAATGTAGGGCTTTTTTGGAGTTGGAGAGTATTCCAAATAGATAGTGTTAGGGTTATTAACATCCCATCAAGTTTAAGATCCTAAATAAATTACGACTCGTCAATTTGTTACATGAATTTTTTCGAAAGACCAAAGAGTTATAAATTTAATGGCAATAAAAAATTAAAAATATTCAAAGTAATAAAATTAAAATATTTAGACGGAATTCTTGCAAGTCCAAAATTATTAAAGAAGTGTACATCTGTAATTTGATTAGCACAAGCTTAAAAACTATCCTGCTTTTCACGAGTATGCACGTGAAAAACACGTGTATGCATTTTGGATACAAATAATTTAATTGGTTGGAAAAAAAAGGGCCATAAAAAACAAAAATAGATGCATTAGAATAAGGGATACAATACATTTTGATTTATGAATTTAAGAAGTTATTCTAAATGAATTTATGAAACCCAAAAATAGAAAAATTAAATTTAAAAAAAAAAAAAACTCTTTGTCTGGTTATATTTTGGTATGGTATGGTATTGATTGATATGAGGATTATTATGTTATGATTCTATGTTTAGATTGAGTGAATGAAATAAAGAAATAAATAAAATAAAAATAGTGTATTTGATGATCGATCATTTTGGAAGATAAGAATGAAAATTCATTTCATTTTGTTGTTTTTTTCTATGTGGAGAAGGTAGAATTAAATACATTCCAATAGAATGGATATATGTAATAATTTTGATATGATATAACAATACCCACCACCAACAATAATCACACATGCATGCATACACTTAAAATACATTAAAATCATTCAATTTCGTACGTCTTCTATTATATTCATTTAATCCAAACGCAAACACAGCGTAAGGTTAGAGGAAAGTGTACCTAACATACATACATACACACCAACCAACCATTATTGACATTTTTAAATTTAAATGGAGTCACTAATCAATGATATACTACTACTACTACTACTATGTCTATTTGTGGAAGAGGAAGGAAGGAGATTCAAAGCCTTGGGCTATCTAAAGGAAGGAAGGACACCTCATACATAGTACGTACGCACTCTCAATACCCAATTAATCCCGGCCCATTTTGTACGCAGTTTCAATACCAATTAATAGCGGCCCATCATCTGATTATACACTTCCTTCCCTAGTGCCCCAATTGGCCGGCCGGCCAACCTGCCTGACCGACCGACCGACCCTACTTCTCCATCCCTCAAATATTTCTATGCATCAATTAATAACCTTTTCTGAACAGTTCTTCTAAAAAATTTACTGTTCTAGTAAACCATTTTACTTAGAATAGTAAAAAAAAAAAGTAATAACAATTAACAGTAATAATAATAATAATAATAAAAGGATTCTAATTAGGCTGTCCCACTCGGGCCAATAGCTATTTGATACGCTTATTGGTTTCATGAACTAGACATTACTTACCTTTCCTTTTAAAAGGAGAAACTAGACCTACCGGAGGTTCAGTAAGGACACACACACAAACACATATATATCCGGTTCAGTAAGGACACACACACACACACACACACATATATATATATATACACGCCTTTCATATTCTTCTACCTTTTTTGTCAAAGTCTTAGCAAGTTCTAACCAAGGGAAAAGAAAGAAAGAAAAAAAACAGTAGAGGTGATGTTTGATCTTTTTGTAGTGGCTGCTATCTATCTATCTATCTATCTATCTATCTATCTATCCAGCATACACCCTATTTGGGATCAAATTTAGACAAAAATCAAATATGTTGCACCAAACAAATTATGGCAAACACGGAAATTTACACCCACGTCTTTTTTTTCCTTCTAGTTACTGCAAAATACTATTTGAGTCTTGCATTATTATGTATTACTACGTTGATGCTCTAACCCTGTTAGTTAATTGCTTTAGAAACTTCCCACCCAGACCAACCGGAAAGAAACATTAGACTACATTACACTTCCTATTCAAGCAATTAACAAATTTGGTGCCCATTTGAAAGTCATATTGACTTGTCTGTCTACTCCCCCCAAAGCACTTTTTGACACTGAATAATAATTAATATTACATCCATTTCTTTTTTTTGTTTTCTTAATCCAAAACGGCATCCAATTCCAATCTTGTGCAGCCCTGCTCGAGAATATTCAAATCTTGCTGCTATAAGCTTATGAAATTAGTAATAGATCCTCTCTGTGCTTGGTGCAAGCTGACTCAAGTGACATAAAGTCAGAAATATCAAAGAGGAGAAAAGGTAAACCAAACTATACGCAATGCACCCGAACAAGCCCTACATAAATCTAAGTTAAAGAAAGGAGAAGATTCACATTCAACAAAGAGTAAAATGCATTGCCAAGTCAAGTCGACCATACTACTACTATCATGAGCTCGATCCCAAAAAGTTTTCTAAGTTTGCTAACCATTTCACACAGAGGACTCCCCTGCCTTAAACATCAGAGTTCTTATTCTAACTAAGCATGTTAACCAAATAGTTGTTTTTCCCCCATGACAAGTTTGAACACAATTCAAGGAAGAACAAGGAACTAAAGTGTTTGATGATTCTAATTTCTCAGATGAAATCAAGTCTATGAATTTGAAGTTCATCAGAAGCTATTAGTGTAGTAGATTCCAATACCTCCCGACTGAGTAAGAGTACTTGATTCAGTGTCTTAAATGGCCAAATTAAAAGGTCCACAATAAAAGATATAATTCAAGAAGAAAGAGATCAATGAACTTAAAATGGAGGCATATTCTTCGAAAATGCAAAAGTAAGACGGAATAAATAAACAATCAAGGTCTATACGCAGCAATGAAATTGTTACCTCTGTAACATCCTTAAATTTCCAGGCAAAATCTATGATAAAGCATATAGAGAAATGGTGTCCACCAACTGCTCTGTATACTCTACCATCTTCAAAGAACCACTAGCAAAAAACAAAGCAAAAAAATAGAGATTTTGGAGATAAGTGCACCAAAATAACTCATGCTTGTGTCTGCTTTAATCTTAGTAGATGAACTGGTTGTTCTCAGCTGCCTCGTCTTCTTCAGGAGCAGGTAGATTAAGATCAATTAAATCATGATTATCAGCTGCCTCTTGATTGATTACTGGAGTTCGACTACTAAAGTCTTCAGAAGCATTAATAAAATGAGATCTCTTGTGACCCCCTAAAGCTTGGCCCGACTTAAACATCCTGAAGCAAAATGGGCACTCATGTCCTTTGCTTTTCTTGGATTTAACTCTCTTTTCAACATTGCTAGACAAATGTTTCTTGTTACTGAAACGTTCACCAAGCTTTCCAATGGTTATGGAATCAGGAGTTATGTCATCATCCTCTAGACTGTTCTCACCACTTTCGTACCTAGAAGCAAAGGTCGCACTGGTCTTTCTGTGGCATGGTCTATGTCCCCCAAGAGCCTGGTGAGAATTGAAAGTCTTGTTGCAGTTCAAGCACTCATATTTGCTTCTTTTGCGAACATTCTTGCTTAGTTCTCCTCCCGAAGAATTATAAATCATTTTCTTAAGAGATTCCTTGCGAAATTCAGGACTATCGGAACCATCTCTAGTTCTCTTCTTAGAATCATACTTCACTGACTTTGAACTTGAGCCAACTTCACCAAACCCATTTTCCTTGGTCAAAACCTTGCCTGGGCCAGTTTCATAAGATTGTCCCCTATTGAAACCTTTGCCCAGTTCAGCATCAGAAACCTCAACTCCGGCTCCCTCACGAACTTTAGGCGGCTGCTTATATCCACCACCGTATCTGAGAAGCTCGTCAACTGAAATGTCTGATTCAACCTTTTTCACTCCTTTTCTGAGATACCCAGAATAAGAATTCTCCAACTGAACACTCTCAGCATCAAAAGCACTCGACTTTAACTTCCTAGCCCCTCCTAGTTTCTTGATTTCCAGAGTCTCACCACCAAAACTCAAACCACCCTTTCTACCAATTTTCATGTCAATTGAGGAAGATTTAGCCTCTAAAACAACTGAGTTGTTATCGGAAGATTCCACAACTGAATTGATACCACCCCAATTCCCAGAATCCCTAGACAACAACATCAAACACATAGCAACCTCTTCCTGTTCTTGCTCATCAATCTCAGAAACAGATGAAGAGCCATTATTATTATTATTACCCAAATTAAAATGAGAAGATTTGACAACAATTCTCTTGTACCTCTTGCTTTTGGATCTTGTTTGGCGCCTCAGATCCTCAGCCTCAGTGTCAGAATGACTGTCCATCACTAGCTTGGGATTCTCACTTGTCCAAGAATGATCGTCCTTCAAAACCCTCTCTTTCTCAGAGTGACAAGCCATGTGCCCACACAATGCTTTCAATGATTGAAACCCTTTACCACATTGCTTGCAAACTCTCTCCTGCGGCGAAGGAAAAGTTGAATCCACAGCCCTCCATGTCTTCTTTGGGTTCTCTCTGAGTCCATAGCCAGAAGGGCCACCAACTTCATTATTAGTTCCCCCCGCTAATTCTCTCTTCAAAATGCTTCCACCAATCAAAGGGGTTACCTTTTTCATGCTCATGGGTTCAAGAATTTCACCCGATTCAGCTGAGTTCGCTGCTCCAATTACATGACACCTCATGTGACCTCCCAGTGACTTTCCACATGGGAATTTCTTGTCGCACAACTTGCACACAAACCTCAATTCTGGATCCATTGATTGATTTTATCACTCAATAATAATAATAATAAAACGACAGAGAAATCAAGATCAGTTAACCATCTTTGATTAAAAATCATGAAACAACGCTACATTAATTTCTTGATGGATCCCATCCCAAATGTATGTATGGAGCAAAAACAGAGAAAATAGAAAACAGAACAGACCCAGATCAAAAAACCAAAGTTGGAAAAAAGTTCAAATCTTCGGGACACAAATCAGAGCAAATAATCAGGGGAGAAGATTAAAGTGGTGAGATGTGACAGTTTGGGTAAGTACAGATCAGACCCACAACAAAAGGAGACCCTTTGAATTCCATATCTATGAAATCTCTCTCCCCTATTGAATGTTTCAAAATTTGGAGAATTCAATGAGGAAAATCAAACTTGGAACAGATGGGTCGCCATCTATCAAGATAAACAATTAAAACAGACACCCTCACTTTCTCTCTCTACATTTGTAGTCGGAGGAGAATTCCATGCATGGAAGCAAATACCAACTCTATTCAATTTCTATATATGAGAATGAAAAACTAAATATGTGGGGGAGCACGTGTACTCATGAAAGAGAGAGAAGTTTGTTGTTACGATCGGACGGACGGTCAAGATTTATTGAAGATCCCAATGTCTGAGAGATTGACACGTAGAGAATGTAGTGGGTATTATAGTGTAGTACTACTCTACAACATAGCAGTGAACACCCCAAACCAAACCAAACAAAACGCGACCAAAACTTCTGGGACCCTTCATTTGTTTTTGCTCTTATTCAGCTCACACCCATGAAAGATCCGAATCTTCAGCCGTTATTGTACTCTCAAATTCCATATTTGCCCTTATACAATAAATATATACATACATACATGCCCATATGTATTAAGCACACTGTAACAGATCCCTCATAAAAGGTAGAATATAGTTTTACCCATACACTATTAACTTTAAAATAGGAAAACATGGACGTGTGAATATGCCTCTATGGACTAAGATTAGATCAAATTTTGATAGAACTCGTGTAACATGTAGTATAACTTGAGCATTTTAGTAACCGGGTCTCAAATCCATGTAACTAGAACTCGTCCTTTTGGAGTAATTTTAATAAAGGAGTGCTATTTAAAGAGTAATACTATTTAAGAGGAATGTTCTTGATCCTTACTCTCTCTCTCTCTATATATATATATATATATATTTTCATTATTCATTAGCCTCTTTTAGTGTATAAAAATCTATAACTCCAAAAGGTCTCTATAAAGTTATGAACCAACTGAATAGTAATATACTTATCAAGGGACCCTACATAATTGAAATGGCAAATTTACAAAGAATGACGAAGTAATTTGGTGGAGATTTTGCTGACAATTTGCAAAAGTTGTGGAAAGAAGCATTTTAGCTTTCTTGGTAGAGATACTTTGATTTGTACTACTACTACATAATCCTAGCTACATGTAGAATTTGTTTGTTTGTTTTATATGTTGCGATTGGATTGGATTGGATAGGCAAGTTGAATTAATTATATTAATATGGATGGGTTTGCCTTGTGTGAAGATAATTACAATTTGGCCGGGGCTGATCCATTTCATGGCTGGTTGGCTGGCATCCAACCTCTTGACCTTTCTCATATACTACTACTATATAGTACTAACAGTAATAGTAGGTTTTAACTTCTGCTCTTGGTTTGGTTTGGTTTGGTTTGGTGGGGATTGGATTTAACAAATCCACATTGAATTGAATCCCAGAATTCATAAAAACAACCCTTACTTTGCCCCAATCATAAATAGTGCGGAGTCGATTCTTTTTCTTTACTTGGAAGGAAATTTCACGCAGATTTACCTTCTTACTGTTGGCAAATCCACCTCACGATGCTGCTAAAAAGAAAAAATCAAACACATCTTGAACCATTTCTTAGTGGAGTGGTTCATCATGTAAAATACAAGAGCAGTTTTGACTGCTCAAGTCAATTAAAATTTTATTATTATTTTCAAATTTAATTATACTACACAATTGACACGCGTAGTATACTACAATTCATACCAGTAAAACGCTCAGCTGTTAATATTCAAGTATAGAAGTACAATTTCTTTGCAGAGCATGAGCATATACTCTTACAAGAGATGATGCAATCAATAAATATTGCCATACACCCAGTTGAAAATTTTCCTATAATGAGACAACAAAATTGGGCTGGGATTCTTCTAAGTTGTAAGGTTTGTGCAATTGACAAAATAAATAAAGACGATATTCAATTCAGAATACCTCAAACACAAAATGAATGTACATTTTGAGGACTCCTATGCGATGGAAGTTTCTTGTATTCTCAAAGATAATCATGGCAACGCATTCTCAGCTCACCAGGCTCTCATCAGCTCTCACTGAAGTTAATATGCAAAAGCTAGATACTCTGGACTCACCAAGACATAATACATGCCCAATTTTCTTTGCTAGCCTCTCTAGCTAATGCTCTTGTCATTGCTAGACTTGCTGTTCCAAGTGCATGGTCCAAATATCTCTTCCATCATATTACATGTTGGTAGGAGATCAACAGATTTCAGAAACCCCGCTGAATATGTGGCATCCACAACCTTGGCATCACAAGGCTCCGATGCATGTTGAGGTCCAAACCTATCACTACACCCATCACCATTCCCAAGCACAAATTTTTGCCAAGCGACGTTAACCTTTCTCTCTTGTAAAGTAACCCTTTCACCAATTGAATAATAAGAGCCAGTCATATAAGGCTGACCCTCAAAAGAAATACACGAGTCCTCTTGAACATCCAAAAACTCCTTGAAGCTTCCTAGAGATCCATCCATGTGATGTTGCATGACATCAAGCCTGTGATCATCAAGAGAATTTTCATAATTTTCCTTTGACATGTGATATTCTCCATTAGCATTCTCAGTTGAATCCACCACATTAACTAGCAAATTATCATCACCATCATCGTTATCATTGTCCTCATCATTGCCATTGCTGCTGTTGTCGTCGTCATCACCATATTCATTTGGGGAATCATCTCCATGGTCGACTCGAACATCTTGATTGATGAAAGATACAACTGCTAAATTTTCATCTTCTCCTATTACACTAAAGGGTCCTTCACCATTTCCCTTCCACTCATCATCGTCACTGTCAATATCCAACCAGCTAGATCTGTTCTGAGCAGCCCGCCTACGAAGCATAAATACATTGAAATAATAGCTGACAAGTTCCCATTTTGTTCGAGAAGGAAACATTGCTGAGAGGTGCACCCAGAAATTCTTTCCATGCAACACAGGATTAAAATAAACAACTTCATGAAACAACCGTTCTTCTTCTTCGGTCCATTTATGTGCTACCTCCTCTCCCATCTCAAGGAAACCCAAATTCACAAATTTCTTAATCCCAATTGCTGCTTTTAATTCTTTTCGTGCCTCCTTAACATGCTGTTGCACACATCTAATAGAGCCACCATCCAAACAGCTGCAATCCAGTCTGCAATCTTTAGTTTTACCAAGATCAGCTGGAAAGTTTAAGTCAGGCATGGGCATGACACAAGTCCCCTGCTGCATTAACCCCCCATTGTCATCATTATCACCATTGATATAATGTTTCCCAACAACCTCTGGATCCCATACTGGGACATCAGCTTGATGATCTGGTCCAAGAGGAACTTCTTTTCTGGGAGAAGAATTCAACAATGATGAATGTAGATCCTCGAACTGCAGTGCATTACGTCTAGGGAAGCTGAAATCACAGTATTCTGGAAAAACAGACGAGCAGAGAACCACCCCAGATCTGGCATACTCCTCACTAGTACTGGTCACCCATGAAATACGTGCACTGGTCTCAAACTCCTTGCTATTAAAATCTGACACAACATTACTATTATCATATTTGCATTGAGATTCACAAAAAATTCCCACAGTTTCACCTATGTCATAAAAGATAACATCATCACTTAAGTAAATTAATAGGAAGTGAATGTCCTGGTCAGGTCAAAACCACACACTAATAAAATGCAGTAAAGACGCATGCATAAAGGCTTCATTGAAGACAAACAAGTGCTGTTTTCATGGAGAAATGGTTCTGTTTAACCATCTAAATCAAAGGCTTTCTACTTTTGACAATATATTGCTAAACTGGAGCTAATCAAATGATTATTTCATTGACCAAGAGGACATTATTATTTGTAATTTACTCCGACACAGACATTTTAATCCAATAGCTGAAAGGAAACAAAGGAATAAAAAAACATGGACTTTGTGATAACATAAACATGCTACTGTTATACGATAACTCTAACTCCATGTTTTTTCATACAAATGACCAGCCCAAACTTCCCAAAAGAGAAGGGGGGAAATCAATTTACTATTAGGGAAAAAGATTAAAATTAGTCCATACAAAAGTGTCCATTATAAGATTATATTTACTACTACTATAAGTTTCAGGGTAAGGGGGTCATCAAAATGAAAGGACAATAAAAAGTAGATTCAAGAAGGTAATAGCGGTACTCCAAATGTTTTTTTTTATTCTAAAAAAAAAGATGATGACTTCTTACCTGATAGGTCAGCTTTCTGAGAGCCTCCGTCAGGAGGATTCATCTCAGTAAGTGAAGTCAACTGCTCAATAGATTGCAATTGTTTTGGGTGCTTAAAGGACAATTCCTGCAAATCCCCCTCATCAAAAGATCGTTTCAGACCCATTATGGCCTGCAAGACAATCATTAAGAGAGACCACAAAATTGATGGGGATACCAAAAAAGAAAAGCATCACTCTCTATTAATCCATTCGGTACAAATAATAAGAGCAGAAACAGTTAGCAACAGCCAGTATATTTCAACTTACACAAGCAGAATCAAACAAAACTACCCAACATCAACACATGAAGACATGGAAATGCATGACTTCGTTTGACAAACTACTGTATCAGATATATGATATCTTATCCCTTTTTGGGTCTGTGTTATGCTGCGTAAGGGACACATCAACAACAGGAAATCATGAACTACAGGCTTTTTCTTTAACAATGCCCTTTAAATAATAAGGTAGGATATCCTTAGATAATCAAAACAAGCACAAAAGGCAAATATATATGCCTTAGTCTGCAAGTTCAAATAAAGGAAAACATGAAGACATGAAATAATTGAATAATCAGTTTAAAAAGAATTAAGAACAACATTATAAACTCACAACCCAGGTGCCCCAACAAAATTTTTAAACGTTGTATCAACATCAACCATTTTCCCACCTCAGACTTTTGCAGAGCAATCTAATCTATTACTCGAGAAAAATCAAACACTACACTAACAAGGAAAAAAATCTCGATTTTGAAAGCATCCTAACTTGACTATAAATGCCATGCAACGAGGTCATTTATGAGCTAAGAACATGGGTACTTCTAGAAGAAGTTGTTTAGGTGTTCATTGGAGTCCGACACATCAAATACTACTGAACATGCGTCTGTCATGTCTATATGACGAACCAATAACTATAACATTAGATTCTAAGGCAGCCAGAAAATCATTATAAAATACACCCGTCGGTACATTACCGGTAAATCTAATTTGTGAGGTAATGACTTTATCGTGGAGGTAATGACTTTATCGTGTAGCAAAAGAGGTATTTACGTCAGGAAAGACAATATCATTATTATTTAATTTTAACATGGTAATTTTTTATCAGGGTAATTTCAGTTAGGATAAACCATGGCCTCTCTGCACTACATCGAACGTACGTGACACAATAAAAAAAATATTTAAGCCCGCTAGACCGAAGACTGACAGTGCAAGTAAGGTTCAGCAACATGTGTATTAAAATAATTGCATTGCTCCCATCATGCTACTCAGCTTTCAGCAATTCATGGCAAAGATAAATAACTGGCAACTAATAGAAACAAAATCTATTGATTATTTTAGCAATGCAAAACAAAATAGACTTCTAATGGTACCGATAGCTTCCAACAGTAAATCTGAATAAGAACAAGACCAATAACAGCTTCAATTTGATTAGAAAATGAAAGACCTTTATATGCATTTATTACTGAAGCATGCCTCAAACTTTTGTTTTCTTTTTCGTGGAGTGGGGTAACAATGTTGATACTACTATGTACTAACTCTCCCAACACAGCTTGAGCTACACAGTTCCAAAACGAATCACAGGGTAAAAGACTAAAGAGTAAGTATTTCAAGTGCATGTAGCTACTTTTGGAGTATCAAAATTATCAGCTGAAAAAATTAAAAAAAATGATATTAAGATAAGATGGAAAGCAGTATTCATGATAAAAATTAATATATATACATACATATATATATATATATATATATATATATTGAATGCAAGCACACACATGGGAAGAATTGAAATTCAATAAACCAATGACCTAAAAATCAATTCTAGACGGGATTCAAACTAATTGCAGCAACAACAAAAATTCCCCAAAGTTCATTTGAAGCCCTAACCCTAGGTTTTAAAATTTGTTCGGAAATTTACAGAATTGCAATAAAAATTTAGAGCAAACCATTATTAACGAAGAAACTTACCAAAACCCTCAATGAATTTACAGATCGAATGGATCTTACGACACGAACGCTTCAAAAACCCTAATATTAGCGAGGGTCAAATCTCTTAATGTTTTTAGGAGAAATCAATAGGAGGAGTTAATTAAAAAAAGAATACAAATAGATAACGGATAGATAGAACGGAGGATTCGAATTTAAAAGATGTACGTCGGAAAAATTAAACCCTAACCCTAGATTTATTTAGAATCAACGGGGAGAAACAAAAGGAAGATCGATCGATGGAGAATTAATAGAACAAAAAAGATGGATATTTGGAATTAAAATTAAGAGGCTAAATCAGAAGAGATCGAAGTTCGAACAGAGAGAGATTTGAAGGTATACGACGATGGAGGACGATAAGATACGGTTCGTGTTTTTGTAAACGACGGAGGGTCCGACTACAAAACGGGTTAATCCGGTTAACCCACGTGACATGGTTTTAATACAAAAGCCGGCCCGAATGCACGTGTATTTAACTGAATTTCGAACGTGCTAATGCTATTACGTTGACAAATGAAGTGGTTCAATTTATTTTTATTTTATTTTATTTTATTTTTTGACAAATTTTGTAAAAAAGTCGAGAGAGATATGTGTTTATTAAAAAAAATCCTAATTACAAATATGATAGAGTTGAGAAAGAACCTTCTCAATCTATTCGAGATTAAAATCCATTATGAGAAAAAATCTTAATCTAAACAGTTTATATGTTTGGTAATTCGAAACTAAAATATTAAAAAAATAAAAAGTTACGAAGTATTTTGTTAGTGTCGGACACAAAAGAAAATAATAAAAGGGTTAAAAAATAAATAACTTGCTAATTTTTTGAGTGTTGTGTGTGAGTTGTTAATATAAAAAGGAAAAAAATTAAACTTTTAAAAAATATATTATTAATATTCAAAAAAAAATTATATGAGATTGTTTTTTGTGGAATTGATAGCTAATTTATTGATATTGTGACAAAAGTGCTGATATCATGTAATACTCAGTAAATAAATTAAATATTTAAAAAAAACACATATTAATTTGTCCTTATATTATATTTAGGTTAAATTTAAGTGGACTAATAATAAATAAGAGATTATATTAGTTTTGTAAGACCCCAACTTTTTATTAATAAAATCAAATTTTCTCTAAATATTATTGTGAATAATAAGGGGTTAATTTGATATAATACTTTGGTTATGGGTGAAATGTGCAAATTTTACAAAATAAGCAAGTGGTTATAAAATATTCATTTTGTCGGGGAATATTCGTTTGGTCGTGGAATATTCTTGCAGTCGGGGAATATTCGTACGACGGCGCAGCCTTGTGTGGGCCCCATAATGGAAAGCGATTGGATGAAGAAAACAACAAGTATAAGTTGTTTATAAATAAACGGCGTAATTGTTACCGTTAATTAGACCTGGCAAATCGGCCCAAAGCCCGCGGGCCGGGCTGGCCCGCCCGCCAAAACCCGGGCTTTGGGCCACTGTTTTTAAGCCCATGAAAACCCGGGTCGTTTTGGCCCGGCCCGTTTTTGGCCCGGCCCGTGGAGGCCAGGCCCGCGGGCGCCCGGCCCGCCCGCCAACAAATTTTTTTTTTTTTTTTTATAAAATAAAGTGTTAGGTTGTGAGGCTTGAACACAAGACTTGTAAGTAAATAAATAAGAGTTCAAACCAACTGAGCTACAACAACTATTTGTTTTTAATGTAATCTTCAATATATTTTAACTATAATTAAAAATTAATTAATAATACTAATTTATAATACTATTACAATTTTAATTAATTGAGATATGTAGTTAATGTATGTAATTAATTAATCGTGTTTGTTTGTATTATTGTTTATTATTAATTATTTTATTATTTTTAATATTTATTATTATTATTTTTGGTGTAACAAAGAGTTTGTAAAAAAAAAAAAATTTAATGGTCGAAGCCCGCGGGCCGGCCCGGCCCGCCCGCCACGAGCCACGGGCCGGCCATTTCCAGCCCACCAAAATTCGGGCCTTTTTGGCCCGGCCCGGCCCGGTCAGCCCGTTTGCCAGGTATACCGTTAATACTGTTGGAATACCCGGTGGTTAAAATACAATAGCACATGGTATTGCACCAATTATTGATTTTTACGTAAGAAGACACTACTCAATAATTGTTACAGTAGTTATTGTTCAATATTTTATTTTATTGATTCAATAATTGCTGCGTTGATATTTTATATTATTGTTGTTTCAATAATTGTTACAGCACAGTATTTTTCATTATCAGATCAATAATTCATATTATTTGAATAATATTATTAGATAACATTATTGGTAATGTCTTGAAAGTTTTGTCTAAAGAGAGGTTTGGTCATCTAATTACGCGCCAGTAAGGAGAAATCCTTATTGGAAAGCCCCCTCTTTCCTGGGAACGGCCTGGTTGTCATAAATGTGATTCTGTAATATTATTTATGAATAATTAATTATTGATTTATATGATAAGGAAATATTTATTTTATGTGGATATAAATGAGGGATATATTTTTGTGGTTAAAAATGAAGGAGTTAATGTTGAGGTTTTTATCAGTATTTTTGTCGGAATGGAGGTATTAAAAATTAGGGTTTTTGAGATATTTTGTGGGGGTTATAATTTTAATCTGACCGTTGGATCGTGGTAATTTTTGGATATGTTATACATATATAAGTTGAGTATATGTCCACAAATTTTGAACCGTTAAAAATGAACGTATGATTTATTATGAATTTTACGAGATGACTTGTTCAGAAATTGTTGAAGTTTCAGAATTTATCATTTCGGTAGAAATTCTAGAATTGGTGGACCCCACTCTTGGTTGGTGAAAAAATGTGCTCAGATTTTTATTCAAATGTGGTGGGTGGGAATAGTAGCAGGTAAAACCATCAGGTTGTAGGTTAAGTCTGCTTCGGCGTGCTAACATTTTCCTATAAATAGAGGGCTAAGTTAGAATTAAAAATCACACCAGAATTCATAAGTTTTCTCTCTTTCTCTCTCTAGATTATTGAGTGTATTTTGTGAGTATTTAGATACTTTAAAAGTTGCTATTCAGCACAAGTTTCATTCAGTCTCATATCCGATATTCAGTCAGAAGTACGGTTATTTTGAGATAAGGGATATTATTTTTTTATTAAATGATATTATTTTCTTCAATATCATTATGCTAAAATATTGATATAAACTTTTTATCAAATTTGAAACTTTTTGTGTCGGAGTTACTATTCACGTATACGGCACTATTCACGTATACGGCACTATTCACGAATACGACACTATTCACCGAAAAATAAAATTTTCTTCTTTTTGTCCAAGTTATCTATTATGGTTACTATCTTTGATTGTATCCATGTTTTGATCTTTATTTTTGAATTCTGCTTCAAAATTAGTTATTATGGGGTATTATTGAACTTAGATAAACTGTAATACGAATCCCTAATATTTATTCTTTTATCTCACTAGATTCGTTTTCTTTAAGATATTTTTCATCATCCTCAGTCCTGAATGATGATATTATTAAATATCTTTGGCCTGTAGTGCAAAGATGTATGATTACCTGATGAATATCTTTGGCCTGTAGTGCAAAGATGAACAGGTGTTGAGATGAACATGACTGACTGGTGTTATAAATGAATATCTTTGGCCTCTAGTGCAAAGATGAATATTTGATTAAAGATGGTTATTGATTGTTGTTACAGGGATAAAATATTGATGATGGACTTTTAAATCTTAGAAGATAGTAGAACTCATTCTCTACTTGACTCTTCTAATGGTTTGCTGTTTCCGCTGCAGTTATTGATCTAAAACTTGTTGTCGATTATATTCTATCAGATTTTTCCCTGTTGAATATTGTGACGCCCCCAAAATTAGGTATACATCACCCATCTTGGGTCGCCAGATACATGGTACAGAATTCAAATACAACTTACTAATACAACAGTCGTGTACAATACGACAAAACATAAACTGTGAGTTTGAATACAAATATTGTCTTCTAGAGAGTATCCATACTCAAAAGGAGTCCTTATTACAATTATTATCACACTATTACATAGAATAGTGAGGACTACTAATGCTATCATATGGTCCATCACTCCGTTTTCCGACTCGTCCCAACTATATTCTCATTTCCTGAAGAGAACCGTGAAAGAAAGAGTGAGCTCAATTAGCCCAGTAAGAAATATTATGACTAAGATAATGCAGAATAAATTATCATTAGTTTTCTACAATGTTAAACTGATAAAATACAATAGACATCAAGTTTAACTGCAGCGGATCAAGTAATCCATTAAAAGAGTCAAGTAGAGAATAAAATCTACTATCTTTTATGATTTAAAAGGTTTTTCATGACTTTTATCGCTGGGACTCAGCTTAATAAATAATACACATCATCGAATCACCCCTACACTACGGCCAAGGATATTCTTTAGTATCACGACCACGAATTATCCATGCACTACGGGCCAAAGATAATCGTGTTTTCATCAACGGTCCTGATCATGCCATAAAATAATTCATCTTTGCACTACAGCTAAAGAGAATTCATAGCCATAGTCATACCAAAAACAGTCCATCAATGCATTACGGCCAATGAGGACTTTTTCCACATCATTTGTAACATTACGGTTATGATTATACCGAATAATCCCTGGTCATAATCATACCAAGTTCATCTATGCACTACAGGCCACAGATGATGTAAGACCCCAACTTATTAATGAATAAAATCAAATTTTCTCTAAATATTATTGTGAATAATAAGGGGCTAATTTGATATAATACTTTGGTTATGGGTGAAATGTGCAAATTTTGCAAAATAAGCAAGTGGTTATAAAATATTCATTTTGTCGGGGAATATTCGTTTGGTCGTGGAATATTCTTGCTGTCGGGGAATATTCGTACGACGGCGCAGCCTTGTGTGGGCCCCATAACGGAAAGCGATTGGATGAAGAAAATGACAAGTATAAGTTATTTATAAATAACGGCGTAGTTGTTACCGTTAATACTGTTGGAATACCCGGTGATTAAAATACAGTAGCACACGGTATTGCACCAATTATTAATTCTTACGTAAGAAGGCACTACTCAATAATTGTTACAGTAGTTATTGTTCAATATTTTATTTTATTGATTCAATAATTGTTGCATTGATATTTTATATTATTGTTGTTTCAATAATTGTTGCTGCACAGTATTTTCCATTATTAGATCAATAATTCATATTATTTGAATAATATTATTATATAACATTATTGGCAATGTCTAGAAAGTTCTGTCTAAGGAGAGGTTTGGTCATCTAATTGCGCGCCAGTAAGGAGAAATCCTTATTGGAAAGCCCCCTCTTTCCTGGGAACGGCCTGGTTGTCATAAATGCGATTCTGTAATATTATTTGTGAATAATTAATTATTGATTCATATGATAAGGAAATATTTATTTTATGTGGATATAAATGAGGGATATATTTTTGTGGTTAAAAATGAAGGAGTTAATGTTGAGGTGTTTTATCAGTGTTTTTATCGGAATGGAGGTATTAAAAATCAAATCAGGGTTTTTGAGAAATATTGCGGGTGTTATAATTTTTAATCCGACCGTTGGATCGTGGTAATTTTTGGATATGTTATACATATATAAGTTGAGTATATGTCCACAAATTTTGAACCGTTAAAAATGAACGTATGATTTATTATGAATTTTACGAGATGACTGGTTCAGAAATTGTTGAATTTTCGGAGTTTATCATTTTGATGGAAAATTCTAGAATTGGTGGGCCCCACTTTTGGTTGGTGAAGAAATGTGCTGAATTATATTTCAAATGTGGTGGGTGGGAATAGTAGCAGGTAAAGCCATCAGGTTGCAGGTCAAACCTACTAAAATTTTCCTATAAATAGAGGGCTAAGTTAGAATTGAAAATCACACCAGAAACAAGTTTTCTCTCTTTCTCTCTCTAGATTATTAAGTGTATTTTGTGAGTATTTAGATACTTTGAGAGTTTCTATTCATCAGAGCAAGTTTCTTTCAGCCTTATACCGGTATTCCGACCAGAAGTACTGATATCTTGAGGTAAGGGATATTATTTTCTTCTTAATGATATTATTTTCTTCAATATCATTATGCTGAAATATTGATATGAGTTTTTATCAAATTTGGAACTTTTTGTGTCGGGGTTACTATTCACGTATACGGCACTATTCACGTATACGGTACTATTCACGAATACGGCACTATTCACCGAAAAATAAAATTTTCTCTTTTTGTCCAAGATGTCTATTATGGTTACTATCTTTGATTGTATCCATGTTTTGATCTTTATTTTTGAATTCTGCTTCACAATTGATTATTATGAAGTATTATTGATCTTGGATAAACTGTTATACGAATCCTTAATAATTGTCCTTCTGTCTCACTGGATTCGTTCTCTTTAAGATATTTTTCATCATCCTCAGTCCTAAATGATGATAATACTGAATATCTTTGGCCTGTAGTGCAAAATGTATGATTACTTGATGAATATCTTTGGCCTGTAGTGCAAAGATGAACAGGTGTTGAGATGAACATGAATGACAGGTGATACAAATGAATATCTTTGGCCTGTAGTGCAAAGGTGAATATTTGGATAAAGATGATTATTAATTGGTGTTACAGGGATAAAATATTGATGATGGACTTTTAAATCTTAGAAGATAGTAGAATTCTTTCTCTACTTGACTCTTCTAATGGTTTGCTGTTTCCGCTGCAGTTGTTGATCTAAAACTTGTTGTCGATTATATTCTATCAGATTTTTCCCTGTTGAAGACTAACGATAATTTGTTTGTATATTATCTTAGTCATAATATTCTTTACTGGGCTAGTTGAGCTCACCCTTTTCCTTTTTGTTCCATTTTTCTTCTCAGGAGGTGAGAACATAGCAGGATCTAGTCGGGGTATGGAGTGATGGTTCTAGAAAGATGTTTTAGCAGTCCTCACTATTTCTGTAAAATAGTGTTTGAATAATTGTAATGAGGATTTATTTGAGTGTGGATATTGTCTAGAAGACAATATTTGTATTTAAACTCACAGTATGTGTTGTCGTATTTTGCACGACATTTGTATTATTGAAGTTGTAGTTTGCTTTCTGTACCATGTATTTGGCGACTCAGAATGGGTGTTGTATACCTATTTTGGGGGCGTCACAGATGACTTTCAACATAATATAAGCATGAGAATGATGACAATGATATAAGAATTCAATAAAACAAGTTCAAGAATTAATTTGTCCAGAAACCAATAACGTCCAAATTGTCAACATGATACTTATGTGTAGAGTAAATTCAAGAATGCTCAGAAGAATATTTTCATGAAAAGATACTGGATGAAGCGCAAATATCAAGGATATTGTACTAATTTCATGGAGTATATAAGTCAAAACTTTAACCAACTGAGTATAATAAAGAATGTAATAACAAAAGAAATCACCATGCATGCGGTACTTTGCATAGACAGGTTATTCCAACAGAATAATAATAACGGAACCAGGTCAGGTGAAATTCACACCGACAGGATGTTCCAACAGAATAATAAAGACGGAACCAGGTCCGACGTAAAACGCACAGACAGGATATTCCGACAGAATAATAAATAATGGAACCAGGTCCGGCGTAAAACGCACAGACAGGATATTCCAACAGAATAATAAATAATAACAGAACCAAGTCCGATGTAAAACACACAGACAGGATGTTCTAACAGAATAATAATAAAGACGGAATCAGGTCCGGTGTAAAACACACAGACAGGATGTTCCAACAGAATAATAGAAGAATGTCACCAAGTATAGGGTAGACCGCGTATACAGGTTATTCCAACATAATAATAAATAATGGAATAACAGAAGTTCTCTTCATGAATACAAAAGAAATAATACCCCTTACAGGTACAACAAATAATATCTCTTACTTTTAAAAGAAGAGTATTTCGACTGGTAGGGCGAGAATATACTCGAAGAAACTTGTACTACGCTCAAAACTTTCTTAAACTCTAAAGAAATACGCTCAAGATTATAGAAGAAGAACCCTCTCTATAATTTCTCTCTCTAGAGTTTCAGTAAATTCGTAAGAAAATAATGAAAGAATGAGCTTATATTTATAGGAAAATAGAATGCATAGTAACTAATCCATGAACGGTCCAGATTGATTTATTTTAATTTGACGGTCCATAGTTAAAGAAAAATCTTTTAAATAAAATATAATATATTCTATTTATAGAATAACTTTAATAAAGTATTCTGTTTTATATAAAAAGATGTTTCTGTTTTATTACGTTAATAATACGAATAAAACAAAACTTCATTATCGCTAAATAATTCATATTATTAACTGACAATAATTGAATCAAACTGAGTGACTTCTCACATAAGCATTAATAATCAATACCGTGTGTTACTATTCAACCACACGTATTACTGTACTTTTACTACCGAGTAGTTAAACAGTATCAACGGTAAACTTTCGCCGTTATTTTTAATAAAATATTTTTATCGTTTTCTCAATCCGACAATAATTCCGTTGTGGGGTCCACCAATAATTGTGCCGTCGTACGAATATTTCCCGACAAAAATAATATTCCCCGACCAATCGAATATAATACAACAACTTGCATACTTTGTAAAATTTATAAATACTACCCACAACTATAACATTATCTCAAATTCACACCATAATATTTTAAAAAATATTTCGAAAAAAATTAAATCTTTATTCATAAAATCTGGAGTTTCACAAATACTAATGATAATTTATTGTATATTATCTTAGTCATAATATTCTTTACTGTGCTAGTTGAGCTCACCATTTTCCTTTTTGTTCTATTTTTCTTCTCAGGAGGTGAGAACATAGCAGGATCTAGTTGGGGTATGGAGTGATGGTTCTAGAAAGATGTTTTAGTTGTCCTCACTATTTCTGTAAAATAGTGTTTGAATAATTATAATGAGGACTTACTTGAGTGTGGATATTGTCTAGAAGACAATATTTGTATTTAAACGCACAGTATGTGTTGTCGTATTTTGCACGACAATTGTATTATTGAAGTTATAGTTTATTTTTTTGTACCATGTATTTGGCGACTCAGAATGAGTGTTGTATACCTATTTTGGGGGCGTCACAATTATTGTGAATAATAAGGTGTTTATTTGATATAATGTTTTGGTTATAGGTGAAATGTGTAAATTTTACAAAATAAGCAAGTGATTATAAAATATTCATTGTTGTCGGATAATATTCGTTTGGTCGTGAAATATTCTTACTGTCGAGAAATATTCATACGATGATGCAGTCATTTGTGGGCCCCATAACAAAAAAATAGTCGGATGAAGAAAAAACGACAAGTTTGAGTTCTTACAAATAACGGCGTAGTTGTTAACGTTAACACTGTTGGAATACCCGGTGATTAAAATACAGTAATACGCGTGGTTGCACAGTAGCAAACGGTATTGCACAGTATTTTTGGATTATCGATTCTTACGTAAAAAGGCTCTACTCAATAATTATTACAGTAATTACTGTTCAATATTTTAATAATTGCTACGTTGATATTATATATTATTGTTATTTTAATAATTGTCACTGCACAGTATTTTCCATTATCGGATCAATAATTCATATTATTTGAATAATATTATTAGATAGCATTATTAACAATGTCTAAGGAAGTTCTGTCTAGAAAAGGAGATTGGTCACCTAATTGCGCGACAGTAAGGAGAAATTTTTATCAGAAAACTCCCTCTTTTCTGGGAACGACCTGGTTGTCATTATCGTGATTCTGTAATATTATTTGTGAAAAATTAATTATTGATTTATATGATAAGAAAATATTTATTTTATGTGAATATAAATGAACAAATTAATGCTGAGATATTTTATTAGTAGTTTGTCGGAATTGAGGTATTAAAAATTATCCATATGTGATTTTCGGTCATTTTCTGTTTGGAATTTAGAAAAATTTTCTTCTACAAAGTTGCAGAAAAATAAATTTTATATGGAATGGACATAAGGTTCATATTTTTCTGATAAAAAGGCTATTTATTATGAATTGTTGAAGTTTCAAAAATAAATATTTTTATTAAAAATAGGGTGGGCCCCACTTTAGTTGTAAGACCCCGAATTTTATGAAATAAAAGTATTCAATTTTTCTTATAATTACTATTTAGTAAATGGTTAAATTGATAAATGTTAAAGTTAAGGGTGATATATGATTTTTTTTTTCGAAATACACAAGTGGTTATAAAATATTCATTGTTGTCGGAGAATATTCGTTTGATCGTGGAATATTCTTACTGTCGGAGAATATTCATACGACGGCGCAGCCTTGTGTGGGCCCCATAACGGAAAGCGATTGGATGAAGAAAACGACAAGAGTAAGTTATTTATAAATAACGGCGTAGTTGTTACCGTTAACACTGTTGGAATACCCGGTGGTTAAAACACAGTAATACGCGTTGTTGCACAGTAGCACACGGTATTGCACCAATTATTGATTTTTACGTAAGAAGGCATTACTCAATAATTATTACAGTAATTACTGTTCAGTATTTTATTTTATTGATTCAATAATTGCTGCGTTGATATTTTATATTACTGTTGTTTTAATAATTGTCACTACACAGTATTTTCTATTATCGGAGCAATAATTCATATTATCTGAATAATATTATTAGATAATATTATTGACAATATCTAGAAAGTTCTGTCTAATGAGAGGTTTGGTCATCTAATTGCGCGCCAGTAAGGAAGAGATCCTTATTGGAAAGCCCCCTCTTTCCTGGGAACGGCCTGGTTGCCAGTAATGTGATTCTGTAATATTATTTGTGAATAATTAATTATTAATTTATATGATGAGGAAAATATTGATTTTATATGGATATAGATGGAGAAAATATTTAATGTGACAATTGTTGTAAATTAATATTTTATCTTTTTCTGATAAAATAATTCAATTAAATATATTATTTTAATAATATATTAACGGTGATATTTTTACAATGAATGTGGGATATATGAGTATATGAGGAGGAAGAGTATTTTTGTTGGGTTAAATGTTTAACACATGTTTTGTGTGTTGGTGGACACAATTCTTGACCGAAAATTTATTATAGACTGTAAAATCGTCCGTTTGTGGATTTCGGTCAATTTCTGTTTGGAATTTGGAAAAACTTTCTTCTGCAAAGTTGTAGAGAATTAAATTTCCTATGGAAAGGACGTGAGGTTTGAATTTTTCTGATAAAAAGACTATTTATTATGAATTATTGAAGTTCCGAATTATTGAGTCTGAATTGATTTTGTAACAAAAATTGTTTAAAACATGTTTTGCATTTTTGGTGCATTTGTGTGAAAAATATATTTTTGATGTGGTGGGCTAAGAAAAATTTGGTTATAAATATATTATTATATTCAATTTTCTACTTTGGTGTTCTAAGTAATTTCCTATAAATAGGTGCTTAGGTTAGAATTGAAAATCACACCAGAAACTGAAGTTTTCTCTCTATTTCTCTCTCTATATATCGAGCGTATTCTTGTGAGTATTTTGATATCTTGAGTGTTGCTATACGGTGCAAGTTCGTTCAGCGTTATTTCAGTCAGAAGTACTGCTCTTTTGAGGTAAGGGATAGTAAGGGATTGTAAGGGATGTTATTTCTTCTTAAATGATATTATTTTTTTTCAATATCATTATGCCGAAGTATTGATCTGAACTTTTTATCAAATTTGGAACTTTTCATGTCGGGGTTACTATTCATGAGTTACTATTCACGAGTTAGTATTCATGAGTTACTATTCACGAGTTATTATTCATGAGTTAGTATTCACGAGTTACTATTCATGAGTTACTATTCACGAGTTACTATTCATGAGTTACTATTCATGAGTTACTATTCACGGGTTACTATTCACGAGTTACTATTCATGACAAAATTGGTTTCTTTTTCTAACCAAATTATAGTTGATTTATGAATATTACTCTTGAGATTAAAACTATATGTTGATCATATTATTTTTATTATCATATATAATATTGTTATAACCCCGATGTTGAATTTCTCTTTCATTTGAGTGTAAAGATGGGTAAATTATTGGTATGATCGTGACTGAGGAATATCTTTAGCATGTAGTGCAAAGATGAATTGTTAACTGGTATGATCATGACCATTGAATTTATAATTGAATATCTTTAGCTTAAGTGTAAAGATGAAATGATTAACATGGTTATAATTATTGCTTATATAAATTCTGAAATAATTATATATTTCTTTGAGATGTGAATATATTTGGCCTGTAGTGCAAATATGAGCTGTTGAGGAATATCTTTGGCCTGTAGTGCAAAGATGAGCTGTTGATGAATATCTTTGGCCTGTAGTGCAAAGATGAAATTATTAGTATGATTATGAACATGAACTGTGATTTGGTATAACCATGATCTTTGATGTTTCAGGTAAAGACAGGTGATGAAAATATTCTTCGTCCTGGGTGCGAAGAAAAATTTAGAATCACAATTATGATTATGAGTTATACATGTGATTGTGGAAAGGAACTGTTGAGTGATGTTACAGGGATAAAACATTGTTGGTGGATTTTTAACATGGAGAAGATAATAGACTTTATAGTCTATTTGACTCTTCTAATGGATTGCTCGTTCCGCTGCAACTATGGTTGAAATTTTTATCATCTACCAGATGTTCTAAATCTCTGATTTATTACTGATGAAGACTATTGATAATTTAATTATCTTTAGTCATGATATTCTTTACTGAGCTAGTTGTGCTCACCCTTCTGTTTCACAATTCCTTTTAGGTAATAAGAGTGTAGCTGGGTCGAGCGGGGGTAACAGGAGAATAGAACGGTGGTCATCATTTAGTAGTTATATTTGGTGAATCATCTAGGGTGAAGCGAACCCAACGTTGGAATGGTGTTTTGCCACTATCATATAAGATGTCTAATGATATACAATCTCGTGTCATCATAAGATAGGGATGTGCTCATTCACTTGTTGAGTATATTTACGAGCACTACCTATATAATCTTGGTGTTTGTTTGAAGTATAATTCTCAGTTAGAGACAGTGGAGATAATGATATGTCAAGAGAAGACTCACCATTGAAAAGAATATGATAGTAATCTTCTCATTTTTCTTTGGGGTCTATTAGGTCAACCAAGGATAATTCTGTGGCCATATGATATCTATCATAACCTAGATGCATGGCCTCCCATGTACGAAGGTTTCCTTGAGCACTTCCCAAATATTCTAGTTTCTAAAACAGTTTTTGACTATACCTTTATGTAAGGTGTCATTGTGAGGTGCTGTCCACGGTTGGGATATGAGTCACATTTGGTATATATTTGTATCCAAACTTACAGCATACATGTTGTTGTATTTTGCACGACAATTGTTGTAATAAAGTTATAGTTATTTTCTGTACCATGTATTTGGCGACTCAAAATGGGTTGGATGGAATGGACCTATTTTGGGGTCGTTACATTAGTTGTTGTGAAAAAATCTGATTTTGGTGGGCCTCACTTGTGGTGTGCTGAAATTGATTTCAAAAGTGGCGTGTTTGAAAATTTTGATAGAATATTATTTTATTAATTTAGTTTGCTTTGGCGTTCTGGCATTTGCTTATAAATAGGGTGCTTAGTTAAAATTGAAAATCACACCAGAATCATAAGTTTTCTCTCTCTATAATATCGAGCGTATTTTGTGAGTATTAAGATACTTTAAAAGTCGCTATTTAGTGCAAGTTTCCTTCAGCATTATACCTGATATTTCAGCCAGAAGTATTATTCTTTTGAGATAAGGGATGTTATTTTCTTCGTAAATGATGTTATTTCCTTCAATATCATTATACCGAAATATTGGTATGAATTTTATTATGAAATTTTTACCTTTTCGTGTCGGGGTTACTATTCACATATACGACACTATTCACAGAAAAATAATTTTTTCTCTTCTTTGTCCAAGATGTCTATTATGGTTACTATCTATAATTGTATCCATATTTTGATCTTCATTCTTGAATTTTACTCCACTATGGTTTAGTATGGAGTATTTTTGAACTTAGATTATCTAAAGTACGAATCCTTAATATTTGTCATTTTATCTCACTGGATTTGTTTCTTTAAAATATTTTTCATCATCCTCAGTCCTAAATGATGATATAACTAAATATATTTGGCCTGTAGTGCAAAGATGAATGATTACATGATGAATATCTTTGGCCTGTAGTGCAAAGATGAACAAGTGTTGAGATGAACATGACCAACTGGTGATACAAATGAATATCTTTAGCCCGTAAAGCAAAGATGAATATTGATGATGAACTTGTAAATCATAGAAGATAGTAGACTTCATTCTCTACTTAACTCTTCTAATGAATTGTTATTTTCGCTGCGAATTTTGATCTAAAACTTATTGTCCATTATATTTTATCTAATTTGTTGAAGACTAACAATTATTTGTTGTTCATTATTTTAGTCATAATATTCTTTATTGGGCTAGTTGAGCTCACCCTTTTCCTTTTTGTTCCATGTTTCTTTTCAGTAGGCGAGAATATAGCGGGAACTAGTCGGGGTGTGGAGTGATGGGTCTAGATAGTTATTTTAGCAGTCCTCATAATTTTATAAAATAGTGTACCAATAATTTTAATGAGGACTTATTTGAGTGTGGATATTGTCTAGAAAACAATATTTGTATTTAAACTCACAGTTTATATGTTGTCGTATTTTACACAATAATTGTAATAATGAAGTTGTAGTTATTTCTGTACTATGTATTTAGCGATTCAGAATGGGTTGTATGGACCTATTTTGGGGGCATCACAAGTTTAGTAAAGTCGGGCCTTAAGACTACAAGTCAATTTAAATATCGAGACATATGAAAACCGAAGGTAAAGTGTCTCTGTAGATTCACAGCGACAGTAAAAATTGTCGATAGGATCTATAGAGACGGTTTTCATGTGAAAATATCATTTTCTGTTGTAAATTTATTACTTTCCAGCTAGCATGGATTATATGAACTTGTGTAAATTTCTTTTAAGGTTAAAGCATCTTAATGTCCATAATTTAATAATAATTATAGTTCTGTTAATTTAGAGGAGGATATGTTTAGTACAGTAAATTGGTTTTGTACCTTCACATACTTATAAATTAAGCGTGATATTTAGAATAATTATAAAAGTGAAAGATTGTTGGTTTTAATTTTTTTTTTATAAAACTAATATATTATTTATTTATTTATTCTTTTTTTAATTAGCACAAACGAATGGAGTTTAACGTGTTATATTTAGATTATTTTGGGGTATTATATTACTTACCCCATGAACGGATTTCGTACTTCTTCAGCGATAATCTTTTTAATTTTGATTTATTCGCTTTGCTTTTCGTTTAGAAGTCAGTTACTGTTTCACATAATTGTTTCTTCTCAAATTCAGATAATAGTTTCGTATTGGTATCGATACTTAGAACTCGTATTTGTACTATTTGAACTAGTTTATTAACTATTTCGATTTTTGTAGAAAAGTACATGTTAATATATTTTTAGAGATTTTGTGTTGATTCGTTTTCGGTTTAACATATACGTATTAGTGTTGGAAATGGGTTTGATAGTTTGATAAAATATATATTTATATGTTCAAATCCATTAAGAATTGAAAGAGAAAATTGACTCCAAAGTCACCTACTTAATATGTTAAAAAAAAATGCAAAGTCCCACATAGGGTATAAAAAGGAAAATTGAAGTCTTTATATGTGGGATGCATGCTCAATGGGAAGGGCCTCAAGGGGCACCCCACTTTTGTGGAAGGGAGAAGACCTAGCCAAGGCTTGGTTCGAACACGCGAGCCGCCGTCCGTTGGGTCGGGTCATGCTATATATATCTTTTTTGGATAAAATCTGTTTAATTAATTATCAGATTTTGTATTAAGTTATATATCAATACAACGGTAATAAACCGTCAATTTTTCCTATAAGCTGGTCTTGGCGCGTATTATCAGAAAGAGATTTTTTTTTTGAGAGTGTGTTCTGTGAAATTATTTCCCTTCCGTTTTATATTGCTAAATTCCGTTGCCGTTGCACTGCATAGTATATATAATCCCGTTGCAGCATATTTCTCTTCTTGACTTCCTGTTGCAATTTCTGTTGTCTGCAAGTTGAGTAGTAAGATTTATTTTAATCTTTTTCCAATTTATTTCATGCATGCATCATTAGTCAGTTCGGTACATAACATATCGTTTGGTTCGATGAATTCTTAATTTTGTAATGCTACTAATTAAGAATTGAAATCCGTTTTATCTTGAGAAGCAATTATTCAATTAACCCTTAGCATCTATGGGGGAATAAATTTGCTTTAAGGAGACTTTGTGAATTCAAAGGAATAGGATTTATTTTTTTTATGTTCTGCATAATTTATTATTATTATATTTTATATGCATTATTAAATTATACTATATATTACAGATAACAATTAGAACCCCTTGTGTTATTGTGTCGCATACGTTGTGACATTATATACGTGTTAGAATATATCGTAGGATATACCTAAGCTATAACTATATGTGGGGTACCACATACCTGTTCTCTTAGCTCCGAGGCATGACACCTTCCGTGACAGTGTGATCAGTCTACAACGTCTCCATTTTGTACTCCGATGGGAGTTAGGCATATGTTGATTTTGTTATGGAATGCATATGGGTCGGCCCTAATTTTCTATTATCTTTTGCACATTGAATTGGTGATGTTTGTGTCAAATACACCTTCCGATTTTGCATGCATCTGGATTGCATAGTTCGATGTACGCTTGTCTGTGTGACATTATTTGACTTGTCATGTGTGACAATGTATATTTCTATTTTATTACGAGTTTGGTATGAAATAACAAACAACCATTAGTTTCAGTCTATTTATTCGTTGTGTTAATTTTGTTCGTGTGAGTTCAATTTTTTGACAGAGGATCAAGAACAAGTGTGATGCAAACTTCTTTCTTTCGAATGGTTTAGATATTCTGTATGCATTGATTATTTGAATTGTATTAATTATCTTAAATTGTGATTTTAGTCAATTTAACATTTATTATGATTTGACTTATGACATTTATTCGTCATCGGATATATTCATTTTGTGGAATAGAGCTATCGATTTATTTTGGAGTTTTGTTTTGTGCTTAACCTCTCGGAAAGGGGGTGTTACATATCATCCGGAAAGAAGCCGGGGAAGAAAAGAAGAAAGTTGGATGATCAAATCAACAAATATCTTTTAAAGCATAGAGGTAAAGACGGCAAGATTTAGATCTAGGATGCTATAATTTATGAGAGCATGGACATGCATAGGAACAAAACTTAATTTATTGATGTTAACAAATAATTGAGAGCTTCAATTCAACAGAAAACTCAGTCTCTTAGAAACTAATCTCAGATATATATCCAACAGGAAAAAATAAAACACCAACAGAATATATACATATCCCTTGTACATTCAACGTGTGTTTTATATTCACCCTCGAAAGCTAACTGGAAGTCAAGAAGTTTTTGAACCAATGAACCGAGTCCTTGGCATATCTCTTGAGCTTGTCATTGTAGTCAACATAATAGAGACCAAACCTGGAACTATATCCAGCTCCCCATTCCCAGTTATCCAATAGAGACCATGCAAAATATCCTTTCACATTGCATCCGTCCTCCCTGCAATTTTTAGCATGAATCAAATCATTTTTGTTTTTTCCATATGGTTACGAACATGATTTCATGACTACACTATTATTATATTACATGTATAAAGAAGTAATGGCTTACTTGATAGAAGCTAGCAAGTTTATCAGATAGTCATTGTGGTATTTGATCCTTTTCTCATCCTTTAACGCGTCTTTAATCGATTTAAATAGGCTGTTTGAGTCGTCCATCCCTGTCAGAATCATGGAAAAGAAAGAGAAGATTAAGGCCCTATGCTATTTTCTTCTCCAGTTCCTTTTGGTTCTCTGATTTATTGAGGTAAAGAATCTGAATTGAGTAAATGGGTTCATTTCCTTTGTTTTGTTACCATGAAAAGCCAGTGAAGAAAAGAAGCAGACAAAGTGGGGTCTCAAAAGAAATAATGCTATTTCCTTTCCATATGAATTTCAACATTTTTATAAAATTATTTTTTAAGCTCGAATTTTGTTTGAGGAGAAAGAAAGTACAAGGGAAATGAACCTCATCGTATATTTCCTTTTCTCTCATCATTCACACCAAATGGAGCCACAAGGTATTTAAAGAGAGGGGGGTTGCAGTTTCATATGTTTCTATACAACTGACCCTGGCACTTGCTCTCCAGAGTTTTGAGGATTACCATTTTCAGTTATTATGACTGGAGGGTTCCCATATCTTGTCTTGACGTAATTCACTACGCTTCTGATCCCACGGGGTACAATGTACAACCATATGGAATTCGCCTGCAGTTCAAGATTATAAACCACATAACCAGGCATGACAATTACAATAATGTGCAAGATGTAAAATCACTTATAAAAGCATGAAGTATCCCGTCACTTATAGAAGCATGTAAAATCTCATATGAGGTGAGCTAGATCATAGAGCACATACCCGATCACCTATGGGTTTTCCGTCTCTTAATGCTGAAAACAAACAGAACATCAGTAGTTAGTTAAGTACATAGCCACTAGAATCAGAGAAGGTAATGAATGGTATACAAGATAATAATGAAACTATGATATGGAATATATATTTATGGTTCAGTATAATCGACTTCAAGGCACAAATAATAGTATGTTTGTTAGAGGAGTGTTAGAAACATACGGAAGGTGACGGCACCATTGTCTGCTAGTGAATCTTTGAGCAGAACGCCTATGATGTTAGTATAATTGTTCTTCGCATACCACGTTGTGTAGTGATTTATGCCCACAAAATCCAAAGTACCCTTTATAAGAATGGACTCGGCTTTGGAAAATTTTGGTAATCGGTTTCCTACTCTAGTTCTCATTGAGCTTGGATAATCCCCAAACATCAAAGGGTCAACAAACCTGCACTTTGTAAAAAAGTTTCACCATGAGCATTCAATACCAATAAATCTCCACAGAAAAGTTTAAAGAAATTTTTGGGAGAATGATGCTCAGATGATATTTGAGATTTACTAGAGGGACACAGGTGCAATGGAAGTGAATAAGGATTTGTCAAAGATTGGGTAGCTCCTTAATTTTTTGTTATAATTAACAGAGAAGACATTCAATTTCCATGCTAAACTAGCTACATATTGCCATAGATTTTAACTACTCTATACCCCAAAATCCTCTTTTCTGGTTACGCAAAAAACTGCACAAGTACAAGTGAATTATCTTACCAGCCCAAGTGAAACTCCAGTGCTCGTTGTGTTGCTTCTATGTCCGCCGTAGAATTTGTTGCCGGTTCATACCAAAAAATATCAAATGCTATCCCAACTGATCCATTTTGCTTTTCCTGTAAAACAGGTAAATAAAAATGGTTAACAATGTCAGTTGTAATAGCAAAAAAGTATGTCAGATATCCTTGAAAAATAGCACATTAGTTGCAGATTTATTCCCAGTGCCCAGAGCTAAACAAGTGTATGTCGAAGAGAACGCAAATTATTATTGAACCAATTGTTATCTGTCATATTTTACCTTGTAATTTTTTCTGTAAATATCTGTGGCAGTTGCATGAGCAAGTAGAAAATTGTGACCGACTATGTAAGGCTCAGTTGCAGAGTTTCCAGCCCTGCAGAATAGGTGAAGAAGAATGGAACATCGCCCTGGTGCCTGTAGACCTACATCATAGCCTTGTACAGCAATAGTATGGGGCTCATTGAATGTTATCCAATGCTTCACTCTGTCACCAAATTTCTGGAAGCACGTGTCGGCATATGTGGCAAAGTCGTTTCTGTGAAAAGAGAAAGGTCACATTCCACTTGCATCAGACCAAATATATAGGCATTCCACAGTTGAGGGAAAAATACAAGTAGGCGAGGTAAAGACACTTTAATTACATTATTTGGGAGCTGAGCCATCCTTGGTATTTGTCTTCCAGTGCTTGAGGTAGGTCCCAATGGTAGAGGGTGATATATGGTTCAATTCCTGCACATATGATATTGTATGTCATGAAAATATTTGTCTCTGCATAGACTTAAGAGCAGTATCTACATGGAAAATGTCAATGTACCATTGGCTAGTAATGCGTTGATGAGATTATTGTAATGATCAACTCCAGCCTGATTAATTTCCCCAGTTCCATCTGATAACAGAACCACAGAATAAGAAATTCCATCTTTTATTTCAGTAACAATCTTGTATGGAAGTCATATTCCGTGTAGATTAGTGGAAATAACTTGCATAATTTAATACATAATCATCATATCATCATCATCATAAGAAAAGATTTATGCTACGTTTGGATTGAAGGAATGGAATGATTCATTTCATTCTAGTTGGAATGAGTTATTCCATACTCTCCCTCCCCAAAGAATAAAATTCATAAATTTGGGAGAAAATATGAATGGTTCAATACATTCCAATCGCAACAAAACACAATTTTTTTCATTCCATAGGAATGTGTCATTCCATTCCTACCTTCATTACTCCAATCCAAACGTAGCATTAGTCCGTATAAAAGAGAACCATGTCATATCCCTAGATTTTTGGAAATTTAGAAACCTCATTCAAGAAACGAGGCAAAGGTCAAATTGCAACAAGTGCAATAAGGGGAGTATGGATCTCAAATCTAATTGGTCTATTCCTGTTTGGATCTCAGAAAGATTGCTCCCATTTTTACAAGGTAACTCCCCTTAAAGATTAGGTTTAATCTATGTCATTCTGCCAGACAAGGTACGTTAATGTAGTTACAGACCTTACGATGTATCGTACATTGTTTATTCAAATGCTCACACTTCAGATATTATGGGTTTACATGACGATAAAGAAGATATTATAGACAGCTTACCAGGGAAAATCCTAGACCAAGCAATTGAAAACCGGTAAGCATCCATTCCCATATCTTTCATAAGTTGAATATCTTCCTATTTTAGAACAAGCATATCAGTGTGTTGACCCTTGGATCAGTGTCAGTGCCCATGTAGTACTCAGAGCAAACTAGAATGAGTATACTTACATTGAAGAGGTGATACTGATTCACAGCTACATCAGCATTACTAAGATCAACTATTTTTCCTGCAAAACTATCTTTAGTCAAAATCTAGTTTGAGCTGGATAAAGTAACACTGTTAATTATGAATTTGCAAATATGTTTTTTTTATAAAAAAAAGTTGAATAAATTGTCGATTCTTATAAATTCGTCAACTTGCGTTCGTAATAACCTTAACAAGTTCATCATGATCACTTCATTTATAGACATCCAATAATCTAACAACTAGGAGCGAGAATTTGAAGATGGGATAAATGGAGAACTTAAAACTTTGTTAATGTTTTTTATCATGTCCAAAAAAAAAAAGTTGCTAATAAAGTTATCAACCTCTTGGCATTGCACCTACACATGAAGTTATTTTTAGAATATCCACAATTTTATGTTCACAACAAACCGGCATATTATTGCTATGTAAATTGAATTTTACCAAATGAATGAGCAAATTTGTCCCAGATGGTTGGTCCCCTTCCATCTTCCCTCACTGCTCCTTCATACTTCAAAAGAACATATATTAAAGAATTAATAGAACTCGTAAACAACGTAAGCCACATAATTATATTGGGGAGCTGCAATATTTATATGACCTTGTTCACCTTTGGATCGCACACAACCATAATAAGAATAACATCTAGTCTAGTTACGGCACGACATTGCAATCTATGATGAGAAAATAATTATCGATTAAAAGTAGGGGAAACAGTTTAATTTATGTTGTTCACCTGCATTTTCAGTGTAGAAACCCAATATATGACTCACAACAATATAGTGACACTGTCTGGCAATCGAGCAACTTAGTCAGTTAGCTCATCACAAATCTTTCTATCTTTCAGAAATTTTCTACCTCAAAATTATGGGAAGTTCTTTGAGCAAGATTATTATTAGGAAAATGATATATCCTCCAACTAAATGCCCTAAAGTTGCAAATATTTAGGGAGATTTATGGTTGCAATATGTCAGCTCGACATATGTAGCAGGATTCTTATTATTCTTGTCTTCAATTTTTTGGTAGTGAATTGGCATTCGGACATCATTTGATACCCTGACAAAAAGTAATATGAAGCTGATGTAATTTTCTTTTGCTAGAAATAAGCTTGGATTGAATGTCATCAGCTACATTTCAATTTTACACATCAGCCCAACACTTGGTTAGAAGCTTTTATTGCCATTAAAACTTATAACTAAAACAACGAAACCATAAATTATTCTAATCGGTAGAGTGCCTCTAAAAATATGCAACGACCACCTTTTCAAAACAGCGTCGTAGCATATTTATAGAGGCACTCTACCGATTAGAATAATTTATGGTTTACTTGTTTTAGTTATAAGTTTTAATGGCAATAAAAGCTTCTAACCAAGTGTAATCCATCAAACAAATATATATTGGGTTTAGAGACTGGAAAGGCACTCCCAAAGGCCAAAACAGCCTAAATTATTTATTATTTGCTTTTTTTTTTTTACGAGAACTTTGTAAATACATGGAGTACATAAAAATAATCATAATAAAGTGAACTTATTTTATTGATATATCCATTTGCATAGTCCTCACTCCTCAATGTCTTCCAAAATATGTAGACCAACTAAAAAGGATCAGTGGTATTAATTTGTTGCTTTAAAAATTTAAAATAAATTTATATCGATCTTAAATTTAAGATTTACAAATTAATTAAAAAGTTTAAAATTTTCTCCAATTTTGGAATTGGGGGAATACAACACAGCAGCAGATGAGAATTAGAAGCGAATTAAAGTAAGAATTAAGAAGGAAGGAAGGAGCAAAACCCAATTTAGAAGAAGAAATCCAAGCAATTAAATTAATTAAAAAAGCAAACCTGGTAAGCAGAGGAGGCAGTTCCAAAAACAAAACCCTGTGGAAAACTTGATCTATTAATAATAGCAGTACCATTATCAGTTGCCAAACAACTACTCTGGAGAAGTAGAACTAGTACAACCACACCAATGCATATAATTCTCAACATAATTCAATGTTCATATGTATCTATTTATATATATATATATCACAGAGAGAGATTTTAATTGTAGAAATCCTTGATAATACAAAAGATTAATTTGTATACGAGGTAAGTTAATTAATGGGGAGATAATATATGTATATATAGAGGGAGAGATCTATGGATGGAGACTACTTAATTAATTTAGTTTTTGAGAATATATAACCGAATGCGTAGTGTGTGTGAGAGAGAAAGGAAGAGAGAGAAAGTGAAATGGGTTGATAACAGAAAAATGGGACACGCTTCCGCTTCCGCTTCCTTCCTTACTGTTACAGTACTTGAGAGAGGGAGAATGAGAATAGCTGCTGGAGCCTGGCCTGCTGCTAATGGAAAGATTTGTGGTGGTGGGGTGGCCGGTGGGGTGATCACATAATGGCGGACTCCTCTGTTCATACGCATCAATCAATCTATCTAACAAAATATTGAACTGATTTTGAATTATGAAATTTCTCGTTTATTCTAATAAATTATTTAGAATATTCAAAATTTGGATAAATTCATAATCCCGGTAATGGCAGTCTGGCAGAGACACATGAGACACATCTGGTACTACTATATAATAACCCAATAAATTATTTACTTCTCCATAAAATTAAATTAAATTAATTGTTTGAGTTAACTCAAACAGATTTAATAAATTATTATTTATTAAACTTGTATTAATAAAAAAAATCATACCATTAACTTAATTTCACTATCATATTAATTATTTCTCTTCATTTTCCCTTTTTTATTAGGCAACAAAACCCAAAATTAATTCTAACAACTTTTCTTTTCTTTTTTGCTAAATCAATTCTAACAACTTTCAACTTCATTAATATATAATTTCACAACTTTATTAGTACATATTGAATAAAATATATTTAATTAATTACCATTTTAAATTCATGTAAGTTTATATTATTTTTCCTATACTACTTATAGATATTCACTACAAAAAAAAACACATAATTAATATTACTTATCAAATATACTCACATGAACATGTTATATATATATATATATATATATATATATATATATATATATATATATATATATATAGATAAAAGATATAAGTACTCCTTCAATTTCTTTAATTCATTTATTTTTGTAAAATTAATTGTCATTGCAATATAGTTTAGCACCACCGGTTTGTATGTGTAAGATAAAAATCTACAAAAATAATCAATATAAATTCTTCACCTTTTTTTTAAAATACTTACGAGTTTAATTTCTTCAATTTTTGAGAAATTTAGTTGATATATAATTTATAGGATTAACAAAATACCTTTAAAATTTTAACATTTAATAAAACATAGTACAAATAAAATAAAAATAAAATACACTGACACAAATATATTTTTCACACAAATTAAGAAACATGTAAAGTAGAGGAAATAAAATTTAAAATATTCTAAAATTATTCTTAGTGGTCCCATACAATTATAAAAAGTGATGAGTATTTTTTATATATTAATGGATCCTACTAAATTATATTTTTAGTCATATTTTTTAATAGGTAGGGAGTATTATATTAGTCATTGGATATAGTTTCTCATAATAATACTGATTTTTTACCTATATTTTATAAACCCAAGGATAGTAGTAGTATTTGATTATAAATATGATCAATTTAAATACTACAGTACTCCATAAAAGATCAATTAAAACAAATAAATCTAAACGGAATGAGTAGCTGTTTATTTATTCCCATTTCCAATAAATGTTGGTGGTTTTCTTCACTCCGCCTTCCTTACTTGCCGACCCCGCCGTTTTCACACCTCAACTGCTTCAACTTTCTTGAGAATTTACTTCGTTTAGTCCCCACTTCCATTAAATAAGGAGTTTCCGATTTTAGTAAAAAAAAAAAAATATTCCCATTTCTTTTTAATTCACGTTTTAATATTATGTACATAAATTATAAAAAAAGAAAAATATATACACACAATTGTGTATTAAATAATAGTCCATATTGACGGTTTTTTTGTATGGCAACAGGTGAATTATCGCCATAGACGATTGCGTACTACACATCTGTGTATATACATATAACCCTTAAAAAAATTAATATTTTGCCTGATAAATTAAATTGAATATAAGTACTCTCTTATTTCTATTATATAAATCGTTTAAGACATAATTACATATATTAAAATTTTAATGTTAGATAATTAATATTGGTTTGAATTTTCATTACTACTCTCCCTCAATTACTCTATTTTTTGAGAGACAAAGTAGGAAATGATTAGTTTTTTCTCCTACGTCTTATATTATGAAAAAATAATTATTCAAAAATGAATTATATAGTGGAAAGGAGGGAGAATTAACTTTCTAAAATTTATTTGAAATATGAGAGAGAAATAAATTAGCCTTTAATCATAAAGGATGAAATTAAATATTTAATACTTCATTTAAATACGACAAACAAAAATATCTTCCTAGAAAGATAAATAAAAAAAAACGGAGGGAGTACGAGTAGCTTAATTATAAGATAATTTATCAAAATATAATTAATTGATAATTCATTATACGTGAATAGATACAACGATAATAATAAACATAACCAAACATCATTTACTATTCACTTTTAATATTCAATCTTTAGTAATTACATCGTTATTGATAGTCAAATACCTACATTCACAATTTTTAAACTAAGATAAGTTCGATTTTTATCTTTATATGCCTTTTTTTAAGAAGAAAATTATTTGTTGTCTTATGTGATTTTTGTTTCTTTTTTTGTGTGTGTGTGTGTGTAAAATTCATTAATTATTTGAACCTCTCACCATTATTGTGAGTTTATTGATATTGTAATTGCAATTAGGTGCCTCATTTACTGAATTATAATATTTTTTAATGGATTTTCTTTTTTTCACCAAAAAATTTCACTAATTGACATTTTTTTATTTCATTATATTAAACTAAATACTCAAATTTAATAAAATACATATGTATGAAATAAAATATATTTTTTAAATTTATAAATATTGTAGATGAAACTCTATGCGAGGAATCCAAGTAGTATTATTTATGTTTTTTCTATATATGTTGCTTGAAAGCAACATATTTCCTATTTTCAATTATTATGCATACATCCTTTATGTACCGCTATAGCGACGTTTTTTTCGTCATTATAAAATAGAAAATCGTCGCTATTGAACTGTCACTATATCTTATAAAGAAAATTTTCATATATATATATATATATATATATATATATATATATATATATATATATATATTATTGAAAGAATAAGAAACATGATATCATGGGCACCTTTTTTTCATAGCATGGGAGCTTCAACTTCCTAAACTAGCTCTACGCTAAATTGCCAAAACGCCATAACAATGTAGACGTACGTGGGTTCCGGTTATAACTATAGCTACCATACTCCCTAAAAATTAAAATTAATGAGTTATACCTGAAATAACGTATACATGATGATATGATGTTTATGAAATAAAAATAATATTATTTTTTTTAATTTTAGAATAGATTAAAAAATAAAAATAAAATATTGAATTTTAAAACAAAAGAAATTCAAGAAGATTTTTTTATTTTTTTAAGCAAGTAACATATATTCATTGGACATCAAACATATAACTTACACGTATCAAATTTCATATTATAAATTTGTAGACACATACATGTGTGTGGTTTCTGAGCGATCAATACTATTTTCTTTTCTATTTTTTTTTAAAAAAAATTTATTTATGAGGGCGACCCACATGTGAAACCATTTTGTTTCTCGGTCATTGACTTTTTTCTTTCCATTCACAATTAATCGGGGTTTTTGTTTAGTTATGACTAGAGTATTTTTGAGGTGAGATTAATAGAGAATGGAAATTAGAGTAGAAAAATGGAAGTGATTAGATTTTGTGGGAGATGGGAATGATAATGTGAATGTGGTCAATTGAGAGAACAACGTCCTTCTAAGTCTTGTGTCTGTGCAATAAATTTAATAGTAGTAGGATAATTGGAGTTAATGTAAACGAGTTTAGTTGCAGATATTGAGGACAACTACGTTCCCATCTTGAAAAGGAGGAGGAGATAGGAGAGTAGATCCTCTATCTCTATTTTTTTTATTTTTCTTGTGTTTTTTCATTTAAATTTTAACAAATAGCTTCTTATTTAATTTTAGAGTTAATTGGTGTTAAGTAAAAAGTTAAGTATTAAAATTTAAGTGGGGGGATACAAGGAGACAAAAAAAAATAGGAACAGAAGATCTGCTTTCGAAGAGATAGGGAACAAACAACTAATCCTATTGCGTGATAGCAAGAGCAAAAAGCAGAGTATACTACTCTTTTCGTTTCGTTTCAAATTATACTCAAAATTAATACTTATTATACTCCTCCTTTAGCCCATTTTATTTTGATTTTTATGATTATATTGCCTATAAAAATTAATAATTAATTAGACGTATTTCGATCTTTTAAATTTTCACCCTTGAGTTAGAACTAAGTTTTTCATGTTATAATATCTCCGTCTATATTTAAATTAGTAAGATTTATTGATTTAAAAATTAATGATTAATTTGACCATAAAAATTAAATTAAAATAGGATGGATAGAGTTATAGCAAATTGTGATAAATTTGTTTTGTATTTTATTAATATTTAAAACTTCATAGTGAACAATAATCTTACGAGTTTCTTACAAGTTTATGTACTTCTTCTGACTATTAACTTATTTATGCAAGTTATCATGGCTTATTATATATATAGAAAAGTTAGGGCAAACATGTAATATTTATTTCTTATTTTTAAACTCCACAAATTATTTTTTGAGTTACTCAACTATATAGGTATATCCACAAGTTGAGTTGTATTCGTGATATTTGCTTGTGAGTTTCTCCCTAATACAAAAAAGTTAATATATAATTTTAAAAAAACGTTGTAATTGGTCTTTCAAAAATGTCGTGATTAGCTATGTAATCTATTAAACATAAATACACAATATTTTTAAAATATTTTTGGTCTGAATGGACGCGCCTATTCTGCAAAAACCCAAAATTATGTCTTTTTTGCCAATAGATGCCATGTCGTACATTTTCAAAGAGACATAATCAATAGGGTCATTAAGTTCATCTTATAAATAGCCTAGTTGGGTCAACCATTTAATTCTTTCAATCCACAAGCATAGTTATTCATTTGAGTCTTCTTCTTCACAAGTTAAAGTTCATTTTTTAGGGAGAGTTAAAGAGCATTTTTATTTGGTTCGTTGTGTATGATATTTGTAGCGCTGCTATAATATTCATTGTCATTATATCCTGAGAGACGAGTGCAATTAACTTTAAACACCGTAAAGAGAATATAATTCTGTCAAGGATATAATACTAAATACTAACTTTGACAAATCTACTTTTGCGGTTTAACTTACTTGAGATATGGTTATATATATATATATATATATATATATATATATATATATATATATATATATATATATATATATATAGAAAGGATCAAGAGCATAATTCTTAAATAGCATAATGCCTTAAGTAGTATCAAAACGACGCCGTTTTATAGAGACGCGGTGACATTTTTGTAAATACCATGCCACCGCGTATTTACAAAAATGCCACCGCGTCCCTATAAAACGGCGTCGTTTTTGACAAAATTCTGCTACTTAAGGCATTCTGCTATTTAAGAATTCTGCTCTTGATCCTTCCTGTATATATATATATATATATATATATATATATATATATATATATATATATATATATATATATATATACTTTGTCCATCAATTTTTACTAACAAATAGTAGGGTGACACTATCAAATTGTTAATAAGATATAAATAAATGATGCCAGAGGGTTGCATGTGTTTGATATGAGAATTGATATTTTCATATTATTTTTTGATATTTTCATAAGTAAGACTCATATATTAAAAATTTGACACATCAACTAATATGTGGGTTAAAAATATTAAAAAATTATGTAAAAATATGAATTTTCTTTTGATACTTATTTATTGTATTTTTTACTAGTTTCAAAAACTTACAATTAGAGGTGCTTATTGTAACCACAATTATATAAAAAAGGTAGTAGTTTATTTGGCAAAACCTAACCAATTGATGTCTACTGCGAGTGTGCGAGTGTGCGACTGTGCGACTGTGCGATTAGGTTTTCATCCATCCTCTTCTGGGGATCTCTCGCTACAAAACTATGAGATGGGCAGTTAATGCTAATCGATAATTCTAGCTCTGATGTTGCTAAGTTGAGAGGTAATTAGAATTCTCTCCGGCCTCTACTTCCGATTTATGCAGTTTGTGCGTGTGCGTATTTGTGTGTAAAATTTGATGATATGTATCATGTATGCGCAGTTGGGTAATTTTGCCGTTTAGAAAGGTTATTGGTGTGCAAATTTATTGTTTTGCTCGAATTGACGTGTTGAAAATATCCCAATTACATGTGGAAATATCATTTATATATATATATATATATGTATATATATGCAGTTGGGTAATAGTTTGGGAAATGAATTTATTTTCCCACAAGGAATTTGTGATGAGTACGTTGTTGAATTATCAAATTTGCTTGTGAAAATATTACTTCTCTTTTGAACGACTCATGAATTGAAAGTATTATTTATTTTAATACCAAAGAGTTGCACCCTTAATTTCATGCATATGTGGTGACTGGTAAGTCCCTTAATGCATCTAATCTTCGGTCATTGGTCATATTCGGAAGTATTGATACTTCAAATAGCTGCCTCTTCACCTTGACCATATTTACAACTTCAATTTGTTGAGTCTTTACCTCACTTAATCAGTTTTTGATTTACACTTACTGATTCAGTTTAATGCTTTAATTTATTTTTATTTTTATTTTTTATGATGGTGAAACCTGAAACCACTATCCTTAATGTGCCTTAGGGTGTGCATTGGATAAACCACCAGGTGTATGCATTACCCCACCAATCAAGCACACGGATAATCCTTATAATAAACTACGTGGGTGACCCTATGGAGATAATTGCCTTTGCAGGGTATTGAGCCCATGACTCCTTTTGCACCCAAAAAATAAAATAAAGGAACCCATGACTCCCTTTGCACCAACAAATAATATAAAATAAAAGAACCCATGACTCCTTGAAAGATACTTATGGCTCACTATGAGTTGAACTAACCCCTTGGGATTAATGCTTTTATGTTTTACAACTGTTGCTTTAATGCTTTTAAGTATAGGTGTCAATATTTTAAAGTTTTAATTGATGGTTGATGGCTTTGAACAAGATTAATCTATTTTGAATTTTATGTAAACAGTGATCTTGAGAGATATATATAGGGGTGTGTGTATATAGTAGTTTTAATCCTTTTCTAATATTTTTTTTACATATGTTACCATAGCTAAATGAAAATTGTAGATCACTCTAACTTCCCATTTTATTGAGAATAATTGGGATTTTGTATGCACAGGATCTTTGTTGAAGTGTATATTTGAAATTTTAGCAGTTATTAAGGAAGTAGAATATCTGCCTTGCAAATCAATCTGAATTCGCTGTGAATGGCACTTGTTGTAATCTGTGGGCAACCATGCAGTGGTAAGTCAACAGCTGCCCTCTGCCTTACTGAAACTCTCAAAGACTCAGAGTCTAAGCCAACGATCAGAATCATTGATGAGACTTCCTTTCATCTTGATCGCAATCAAAGCTATGCCGACATGATTGCAGAGAAAAACTTAAGGGGGGTGCTTAGGTCAGAAGTTGATAGATCTTTAAATAGTGATAGTATTATTGTAGTAGATTCCTTAAATAGCATCAAGGGTTATAGATATGAGCTATGGTGTTTGGCCCGTGCTGCAGGAATTAGATACTGTGTCCTGTATTGTGATGTTGAAGAAACCCACTGTAGAAAATGGAATGAAGAACGCAGGGAGAAAGAAGAACCCTCATATAATGATATCGTATTTGATGATTTGGTGAGAAGATTTGAGAAACCAGATAGAAGAAATCGGTGGGATTCGCCATTGTTTGAGTTATGGCCGTCTAGAGATGGAATAGAGAAAGCTTCTGCTGCCATTGTAGATTCTATATTGTACTTGACAAAAATAGTTGACTCGAAGACAAGGGACGTCAAAGTTTTACAGCCAACAATAGCAACACAAAGTGCACGGTTTTCAGAGGCAAATTCCCTATATGAAATGGACAGAGCTACACAGGAGGTGACGAATGCTATAGTTGAAGCTCAATCCCTGGCAATGGGAGGCCATGTGAATGGACTTTCTTTTGGTCCAGAATTACCATCCATCAGTCTGTCAAGGTCAGTTGGTCTGCCGGAGCTACGAAGGTTAAGACGAACTTTTATAAAATTGACTGGGCAATCAAGCTTGAGTGGGCCACCCCCACCCTCTGATGCTGACAGTGCAAAGAGGATGTTTGTGGATTACTTGAACAGAGAATTAGCAAGTGGTTGATGAAGATCATCAGATAGTTTTGCTGAGGTGTCCATGAATATTTTTTTGATCATCTCATTTTTGTGTGAAGTAAGATGTCCCTTTGATGAACTTAAATTACTTGTCTCCCTTTACTGGTTGTTATACTTGGATTAGAATGTTACAGTTGTCATCAATGACTAATGTACAATATTGTGTTTTCTTATTGGTTTGTGTTTGAAATGATTGTATGTGATAGATCTGATTGAGGTTCGCCTTCTGGAGCTCATCCGAGCCTACTAGTCCTTATATACTCCATACAATAATCACAAATGTTTGGTATGGAGAATTCATATATTTTTGGAGTGGAATGTATGTGATTATGATGTTGGGCTGAGATTGAACAGAATGTTGAATTTCACACTGAGAAGACGTTCTATTTTAGCAGTGCCTCTCCACCCACCAGCTTATGAGATGATGATTCTATTTCCCTCTTACTTCTTTCAGCTAAAATGCGTAGGCTGTTCATTAATTGTAACCTAACCTAACCTAACCTAATTTGATCTTTTACCAACAGCCAGCATAACCAGGATGAAGAGGAACCAATTCGAATTTGGATCTTGATCACTTTCTGGATGGACCAAGTTCATTTTAGTATTATTATTCTCTTTACTTGTTGCCGCAGATGATGATTTAAATCAATAAAATTTTCAGCTTTTTTTGTTGTTCCTCAAAAGAATAGAAGAAATTTTTATTACTTTTTTTTTCATTTCACATTTGTTAGTATATTCTTTAACGTAGTTTATTATAACAAAAATGATAATCATATAACTTGTGTAATTTTTATTGAAATTAAAAGATGTTGGTAAAAATGTTGGTCTTATAAGAATTCATTTATAGTATTTATGTATGTATGTATCTATTATGAATGGTGGACGGTAATTGTTACTAATTAATTGTTTTAAATATAGAGAGAAAGATGAGAAACATAATAGCATTAGCCAGCTTTTTGAGAATATGGGGTCCGAATGACTTCTGCAACCGGGATGGAATTAAGAAACCAAAGCAATAATTATTTGGTGACAGACAGCACGCACAACAACGATATCATCATCGCAGCATTATAAATACTACTACTACTTTAGCGTGACAGTCACGTTGTTCTATCAACCACTCTCTCACCGACATTTATTTCCCGTTGAGAAAAAATCCAAAACAAAAGTATATATATATATATAGAGAGAGAGAGAGAGAGAGAGAGAGAGAGTCGATCAGAATATTATTTACTGCAGTTAGAACAATAATGTTGTAATACAATTATTCTCCCTCCGGAATTAATTTAAGAGTGTAGTAGTAGTAGACGTAGTGTGTTTGGAATTGTTGAATCTCACCCACCCTACAAAAATACTGCACTTGGAAATTCCAATTATATATAGAAGAACCCAACGAAAAAACCATATTTACTGCCAAAAGCAGCTGCTTCTCTCTATAGAATGTCAATGGCGAATCACAACTGCTATTAAGCTTTCTCAACCGGTGGACGTACGTATATATGTGACGCATTAACGACCCGGTACGCAACAAAAACCCTAATTATGTTTATTATTGTTTATGATGCGTACTTGATTCATTACATTGTCTTGTTACACTAATTTCCTTTTGTTTTGGATCTGATCTATGTCTGAGATCTGAATGCTTTTATCTCGGGATCCATGAGAATTTACTGTGACGATGCTCATTCCTTTTTTATTTGAAGTAACTATGTGTTGATTGTTTGTTGCTGCAGATTCGCCTGTAGGCACGTTCAGGATTGGCATTGTATTTATTGAATTGGTTGATTTGTGATAAAGTTTGTCTGTTTTGAATTGGCACTGGGTTCCGTTGTGATCTATAACATAATTAGGATCAGAAAGGGCACTTTGGGATCTAAATTGCTTGTGACGGTCATTATTTGGATGGTTATAGGGTGAACTTGAACGGGTTGGTATTTTAATTTTGTGATTCTTATGAGCGAGTTAAAATAAAAGACACTTGTTTCAGTGTCTTTACAAATTTATGGTTTTCACAGTAATACTAATATATATGAGAGTATACATAGTATCATAGGTTATGGTTTTCATAAATCTTGGAGATTTAGTGTGAAAGGATAGGTAATATTAGTATTTCTTCCGGCATATTTGTTGGCGGGGTTGCCAAATCTGGACATGAGAAGCTCCAGGTTCAACAAACTGTGTCTAGTTTTTGGCCCTCGACAGCCACGCAGCTTGTTACTCTTATGTCTTATTTGTTTGTTTCTACTAATTGCGTTATTGGGACGGTCTTCTTCTGGTGACTTTGACCATGTTACTTCCAATACAATACTGGACATATACTCCAATTACAGAAGGTTAAAGGAGCAAGCTACTAGTGATTATTTGGAATTGAGGACTCTGTCACCGGGACCTAATCGACTAAAGGAATTCAGTCTTTGTGGCAAGGAAAGAGAGAATTTTGTACCATGCTATAATGTGTCAGGAAATTTATTAGTAGGCTTTAAAGATGGAGAGGAGTTTGATCGACATTGTGAAGTATCACGAGAGCGACAGCATTGTTTGGTTCGTCCTCCGAAGGACTATAAGGCCCCCCTGAGTTGGCCAGCTGGTAGAGATATCATATGGAGTGCAAATGTGAAAATAACTAAAGACCAATTCCTTTCTTCAGGAAGCATGACAAAAAGGTAAACTTAAGTTAACCATGACCTAGTGGATACTAGAATTTGATTAAATTTAATTCTTTTAGTTAGCCAGATGATTGACCCTGTGGGAATGAAACTGAATTAATTACCTGACTTACACGTGCACATGCTTTGGTTCTAGGTTGGTCATGTGACATAATAACGTTTACACTTTCCCTCTTTTTCGTCACGTTTTTAGGTTAATGTTATTAGAGGAAAATCAAATTGCTTTCCACTCAGACGACGGATTAATTGTAGATGGTGTCAAAGATTATTCCCGCGAAATTGCAGAGATGATAGGATTGGCAAGTGACGCTGAATTTCTTCAAGCTGGCGTAAGTACTGCTTTTTCTCTTCAAAAAACCTCCCTGCTATTTTATCTTGGCCACTTCACAGGAAATCTATAGACCTGGTATTAGCAATTAAATTACTAGATTGTCTTCTCCTAGTTCCTCGCTTATATTTACTGCTTTGTGGGTTTGACAATCTCTTCTTGATTCGAATTACAGGTGCACACTGTTTTAGATATTGGCTGTGGTTTTGGTAGCTTTGGGGCCCACTTACTCTCGCTAAAGTTGATGGCTGTCTGTATGGCTGAATATGAGTTAACTGGTAGCCAAGTTCAATTATCCCTTGAAAGAGGTCTTCCTGCGATAATAGGAAACTTTATAACAAGACAGCTTCCATTTCCATCATTGTCATACGACATGGTTCACTGTGCTCAGTGTGGTATTTTATGGGACAGCAAAGGTATTGCTATTAGCTGTTGGTCTAGGGATTTTGTGGTATATTCTTTTTCTCATTGCTGTTGTCTTTGTGAATCAGATGGCATGTTCCTTATTGAAGTTGACAGGCTACTCAAGCCTGGAGGTTACTTTGTTTCAACCTCACCATCAAGCAGGTTACAAGGAAGTTCAGTGAGACCAATTGAAGTCTTCAGCGAGAAACTTTGTTGGAGTCTTTTAGCTCAGCAAGAAGAGACTTTTATCTGGCAGAAAACAGTAGATGCTCAATGCTATACTAAGTGAGGCTAATAATGATGATACACTTATCAAAGTCAATTCCTTTTTAATATAAATTTGGAAATTTGAATTGCTTTTGGTGTATTTAATTTTTTGTCCTTCAATGTGATTATGCTGTGGAACTCTCCTTTTTTCCTTCCCTTATACACTCACGCATGCACACATTTTTATTTCCTTTCTTTTGGATTATTGAAAACCCCTCCCAATATGTGGAAGATTATCAAAAAGAAAAAACCCTCTAATATGCTTTTGGATCTTAATGTAGCAAGCAGGGTGCTGTGCCACCTTGTGAAGAAGGACATGATGTTCAATCATTTTATCAGCCACTCGCACCTTGTATAACTGGTACTGTTAGTAAACGTTGGATTCCCATTCAGCACAGGTCTTCTAGCTACCCAATGAGCTCTAGCGAACTTGAAATTCATGGTAAGTACTTGTTCATCTTTTGTTTGCTGATTTTGCACAAGTTTATACTGTTAATTGTCCCTGATTTATCCGTGATAAAGCTGCTGATCCATTCTAATTATTATCTCTCATCTGCATCAGTTTATTGATTCTCTTCTACTGTTCCAGGAGTTCATCATGAAGAATTCCTTGAAGATTCGGAATTCTGGAGATCAGCACTAAGAAATTATTGGTCTTTGCTTACACCCTTAATTTTCTCAGATCATCCAAAGAGGCCAGGCGACGAAGATCCATTGCCTCCATATAACATGATTCGGAATGTGTTAGACATGAATGCTCACTATGGGGGTTTAAATGCTGCATTTCTGGAAGCTAGAAAATCAGTATGGGTGATGAACGTTGTTCCAACTGGAGCACGTAACACTCTTCCTCTCATACTTGATCAAGGTTATGCTGGTGTTTATCATGACTGGTAAAAGTAGCTTCTTCTATCTTTGTAGAATTGAAATCTTCTGCCGATTCAGTGGCATACTCACAGCTATATTATACAATTAAAAAAAGATTTTGTATTTGTCCCTTCCAAATTCTAGAAAATTTTGTTCCTTTTAGTTCTTATGTTTGGATGGCCATTTTACCTTTAAAATGAGTCTGCCCATCTTTTAGTGAATTTTTAAAAGAATATTTTGTATCATTTCACAGGCGATTTAGGCATTCGATATGCTTAAACATCATAGATCATTCCTCTTTAAATAGTGAATATCTATAAAAAGAGTATCAATGTGGTGCTTGTAATCAAATTGTTTCCATTTCTTCTGGAATTTTTACAAAAATTGTAGAAATCAATTTTAGCCTTTGTTTTACTTTTATTTTCTCTGTGGAGCCTAAACTCGAAGTCCTAAAGATTGTTTATGCAAACACTTATCTGTGCTAGAATTTTATGTGCACGGTTTGATATTTTTACTACTGGCCATAGGTGTGAACCCTTTCCCACCTATCCACGAACGTATGACATGCTTCATGCAAATGGGCTCCTCTCACACCTAGATTCAGAGGGATGCAATTTGACAGACCTACTTTTTGAGATGGATCGTATTCTGCGCCCTGAAGTAATTCATTCTCTGTTTTTTTTGTTTGTTTTTCCTTGCTGCTGTCTTTAAATATGATATCGTTTCCTACTGTACTTCTCTCAAAAGAAAAACTTTAGCTAGGTACATCATAAAATGGGAAAGTCGTTTTGTCCATATTTTGCTCTTTTTTCCCCTCCACTATACGAGTAAAAAGTTTTGATTAGTAGATAATGCTTTGTTGACAGGGGTGGGTGGTTATTTCGGATAAATTGGGGCCTATAGAGAAAGCCCGCATGCTTGCTACACAGATTCGTTGGGAAGCAAGAGTGATTGATCTTGAGAATGGCAGCGACCAGCGACTACTTGTGTGCCAAAAGCCCTTTGTGAGAAAATGATTGTTTCCCTTCAAGAGTCGTCCACTTATTCTTTATGCTGGTAATTTTTCTCGGTCTGTCATGAAATGTGATACGAGGTAGATTCAAGTTTACCTGTCAAATCATAAAAAGTTGTTGGATCAAAGTTTGAACATTGATAACGATGTTCTCTCTCATGTTAGAGGACAGATATGACATTACTGACAGCTCTGATTAGGGCACTACTTGAAAGTTAAAAGACTTATTACATGAAGTCTAATTCATCTCTTTTTGATGAGTTGATGCCTTTCTGAGAGTCAGCTGGTTATGAAGTAGCTAAATTCATGACACACTATTCAAAGAGGCATATCCCATATGGTATTGCCAGGCCTATGCATAGACACTGTTTAACATGTCATCCACAATGTTACAATGATGTATAAATGATATGTAAGAAGGACGCAAGTCACGTGACAGACAGGCTCTCCCACTAGATTTTTTGGTATGCAGACTCTCTACTTGATATTTTGACATGGAATTGGTGTGAACCTAAGATTGAAACAGAATTTCATGGAATCCCTATCGTATAGGAAATTTTTTGCTTCTGATGTAGCTGCAATTCATTTTTTATTTTTTTGTGAAGAAGTTTGTAGCAAATTTTTTTTTTTTGATGGTGGTTATATTGTTTGATAATTTTGTAATTTAACAAGGGTCTGAGTTTGTAATGAAACATGGGTCGGGTCCTGTTCGGGAGAGAGGTGTGACAAGCCACGAGATGTAATGTAAAAACCTCTCATCCCAATTTTTATATTTCCCTTTATTATTCATTTGGTTAATATTTTGCTTGTGAAAATTTGTAAATGGATATTTACATATTGGGAGGTTGCAGTAGTAGGTACAGTATCGTCTTGGAGACGCTTTCTTGGTGATAGCAAATTTTAAATGGTAGTGTTAATTTAACATTAGCTGGAGTATGTTATTATTTCTATATTATATATTAAAAATGGTTAAGTGTTAATTAAATATAAATTATGAATTTTTTCTTTCCTTTCCTTTCATAAACTGACAATTGACAAATAACGAAAATGAAATTTATTTTTGTCCAATTTTTCCTTTCCAATCCAAATAAGGGCGGAGCCAGGATTTTTTTTCGGCCTGGGCTACCAAGAGATGGATCAAAGAGGATCTTTGTAGAACAAATAGCTTATGTTACCTTCTAATAAATGTATGCATACTTCCTAACCTATAATATTGGCTAATTCTCAATTTTACACATTTTAACCTCTTTGAAGTAAATTCTCAAACATTATGCCTACAACACTTAGATTCCAGAATTTCATAAGAGTTTAGAAGAGTTCTAGCCAAAAAAAAAAATCATGGAATCCTTCCTTATTACTCCATATAACATAAACAATACTCCCCTAATATTAATTCACAACCCATGCATAGCAATTATATCAACAATCATATGTATACTTTTAATTTCCATGAATTTACATAAACACATGGCTTACCTCTCAATTTGAAGTTTAATTGATGCAATCCCTTGCATTCTCGCCTCAAATTTGTTTTTACTTCCTTCTCTTGACAATTCATTGCTCCAATTCCTTCTTCAATTTAGTTTGCTAACCTCAATTCGTAGAGAATTATTCTCTTTCGATTTCAGTTTCTAAAGAGTTTAGGTTAATTATTTGTTTATGGAGAGAAAACAAAACAATTTAGTAGTATAAGAATATTTTAGGTATAAGCTCATCAATTTTTTTCTCTCTCTCTCCATTTATTAGATGAAGAAGTGATTAGTGTTACCTCTTTACCGCTTCACGTCGGCGGATGTCGCCGCCATGACCTTAGCGTCGAGGACGTATGAGCGGGTGGAGTGGTTTGTGGCAAATTCACCAGGGCCCACCACTGCTCAAGTGCGGCTCCGCTCCTAAATACAAAACTAAGAAACACAATGTGGGTCTATTTTTGTATAACGTTCAACTTATAAAGAGAATTTTTAAAATGTAGTTTATAGTTGAATAGGGTAGTCCATAAAAAATTACACCTAAAATAAATCTGAATATAATAATATTTTATACGAATGTAACTTCTTTCTTTTCTTATTATTATTTTTTTTTTTATAACAAATACCTAATGTAACTTTTCCCGATTTTATGAAAGAAAAAGAAAAGAAAAGAAAAGAAAAAGCAGAAAGAAAAGAAAAATGGGGATGATGAGTGTAAAATTCGTCCAGCAAGATCACACGATTCGCGCGCTAATATCAGGTCCTTTCTCTCTCTCTCTCTCTCTCTCATATTTCAGATCCAACGGTCCAGATTTGGTCTTCCTTAAGTTGCTCGATCTTTAGTAAATATTATTCCACTCATTATATCAAAATCCCCACCCATTTCTCACGCCCTCTTTCCTTCCTTGTTTTCTCTATTCTCTCTCTCATGTATGATATATGTATATATTTATTTATTTTTTCTATTTTTCCCTACAAATTAATTCTGAAGAGAAACAAAGCAGTAATTGTTTTCACTTGTGTAATTTGTTTTGATCTCTCTCATCTTCAACAATGTCGACCGAAAAGGAGAGAGAAACTCATGTTTACATGGCCAAGCTTGCCGAACAAGCCGAGCGTTACGAAGGTAATTATTTCATCTCATAACATATTTATATCTACATTTTTTACCCAATAATATGTTTCATATTGGAGGCTCTTTAGTTTGTTTTAATTTATTTTCATGTGAAATTAGTAATCTGTTTCATTTGTCTGGAGTAGTTTGACCTTTTGGATTTGCTTAAACATCTTTATTTATTTTCAGTCATGCATGCAGATTTCATGGCCACGGTTTTAGATGTAGAAAATTTTAATTACACACACACACACACACACACACACACACACACACATATATATATATATATATATATATATATATATATATATATATATATATTGAATTGCTTAATAATCCAGCCGTTCCAAAATTAAAGTCCCATTCGATTTTGTTGTAGGCGTGTTAAGTATTTACGTAGTGGAAAATACAGACTTTTAATTGATTTCTTTCGATATTTTTTATATTTAATATTAAAAGAAACAATAATTTTTCTTTAATTAAAAAAAGTAGGTCTAATTATGTCACTGACAAATCTTAAAAGGCACTAAGCGAGAAAGAAGAAATCATTTGGGTTAGGAGTTGGGATAAAGGGGGTGCCAGATATTGGTCCATTATATCATGTTGTTTATTAGAAATTCCATGGGCAGATTCTGGCGCTGGATGAACATTCTCTACCTTCCCCCTTACCCAAAAAATAAGTTCTTCATTTCTTTATGGAGAATGTCCTAGTGTTAGTATGTAGTAAATTATTTGGACTTAGATCTTTTTCGTCGGTGCATAAGTAATTAGGAAAAAGGAATAGAGTTTGTCTTGAGAAGATTTTATCCGTCTTTTTGGACTTCCTCTTTTATTTGTTACTCTTTTTCTTTTTTTTCCTTCCAGGTGTTTAGTTTATCTATTTTTCTGACTTTTTTTAGTGATGCCTTTAAAGTGTTGATTTACTCGTATCAGAAACTTTAAACCGTTCCCTTTAGTTGGCCGTGCAAGAATAAACCAGGATTGGATTTCAAATTTTTCCATCTTAAATGTGTGTTGAATAAATTATACAAGAACGTGTTATTGCATAGAATAAAATTAAATCAATAATCATAATATTATTAAGTACTTACATGAATTAAGAGAAGTCATCTTGTATGTATCACGCTTCCGCTGCGCTTAAGGGTGAAGGTCTTCAATTCTCTCTCAATCTTAGGATGGATGTATAGGTAATAAAATTCTTGAGACGACAATTGGGACCAAACCTTAACTGTTTTATTTATAAAATAGCTAAGAGTCAAAATTGTCCATCAAGATTATGAAACCCTAGAACCCATTTTGCTAAATACTCTTAAGAAAATTATTTATAGGCCACATAATTAATTGTCAAACCCATAAATAAAATGATTAAATTAATACAATATGTAAGCTCAATAAATTATAAATAGTAGAGGCCACATAAGGAATAAAATATTCCAACATTCTCCCATTTGGCCGAAATACTATTTATACAAACATAATGCTTACAATCATTAATTTGGCCAAGTATTAATTTAATGTCTACATCTTGTTTAAATAAAAATACCAATGCGAATTAATACAATCTTTGTGTCACTATTAATACAAGATCCCCATTAGTTACACAATTAGTACTTTTATTAAAACAAAGAGCTTGGGTGGTAAGCCTTTCGTAAGTGGATCTGCTAACATATCATGCGTACTAATATACTTAATGACAACGTTTTGATCTTCAATTCTTTCCTTGACAAATAAGTACTTAGTGTCAAGGTATAGTCCAGCACCACTCGAAATGGTGCTGTTGGAAAAAACTAACAGCATAATTATTATCACAAAATACTTTCAATGGTCTTGAAATGGAATCTACAACCTTAAGTCCTGAAATAAGATTCCTTAATAATATGGCGTGACAAGTAGCATGATAACAAGTCACATATTTTGCCATCATCGTGGAAGTAGTAGTTAACTCCTGCTTACGAGTTCTCCACGAAATAGGACTTCCTGAAAACATAAAGATGTACCTTGATGTAGATTTCTTTTCGTCTTTACACTTAGCAGAATCAGAATCAGAATAACCAACAACTTCAAGGTTATCTGTTTTTCTAAATGTAAGCAAAATATCCTTAGTACCCTGTAAGTAGCGTAAAACTTTTTTTGGCTGCTTTCTAGTGATCCAAACCTGAATTTAATTGGTAACGTCCAAGCATGCCAGTTACATACGCTATATCTGGACGTGTACGAACTTGAGCATACATAAGACTCCCAACCACAGAAGCATAAGGAATAAGATTCATTTGATCACGTTTAAGTTGATTCTTAGGACATTGATATGAGCCAAATTTGTCACCCTTAACAACAGGGGCGACAGTAGGGGAGCAATTTTGCATGTTGTATTTGTTAAGAACTTTGTCAATATAAGCTCTTTGTGACAATCCTAATATCCCGCAAGACCTATAACGATGAATTTCAATACTTATAACATAAGAGGTTTCATCGAGATCCTTCATATCAAAATTTTCAGAAAGGAAACGTTTGGTTTCATACAACATGTATAAGTTATTACTTGCAAATAGTATATCATCAACATACAAAATAATAATAACAAATTTACTCCTACTGACCTTCAAGTATATGCATTGATCCACTATATTTTTTTTTAAAATCAAAATTACTCATTACCTCATGTAACTTAAGATATCATTGTCGAGAAGCCTGTTTTAACTCATATATGGACTTCTTAAGTCTACATACCATATGTTCCTTGCCTTTAACCAAAAACCTTCTGGTTGTGCCATATAGACATTCTCATGCAAGTTACCATTAAGGAATGCAATTTTAACATCCATCTGATGTAACTCTAAATCATAATGAGCTACTAAAGTCATGACTACTCTAAATGAATCTTTTCTAGATACTGGAGAGAAAGTTTCATTATAATCCACACCTTCCTTTTGAGTGAAACCCTTAGCAACCAGTCGAGCTTTATTCCTTTCAACGTTCCCTTTATGATCTAATTTGGTCTTATAGACCCACTTGCAACCAACAAGTTTAAAACCTTTTGGTAATTCCTCAAGATCCCAAACGTTATTAAGCTCCATTGATTTCAACTCATCATTCATGGCTTCAAGCCATTGAGTTGATTGAGCACTCGCAATGGTCTCTTTATAAGAGATAGGATGATTAATTTTACTTGAATCATAGTCAATCTCATTAAGATAGGTTATAAAATCATCAAAATTAATAGGCTTTCTAGGTCTTTCGGACCTACGTAAAGGTTGCACAATTTTAGGAATATGATTTTCAATAATGTGAGGTTCAACATTAGGAGGTGGCTCAGGATTAGAAACATAAAACATGTTTTCTTCAAGATCAATTTTTCTAGGCTCACAACTCCCACTTAAATCACCATTCTCTAAAAACTCTGCATGCCTAGTCTCAATAATTCTAGTGGTATGCGAGGGACAGTAAAATCGAAAACCCTTAGATCTCTCAGAATATCCAATGAAATGACAACTAATGGTTTTAGAATCAAGTTTCTTTATTTGTGGATTAAAATCTTAGCCTCGGCTGGACAGCCCCACACCCGTAAATATTTTAAACTAGGTTTCTAACCTGTCCAAATTTCATAAGCAGTGTTAGGGACAGATTTGCTAGGAACCCGGTTTAAAATATGAACAGCCGCCTTTAATGCTTCAGTCCACAAAAACATAGGTAAGCTAGAATTGCATAACATACTACGTACCATATCCATAAGGGTACGATTTCACCTCTCAGCTACACCATTCTGCTGCGGTGTACCAGGCATTGTATACTGAGTGACGATTCTATTTTCTTGACAAAATAAGACAAATGGGTCAGGGCTATGACCTGTATCAGAGTGTTTACCATAATACTCTCCGCCTCTATCTGATCTCACTACTTTAATTTTTCGGTCAAGTTGATTTTCAACTTCAGCCTTAAAAACTTTAAACATATTTAGTGATTCAGATTTTTCATTAATCAGGTAGACATAAGTATAACAAGAATAGTCATCAATGAACGTAATGAAAGATTTGTGTCTACCAATTCTTGGAGAAAATGGTCCACATATATCAGTGTGAATCACCTCAAGAAGTGCACTACTTCTTGTTGCTCCTCTCTTATTACCTTTCACAAATTTTATTTTTATACATTCAATACAATGGTCAAGATCAGAAAAAACTAGTGAATGAAGAATTCCATCCTTTACAAGACATTGCATTCTGTCTTTTGAAATATGGCCTAAGCGTTGATGCCACAATTTTGAAGAATTCTCATTATCTAGTTTTCTCTTATTTCCACTTTTAGAGGTATTTTCTGTCACATTCATTGTTAACAAGGATTCAGCAAAGACATTATCCAAATTTATCTTATAGAGGTTTCCCTCTAAAGAGTCAGAACCAATAACATGTGAGTAATGATAAATAATTATTTTATTATTCTCAAACTTAAACGAAAATACATCAACGTCAAGTTTAAATACATAAATTAAATTTCGTGTCACACTGGGAACATAAAGACTATCATATAAATACAAGGTGAAAATCACTCTCCAAAACTAAAGGAAGAGTTCCTACAGCTTCAACTTGTATAAACTCTTCTTTTGCCAACTTTAATGATTCTTTCCCCTTTTTTTTGGAGTGTCTTCTTTGAAAGGAATCCATGCAATGAATTAGTAATGTGAATCATAGCATCAGTGTCAAGCCACCATGTATTAGAAGGAACATCAATTAGAAAGGATTCATAAGTTACATAATTGAAGGACGATATACCTTTCTTTTCATTCTCTTAATTTAGGGCATTCTTTCTGAATATGTCATTGCTTCTTACAGAAGTGACATTTAGGACATGTCTCAGAGTTGTTACCTGAATAATTTGCCTTATTTGTTTTGGTAGAAATTGGTTTATCCTTATTATTAAAACCTTTGTCGTTTTTATAAGCCTTCTTCTTATAGGATCCAGTGGTAGTCAGATGAGTAACATTTGATTTTTCAACCTTAAGCCTTTTTTCATCTTGGACGCACATGGAGATTAACTTGCTCATCTTTCACTTTTCTTTCTACGTGTTATAATTGATCTTAAATGGATCAAACTGTGTAGGAAGAGAAGTCATAATGAAGTAAATAAGAAAATCCTCAAAAATTGCCATGTTCATACCTTTTAATTTAAAGGTCATGTCGTTCATCATCATAATGTGCTCGCGCACCCCACTAACTCCATCATACCTGCTAGTAAGCATTTTCAAAATAAGGGTATTTTCATGAGTTTTAGAAGAACCCTTAAATTGTTACTCGACTGAAGTTAAGTACTCTTTAACATTCTCAAAGTCAGGAATGACTCCTCGAATGACTGTCGTGATAGAGTTTTTCATAATCATAAGGGACATGCAATTGGATCGCTCCCACTTTCATAAATAACCTTTTGCTTAATTGAGCTAATAGTTGTAAGTGGAGCAGGATGATCCACTCGTAGTGCATAGTCCAAAACTATAGTGCCGATAACAATTTTCACTTACACTTTTCAAGCAGTAAAATTAGTTTCATTTAAGGTTTCAATTCCAGAGAGATACCTAGAAATACTAGTTGGAGTCGATGCTAAAATACAATCAAGCTCATAAGCATGCTTACAAAAAAACTAAAAGAAATCCACAATGTACAACAATAACTAATAATTAATCATAATAAAAATCAACTGTAAGGCAAGCATTTAGTTATATAAAATCTATTTACATCACCTAAAAAATAGATTTTAATGAGATATTGGTGCATAATTATTAATCTTTCGTTGGTCCAATTAATAATATACTAATAACATCCCTATAAAATAATGCAAAACACATTTATCCATGCATCACCGTTGGGCAGAAAACGAAATAAACATGTTACTTATGCAATAAAATTCCATTTAATAAATTCTAATTCTAATTCTCCGTTGGGTAAAATTAAAATCTTTATTTATTAAATGCAACATTATGTGACTTTTCTTAATCTTTAATTGTTTCAATTAATAATCCTCCGTTGGGCTGATTATTAATTTTAACAATAAAAGAGTCACGCATACATGTAAATTATTATGATCAAACTCAATTTTTCTTTAGACAATATATTAATCAAGTTTGATAAGTAACATTATTTATAATTTACATGTAACAACTTAAAAGCCCTAATAATATATCATATCATGTTCCAAAATTTTAAATTAAAATATATAATTATAAACATGAATTGATTATAAAATAATCACGTTAATTTTTAACATGAATACATGAGGGCATAAGAATATCATAATATTGTCTAGACATAATAAATAATAAATTTAACATATATTGTTTTAATATTCATGTTCCTTTTCACGCATAACATTATAAACAATATATATTCACCATTAAACTTATATAATAACTTCATATATATAAACTTAACATACTGCAATCATATAAATATAAAAACTTAACAAACTGCAATCATATATATATATATATATAAACTTAACATACTGCAATCATATATATATATATAAACTTACTAATTGGCATCTCGAGAAGGGTGTAATAGAAAACAAGATAACAAAAATAACTAATGAATCAGAATTCAATATATGTTAATTGCCAGAGTACTTGATCGATTCAATAACATATATGCTATCAGAATTCGTCTATGCTAATTAGCATATTTACGTTACTTTCGGAAATTGCTTTTCATGAAACATACGGTATAATTTTATATTATACCAATAAATAAGTTATGTAGAATTAAAATTTATAGCATGACAACATAATTAATTTATTTTATACAATAGCGTAACCACAGCTTTGATACCAAATGTTGAATAAATTATACAGGAACGTGTTATTACATAGAATAAAATAAAATCAATAATCATAATATTATTAAGTACTTACATGAATTGAGAGAAGTCATCTTATATGTATCACGCTTCCGCTGCGCTTAAGGGTGAAGGTCTTCAATTGTCTCTCTCAATCTTAGGATGGATGTATAGGTAATAAAATTTTTGAGACGACAATTGGGACCAAACCTTAACTGCTTTATTTATAAAATAGCTAAGAGTCAAAATTGTCCATCAAGATTATGAAACCCTAGAGCCCATTATGCTAAATACTCTTAGGAATATTATTTATAGGCCACATAATTAATTGTCAAGCCCATAAATAAAATGATTAAATTAATACAATATGTAAGCTCAATAAATTATAAATAGTAGAGGTCACATAAGGAATAAAATATTCCAACAGTGTGCAGTATATTTTTGCTTCATGCCAGATGAAAAGTTTTTATAAAAATTGAATGCTATTGCAATTATTTAATATATTTTCAGACAATCCTTTGGGTAGGATATCTCAATGCTGCTAAATAATGGCTGGGTAAATCAATGTAGTAAGTATGGACTGTACTCAAAAGAAGGGGAAATGAAGTTCCCTTCAAAATATAATAACCCATTGGTGTTGCAGAAATGGTGGAGTGTATGAAGAAAGTTGCAAAGCTTGATGTTGAGCTCACCGTTGAGGAGAGGAACTTGCTTTCAGTTGGGTACAAGAATGTAATTGGTGCTCGAAGAGCTTCTTGGCGCATAATGTCATCTATTGAGCAGAAGGAAGAGTCTAAGGGAAATGAGCAAAATGTTAAACTGATCAAGGGCTATCGCCAGAAGGTAGAGGATGAGCTCTCCAAGATTTGCAATGATATTCTTACCATCATAGACAAGCATCTGATCCCCTCTTCCGTCTCAGGAGAAGCTACTGTATTTTACTACAAGATGTAAGTGATTTTAATTGAGCCTTAAGGGTATACATACTTGCAGTTCTTTGTGTGTTTGTTTGCTACAGCCCACTCTATATTATCAATTTTAACATATTATTGATGATACTCTTCTGCTAACCCCGCCATTCCTTTTATCACATGGTATATACTATATATTTAATTATCTTTTAATATTACATGAAATAATTCTAAGAAACTTATACCAGAAGTAGTTGTATATTGACCTCATGATGAAACATTAGTTTCATGCTGCTGTCATACAAAGTGGTGCACATGCAAAGGAGTTTGGTTCCAAATTCCAGTATTCAAACACTCAAAGTTAGTTCGCTTTTTCTAATAGTGGTGAACATGCAAGAAGTGAGTTAATATTTGGTTATATTGCTGTTTCATTTTCCCTTGAACGGGAAAGGGGAGGAGGGGCATGACTATCTCCTCTACATTTTTTTCTTTTTCTTTTTCTTTTGACGTTTTAGTTTCTTTTTCTTGTTTTGTGGACCATGATTTGTATCAATGTAGGAAAGGTGACTACTACCGGTATCTTGCGGAGTTTAAGACTGACCAGGAAAGGAAAGAATCTGCTGACCAGTCATTGAAAGGCTATGAGGCATGTTCATAATTTGTTTCCTAGTACATGGATAATGGTGAATCTATCATCTTGATATCGCAATCTTTACTTTGGCTTGATCCATCTTGTTTCTATGCATTTTAGGCTGCTTCTGCCACTGCAAATACAGAACTCCCTTCAACCCACCCAATCCGTCTTGGTCTTGCTCTCAACTTCTCTGTCTTCTACTATGAGATTTTGAATTCCCCAGAAAGGTATTTTGATATAAACCATATTCTTTTTTCAGGCTATGAAACACTTCAATGCCTGTTTTTTTCTATTGAAGGGTTGATAGTTGTATTGGTTACTAATGTAGGGCTTGCCATTTGGCTAAACAAGCTTTTGATGAGGCAATTGCAGAGCTCGATACCTTGAGTGAAGAGTCATACAAGGATAGCACCTTAATTATGCAACTGTTGAGAGACAATCTCACTCTGTGGACCTCTGATTTGCCTGAGGATGGAGGTATATTATATGTCCATTATATAAAAATAAATTAAAAAATATATTCGCTGATTTTTCATTTACTTATGTGGAGTTCTATTGATGCGAGTCCCCCAACTATAGATTGTGTTCAGAAAAATCAAGAGAACTGCCCATATTTTTTAAATAAGAGACTTAAACATCTAACCTCTAGTTTCAAAAGTTATAGTTCAAGTTATATTATGATTTTCATCTACAACCTCTCTGTGCTCATATACAGTGAAACTATTGTTGGACCCATTTTTTATATGCAGGTGAAGACAACTTTAAAGTGGAAGAACCTAAATCAGCAGAACCCGAGGTTAGAATCTCACTTAATTTATTGGTGTTATCAAATTCTTGAACCTGAATATTCCGGCCTTATAATTGTTGATCCGTAAATTTTATTTTTTATTTTTTTGCAGCATTAATGGGTTTCCCAATATCCCCGATATGGCTAGCCAATGTTGAAGTACTGTTATATCGCAAGGGGATTTCATGGGACAGTATTGGCATCTTACAATGAAATTTAAATCACAGATCAGAATGGGACTAGATCGATCCTCTTATTGCTCTGGCCTGTTTTTGTTTCTGTTTTAACTTTATTGTTCATTTGTCATCGCTTCCGATTTAGCCACCTCATGTTCTTCCATAGATACCTTAATTATTTAAGTGACGAATATAATTATGTTTGTTTACTCTATTTTGTAACGTCTCTCATCTCTGTTTCAACACCTACTTTTTCTCCCCCTCGGATTGCAGTTCAAAGCAATGTAGAAAATCTATCCGGTTGAATTGGGTATCAACTACACTTTCCTGAAACAATTAACGTTTTTACAATAACTCTACATTTCAGATTAACTCTGATTTGATGAATGGAAAACGAATTTCAGATTAATTTTTGTGTGTAGCAAGTATTAAACATAAATATGAGCAATGAAAATGAACTGTAAAATTTTGGAACAACAAATTAACAAGAAGAAAACTCTAAATAGAGCCGCCAGAGTATGATACTAAGGGGACCGACTGGATTTAAATATTTTTGGTAAAGTAAAACTAGCTAGCACCCTCCAACGGTAAGTAGTTACTATAGCCACCCTTAAATTATTTTTGGGGGAAGGCATATATAAGTCGGCTACATCCGAGTATTCTTTTATTTTCAGCAATGGAAATTACCCAAAAAATGCGTCTTACTTGTGTTACTTCCAGTCCCAGTCCACCATCCTTGAAACAATTTTCTTAAAAATGATTTTAGTTTTCAAAGTACAGACGTGTTTGTGAGAAGTTAATGATTAGTTGTTCTAAAGCAGAACACGCCTGTTTTTGGAAAACTAAATCCTTTCAGCAGCAATCTCTTTGGCTGATATACTTCATCGCAACTGAATTCTCCTTGTAGGATACAAAATCATAGGCAATGAATTAAACACTTCCATGAATGTTTTTTGTTTATTTCCAGGAACGAACAGAGAGAAGGGATGACATGCCAAAAAATGATTACATTCTTAAAATCAACATCCCCTCCTGTGACCACATCTATTAACATAATAGAATAAAAGATCATCATTCATAAACATATATGTACACCAACTTTGCTAGTCAAGATTCTTCCTTAACAAAGTAACTTTGTGGCAGACAGAATTCTTCTTCCTGATTCAGGATTTCAGTCTCCTCGTCATCCGGCTTCTACAATTTGCAAAAAGAAGGTATATGAGATAATTGATTTTTACTGGTCTACAATGCAAACAAATAGGTTAACTGGCAATGAATTGTAATAAAACAATAATACTAATTGACAACTTTCACAAATAGACAAAAAAGGTAGACCCATCAGGTCCAAAAATATTGGCATAGGCATCACATGAAGAACTCCCCCCCCCCAACGGCCCCACCACGAGTCTACAGAATTGTTTTAAGGAAAAACTTAAGCAATCGGCATGCCAATAGAAGCTACCCAGTAACTAGTCATTACCCTTTATAAACACGCCGGTTGTCACTCAAATTTCAATGTGCACAATCCTCACATACTAAACTATTTAATCATTACTTCTGTTACACAAGGGAAAGGTAATCCAATATTTGTGATTGCTGAGATAAACTTTCAAACTGTCTGCTCTTGCATTTGAATTGCTGCCATCAAAGAAGCATACTTCGATTTGGAAAAATGAAACACTTTTGGGTTATCATGTCGGTCTCCCAGAGTCCGCCAAAACCTTGGGAGATGACATAATAATAATGAGGAGTAGAAATTCATATCTTTCCTTCAGAAAAGTACGAAGGAGTTATTTTTCTATGGAACATACCAATACCTCTTCAGATACTTGAGGGATAATGTTTAAATCCATCACCTAATCAAGATTAATCTAGGATGCTGGGAGGGATAGACTGGATACTGCTTCAACCTCTGCCTTTCACTAGTTATGACAGCCGTCAGATTCAAATCTAGAATCCTTGGGCTTCTAGTAACACTTATTGTTCATTTATCCCACTAATAGATATCATTAAGAAGACATATGCTCAGAAGTACTATACCTACCAGCATTTCCAAGTTGTAGAAACGGTCCAGCAACTGCAGAACGTCAGAAGGAGAAAATTGTCTACTGAAGCTGTGACAATATAATACCGGAGTGTCAGTGTGGAAAGAAAATAGTATCACACTAAAAGAAACATTAATTAAAATTATGGGAAAGAAATGTAGAAGATAGGGTATAAAGCAGAGCAAACCTTCTCCGCAGATATTCTGTCATCCCATAAAGGACAAAGTGACGATGTATTCCTGTGGGAGAATATATAGTTAAAAACTTACAAATGGTCAAATAGCTAGTCCAAAAAATGAAGCTAGAGTATCTTTTCGCTTTCTCACCACAATAAGGAAACACAAAGGACTAGAAACCACCAGTTAATGTTGAAATGTCAACACTATAAAAAAATATCAGGTGTTAGAGAGATCTTCTTTACTTATATCACGAGAAACATGTCCTGATTCTTTCGGATCATTTGATGCTGATTACAGTCGACATCAACATGACATGAACGACAAACTCAGGAATACATGATTGTATTCCGACATATTGGAAGCACGGTGATCTCTTCTTTTCCAACTCTGAGTGACATGTGACTGAACTAAAAGAAAAATACTTTTGTATTAACTAGAAACGTGATTAGAAGAATTAACTCATTAGGAGCACAGAGATCAAATGGGGAAACTGATAAACTATCAAAGCTCTACATATTAACTGAGCTTTTAGAGAACTGTACACAACCAATTATTCATTGAATTTAATAGTATCCAGAATGACTGACATTCCTCTTGCACAAAAATAGAATGTTTTAGTTACAATAGTAAATTATGGCTAAATCTAATATTGAGACCTAAATATCTATATCAATGCATGCATGGTGACAACAATACATGACTCTTAGAAACAAAGTAGAAATCAAAGAATACCATATATGATGACACACAAAATATGGGAATTGATATTTGGACTCAAAATGTGTATCATTTATAAAAGCTTGAATTGGAGTGCAAATATTATTTCTCAAAAATATACAAGTAAAGAAAAGAACATAAACTCAATTGGGGGAAATGGAAGAACTTGCCACGTAATTTGACGAGAGGATAGATTTCAAGAGCTTCTAACAATCTAAGCTCCACTTCAACCTGTGATTGCTCCTAAATTCAGTAAAATTAATGCAAGTGAGAAATAAACTAATGCTTAACATGTATAAAAATACATCCATACATATATATTATATATATAGAGAGAGAGAATTAGAAAAAACGAAAAAAACCTTGCGAAGAGAGGAGGAAGAGGAAGGGGGAGCTTTGCAAGGGGAATGAACAGACATGCCTTCCTCCTGTTCATCTTCTTTCCCTCCACCATTCACCTCCTTCATTTTCTTCTGATCGACTCGATCCCCCCCCTCCAAAAAAATAAAAATTACGCTATATCCCTCTCTATATATTTTTACACTCCTATTTATCTTAATAAGAAACACTAAAATTTCAAGAAATTAATATTAACAGTACATTATTATATATAATTGTATATAGGTGTCAGTCACTTGATCGCAATAGAATGCTAGCTAGGGTTTTAGCGTTTGATCCATAAATACACTATACAACAACTAGTTTTGTGTTATTAGGGCCAGGCCCAGTTATGAAACTGTGTATGGGCTATCTAATATGATGCAGAGTTGGTCCCTGTTTTAATTGTTTGGTAATGATAGGAATATGATAAATTTATTTTTTATTAATTTTCGCGCATGCGCGCGCGCGCACTAAAAATACTCGCACACTAAAATAAACTTGATAGAACCATTAGGCAAGATTTACCATACGGCAGGAATATAACATTTGAATCGTTGGATATAATATTATATGAAATAATCTAACATAAATAATAATATAATAATAATAATAATAATAATAGATACATTATTTAAGAATTCATTTAACATTTCAAATTTAGATCCTTAAAAAAATCTAATTTAGTAACAAATTAATATTGAGTAAGCTTCAAAATATATACGAGGCATGAGCAGAGATAGGGTATGTAATGGGTTTTTTTTCTTCTTTTTTTTTTATTTAAAAAGAAAGTTGGATGAGACAAGCAAATAAAAGGAAGGAGCCTTTGATCATCTTATTATGGCATTCTGTTATTTTAAATTAAATTTATTGAGAATACATTACTTATTGTTCATAATTGTGTGGCTATTATCATTATTTAAAATAATATTTTTATCAATAAATGTGTATTAAAAAAATTATAATAGCAAATAGCATAAATAATGCAAAGCGTGACGACGCCAACTGATTGATAATTCCTTTCTTAGACGTTATATATCATGCGCACTCTTTTTCTTTAATTCTTAATACCCATTTGGTGGCATCACATATATACTATATTCCCCCTCTCTACTCCACCCCAATAAACTTTATATAGATATGCTTAGTCATTTATATACGTGTGACACCACATATATACTATATTTCTCACCCCCACCCCCACCCCCACCCCCACCCTAACCAACTTTTGAACTTTATATTTCATCATTTATACATGTGTATTCGTTCAATCTGTTATTGTTAACTGATGATGACGATACCACACATTTCACAAAAACTTATCTTTATTTTTTTATTTTACCTTTTTTTGAAGCTAAAGAATCCCCATCCCCACTACTTTACTTGTTAAACCCAAGTTGCCTTAATATCAAATAAGTTTATAAATTTAATTAGATGAGAGTGAATAAAATCAATAAGTTTGTTTAAATAAAATAGAAACAAGTCGGTCTGTACAAAAGTTAATTGGCGGGAACGCCTAATCATATAAAAATCAAGAGTCGTCGTCTCTTCTCGTCTCTGTGTTTTCACAATTTTTATAATTTTCATAAAAAATAAGTTTTTTTCTATATATATATATATATATATATATACAATGAAAAAAAAAAGTAGCGTTGTTTTGATTATTTAAACAATTCTGTATGTCTGTCTGTCTGTCTCTCTGATATCTCCGTGAATCAACCTCAATTTCTACGCTTGTTTTTGTTTTTATGTTCTATAGATATATGTAAGTTTTGTTTGTTTATATACATACATATATACACATACATACATACTAAATCCACTCGGTTTCTCCCAACGGAAAAATTCTTCTTTTAAAGCCTAAAACAGCACTTGGGTTTTCTTTTCATTTCATGTACGATGGCATCGCTCGCTAATGCTATTCAATTTTCAATTCAACGTTCACAATTTTCTTCTACTACAACTATTTCTTCCGCTTTAATTCCACTCAAGAAACGATCAGTTGCCTCACCACCGGAGAATAGACTATCTTTTTCTCCTCTTGAAATCTCCGGCAAGGCCTTCAAATTTTCCGCGTGGTGTCAACTTTTGAAAAGGCCTGGTGGCTCTGTTGACTTTCTGGTCACAAAAGCCGCAGCTGCAGATGGACACGAGATTGAAATTGCTGATGGGTTAGAAACTTAAAATCCTCTTTAACTAATTTATTATCATATCATCGTGTTTATTTGATATTTATATTTGTTAATAATTTGCAGGAGGATTTCTAAGAGCTTTTCGGAGAAATTTCCTGCTTTAGTTACCGGATTCTTTTTCTTTACATGGTGAAATTTTTCTTATTTATTTTATGGATGTAAAATCGAATCATTGACTTTGCATGCGTATAATTATGCTATAATTTCACTAGTGGACTATTTTACTTATAAATATGGAAATTATGTCTGGGATTTCATATGCAGCCTACTCTCTAATGAACAAAACTATCTTGTAATGTTTATGATCATCAACAATTCATATGTATGTATGTATGTATGTATGTATGAGTATTCAATCTGTTTTCTGATTATGATCCGCATCAAGCACTGCATATCTGATGTTTAACTTGGCTTACTAATTAGTAATTTATTTTGAATGCAGGTATTTCCTGAATGTCATTTTCAATATCCTCAACAAGAAGGTGTACAACTATTTTCCATATCCATAGTAAGTTATATATATATATATATTGGCTGAATTACTTGGCAGTTAGCTGTTGATAGAAATGTAGTTATCTCTAAGATTAAGATCATGCATTCTAAAAATGTACCAATTATCTCAATAATTAGATATTTTCTTTTTCTCCTATGCAGTTTTGTGTCAGTTGTCCATCTCCTAGTTGGTGTGGTGTACTGTCTTATCAGTTGGGGAGTTGGTCTTCCGAAACGTGCTGTGAGTTTTTATCCGTTTCATTATTTATCATTAAGGCACAAACTGTCTAGTACTAATCACTTAAGTATAATCCATATTGCAGCCGGTTAATAAGGAACTCTTGGGGCTCCTCACTCCAGTAGCAGCCTGTCATGCCCTTGGACATGTCATGTCTAATGTATCATTTGCCGCTGTGGCGGTGTCTTTCACACATACAATAAAAGGTATGTGGAACTCCAAGTCATCATAGGCTGATTGATTTATCATTCTATAGGACTGTTCTTAGCTCTACCTATACAATGCATAATTCTCAGTATGTTAATTTCCTCTGTTTATTGGTGAACTATAAGTATCTGGTAGTGAATACTTTATCTTTTGTACATAAAATACCCTGAATAGTCATATATTCATTCTTTGTAAAGCTAACTGTTTGTCAATCTTTTAACTTGCAGCCTTGGAGCCATTCTTTAATGCAGCTGCTTCTCAGTTTGTTTTGGGGCACCAGATTCCCCTTCCCTTGTGGCTATCGTTGGCCCCTGTTGTTCTAGGTAATCCTATCAGTTTTAGTACCTTCCCAATTATTTGTTCATAGTCCATTCGATGTGCAGAACCTACACTTGGAATTCAGATACAAAATGTATCAGCGTGTTCAACATTATTATTGGAAAAGAACAGAAGCAAGCTTCAGTCCAAAACTCCAAACCTGATTGTATAGGTTGAATTCCTGATATTCATTTGTTGATGCACCTATGAACTTGTCTATGCTAGGTGTATCAATGGCATCATTGACGGAGCTTTCTTTCAATTGGTTGGGCTTCACTAGCGCAATGATTTCAAATATTTCATTCACCTACCGAAGTATCTACTCAAAGAAAGCAATGGTAACATCTTATCTCACTTTTCATGCATCAAGTATAAATTAATCACCCAATAATTTCTTCTCCTTTAATATTTTTGTTGATAACAGACAGGGATGGACAGTACAAACGTGTATGCTTACATCTCAATAATAGCCCTTTTGTTTTGCCTCCCTCCGGCAGTACTCGTAAGTTTCTTGTATAATTTACATTTTGTGTTTATCATCAAAGACCAATTCAATGGATGCTTTGATTTCAGATTGAGGGTCCCAAGCTGATGCAGTATGGATTCAAGGATGCGATTGCCAAAGTGGGTCTGTACAAATTCCTGTCTGATCTATTTTGGATTGGAATGTTCTATCATCTATACAATCAGGTATGCTGTTCGAATTTCTGATTGCATTCAACTGAGTTTTTCCGAATGAGCATCCAACTGTCGCGGGCTCATTTCCTTTATTTAACAAACTTTGTATGTTACAATTACAGGTTGCTACTAACACCCTGGAAAGGGTTGCACCACTCACACATGCTGTTGGAAATGTGTTGAAACGAGTGTTTGTGATCGGTTTCTCTATCATTGTATTTGGTAATTACCGAATGCTTAATGTTTGGAGGATTAAGATTATCATAATATATCTGTCTCAGTTATGCTGGATTCACAATTCCTCTTGCTTCCTTGGCTCTTCTTCTTCTTCTATCTCTGATGGCTGCGAAATCTGGCAGGCAATAGGATCTCTACACAGACTGGAATTGGTACTGCAATAGCCATTGCAGGTGTTGCGATTTACTCCCTGATAAAAGCAAGCATGGAAGAGCAGAAAAGGGTATGCCTATAATTTTACTTTTATTCTTTTACTTCATCAGTTATGGCATTAGACTCATACATATTTGTGTTTCTACCATTTTAGAAGGCTGCTCGAGCACTCGCTTCATAGGCGTGTCGGGTACAACAGAATGAACGACTATGAAATCTGTCTGCATATCAAGGAGGATAATAAAGGGGAGGGAGCGGGTCCTCGGGAAATTGTGATCAGGATCTCGTAAGAATTGATAATTTTTTATTTTTTTTGCTGAGCTATTATTATTCATCTTCCTTTAAATTATAGTTTGACTTGATGGAGCTTCTTAGATGCCTTCTTGTGAAACATTAGAGAAAATAAGTTGAAACCTGACTGACGACTGATGGCGGCTTGATCCAATTCGTCAAGTCATTTTTTTGTTGTTGTAATTGGAATGAAATTATAAAAGCACCCCACCCCACCCCAAATTCATCAGTTAAGTGAACAGCAGGAAATGGCTTTGGTTCTAATATTTGTGTTGCCAGACCAAAGAAAAAGACGGTACGACTACTACTGCTACTACCTCTGTTCTGGGTTCTAATATTCACAATTGCAAGAGTTTGGTCTTTAGGACTATAGATTAGATTCCAGTAAAGAATGAAAAATAAAGCATACAAGTTTGAGTTCCTTTTATCCTGTTGCAAAAGAAACCTGCTGACGAATTACATCGACACCACCGTATGTAACATCAATATTTGTGTTGCTAGGAGAAATTAGGTGAAAATTATAATGAAGGGAATCCTACCTTCACTTGTTCAATTAATGAGCCAGCAAGTATTTAGATTTTCATCGTTGTCAGGAAATTGAACAAGGTACCCCCAGACCACCGTGTTTTTGAGACAGGACTATAAAAGATAATAATTATGTTAAAAAAAACAATTATCAAAATAATCTTCAAGATCCAATATAAAGTTGTATTGTGCCCATATACTAATGCTGCATCACATTCAGTAATAACATATCAAAAACACGGCAAGATGAGCTACACGCTAAAAATCTACACCAATCAGCTTTAGTTATTTATTTTTCCTTACGAGTACTGAATTGTTAGAGATAAATCAAGAATAATTCGGCTGTTTCTACAATTGGCTCTCATTCCACAAGCCCCAACTTCTTTCGAGAAGCATAAAAGAAAACATGAACAATAAACAAAATATCTAGCAGCAGAAACCTAAGATCCCAATATCCTAAAATAAAGCTGACGGGCCTCAAAATTTAGCAGAATCAAATAAAGTACAGACAAGAGTTATGGCTCGCTATCTACACGAAGGAAGATGAACACGGCAAACCAATTTCTTTCAATTTCTTTTAGTGCTGAGATATCCCAATATAAGATGCGCAAACCTGAAATCAGATTTACACGAGTTAATAATCCTTCCATGACCAGAATTTCTTTTTCTTGTTTTTCTTATACAATTAGAGGTACTAATTGACACTAATCCAGGTGTCTTCACATCTAAAAGGATCAGAGGTCCATCAAAGATGACAAATATGTTATCAGCATAGAATAAAATATTTGAGCTGCCAATTATCAATTTCTTCAGAAATAAAGCCAAACCCAATACAATAATTTGAGACTGAATTATGAAGCTTATGCATTAGAACTATTATGATACATAGTCAAGGCTGTGTTACCTTAATTGGTTATAATCTCATCAATCCAGAGTTCATCAGGATTCACCTATCATGTGTAATCAGCCCCGTACTGCATATTGTACAGCGAGTCCCGGCGATTCTCTGTGCCCATGTTGATTTTGAACTTTCTGGCCCAGGACTGGACCTGGTCATCACTTTCATAGTCCATCTCCCTACTACAGCGTCTCCGGACCTTTTTTAGGATCTCCCTTGATGGTTCAAATCCAGCAATTACCTGAGGCGTGGAGTTTATTAAACAAAACATCAATTCCATTGCATAAACAATAGAAGCAAAAGGCAAGAAATAATGCCAGCTAATTTCATCCAGGAAGATGCAAATACCATCTCATCTATGATGGAGAGGGCAGCTTTTGGATCTCTTGCAACAAGATGAGCATCAACAAGCAGGGAAAATGACATCGCATTTGGTTTAAGACCCAGACTTCTGAAGTGCTCAAACACTTTCACTGCTTCTTCCCTCTGCCACACGAAAACATAATTTACAAGCCCAAACAATTTATCAGTCATACCAAAATATGAAGTGCATCATTAAGTTTAAATCCGACTTCATATGCCTGCAAATGGAGCACTGACTGCATTCTGCAGTACTGTAAGACTGCAACACATGGATCCACAGGTCCACAAATATATGTTTCACCTTCCCCATTATCAATCCTACATCAAAAGTAGGCCTCTATAACTCATTACAATGAGCTGAGCATGATGCAGATTTGCATTCCAGGGGGCAGGGAATGTAAAAAACAGAGGAAGTAAATTATTTTAGGAGCAAGCTTGCAGAATTTGTATTTAAATGCATATTGAATGAAAAGCGGAATGTGCAGTGTGTGTGTGTGTGTGTGTGTGTGTGAAATGGATCACTTTTTACCTTCTTGAGCTTGCCAAATGCATACATCAGACAATTGTAAGAATTGACATCAGGTGTCAATCCAAAACCAGTATTTATTGCTTCAAAAGTCTGGTAGGCCCGATCGACATCCCATATATTTGCACAACCTAGGATTATACAATTCAGTGCAGCAACAGACTTATAAGGAGGATCTGCTTGGCTCAAGTTCTCCAGCTGATAATAGACCTAGGTATAATTCAAGATTTCAAATTAGCCAAAAGTGAGGAAATGATTAAAAAACTAATGTAGCCACCAAATCAAGTACCAAATGCAACAAATTTCAAAACACAAATACTATTGAGAAGGCCTGAAAAAGTCATTATGTGGAAGATCTAAAACAATGCACACACAACTTCAACCCCTTTCAGGAAAAGAAAAGAAAGAAGACTAAAGTGGTCCATCGAGGGTTGCTTCTAAAAATAGATAATAAAAAAAGGTTCCATATAGGTTTCCCACACAGGACGCTGAAGTTAATATCTAACTTAGTAAGATACTGAACATTGGGCATATATGCAAATTAGCACTCTTTAAAACAGCACACAACTTTTCTTTTCACATGTAAAAAAAATGTAACAGGTTTTGCTGGAGGTATAGATTTTTTGACTTTTTTCTTTTATTTTATTTTTATCATGGTCTTGATTCTTACCTACTGAACAAATGATTAACAAAGAGACACATGATGAGATAAAATAAACCTAACACTCCAACGTATTGACATACTGAATCCAAAGTTGCAAAGCCCTTCTTGGAGCATGCCACAGCCAATGGACGTAGAGCGGAAAATGGAGAGAATAGATCTTCAGCTTCTGTGTTAGTATTTCCATAAATCGTTTCAAACTCATGCAGCGTACTAAACGCCTTTTGCAGGTTCCCCAGTGAAGCATGGGCATATATCTTTCCCAGGTAAGATTCTGGATTAGGGGGCTTCTTTTGACGCAATGATCGCTTAAGAATTGCCCATGCACCATCCAGGAGTTTAGTACTATAAGTTCTACAAGCAGTTCCAAGAGCAGATACGACCAATCCTTCATCAACAGAGAGGTGAACTGGGGGTCTTGTGTTCTCACCTTTAGCAATCCATCTAGCCATAAATTCCAGAGCATAATAAGCTAACTCGCTATTATCAGCTTGCATTGCAACATCTGCTATATAGTTGCAAAGGTTCCAAGGTGGACATAAGGCCTTGTTCTGATCCATTTTCTGGAATCACCCAAATGAGGAAAGTCAAGTGAAGAAATATATTCAGAATAAGTAATACATGACAAAGAAATTTTGACAATCAGCAAAAGCAGATATACCTTGCATCTTTCAATAATTGACACCAGCGCATCCAGCCTGCCTTGATTAACACAGCTCGTCACACATGCAGTAAACACATTCACTGACAGCATATATCCAGATTTTAAGTTCAAATCTATATACTTCAATGCAGAATCAATCTGATCTTTTGAAAGCAGCATGCCAACAACCAAAACATATGACTCATCATCAGGCAAGGATTCTTTGAATTCTTTTCCTGTCTGGATCATCCTGATATCAATGAAGTAAAGAAGTCCATCCACCAAATAGTCAAACATTTTTGGCGAATCAATCCTACTGTTCTCATGTACCTTGTGAACAGACTGACACAATAGGATTAAACAGATGCATGGTGAACAAACTCTTTACCACATGCATCCCATATGTACAAAATATATACAACAGCAGGAATTCTACAGACTGCTACCAAGAGGAAAAGAGGAGAGAATTTTGAAGGGTAGGGTTACAAAGAGTCAAAGATATAACCACTTTGGTCATAAATAGGAAGGAGAAAACAAAAGGGAAAGCTGGGGGTAAGGGTGAGGCACTCTACCTATTCTTCAGGCTAAAATATTTTACTTGCGTTTATAGAAGTCCAGATCAATACATTTTAAGGTAGAGTACTTGAGCCCGTAGAGGCACACCCTTCATGCCTCCTCTCTTTTATTGTGCTAATAACAAGAGAATTTGGACCCCTCCCTGTAAAATTTCTCATCAAACACCTTCTCCTTACAATGACTTTATACATAAAACATTCACTTTTTTCTATTTATAAGCAATATTTTAAGTTCATAATTAAAACTCTTTTTTAACAAAGAAAATATAAATTATATATATGACTTTTTATTTTACACATCATTTTCACATTTACAAGTAATAGTTTTCTGCTCTACAAAAAGACAAAGAAATTTTCTAACTGCATCAATACATTGCATATGAACATAGGAGATTTTCAGTAAGAAAATATATATATATGAACTTAGGTTTTAATCCAAGTCGTCTTCTTTTTCTTATTTTTTAAAAATAACAAGAAAATCCATATTACAGTGAGCCCAGTTCTAAAATTCCTTCCTTTGTTACTGTCTCGTAAACCTGATAACATTTCACTCATCAAAAAGAATTTTTTTTTAAATAAATAAAAGGAAAAAGAAACTACATAAAACTTCAGGTGTCACATTGATCAAGCTATCACGGAATCCATCCACAAATTGTGGAGCAGTTTATCAGGTAGTCTGTTGGGTCCAAGCTGTGCCTCAGTAATCTTATTAACATTAATCAGGAAGATAAAATCTTCTGCTTTGAGGGTTCTGTGGTTTTATTCCACTCGTGTTTCATGTGTTTTATATCAACTGACTTCTACACTGCCTCTACATTGTAGTCTCACACTGTCTCTCTTTATTATCTATTTAAAGAACATATTTTGTTTTTTATTTCTTTCTTTCTTTGTTTCGATTCATAACACCAATTGCTTTTCTAACCTGTCTCAAAGCTCAACTTACTGGCTCAGTCATGTTTTGTCCTAACCACCATTTTTGCAAAACCAACCAACTGAAAAGATCCCATAAGTGGTAGCCATTCCAAATCAAGTAAGGACCAAGAACAAACTTTGCACTATTTGTTGATTGATTGACAATCAATCAATATATTACTTCACAATACCATATATCAGCCTCCATTAACTTACCAGAAAACTAATTTGCAAGGTATCAATATGCAGGCAAAAAGCAAAAGCTTAGGACGCAATTGTTCATTAAATATACAATCTTACGTCAGAATAAAAAAATTAATACCTGTCGAGCAATTTTTCAGCTGCCTCAGTCTCTCTAGCCTGATGCATAACCTTCAACACCAAATTAAAGGATGCCGTATTGGGGGTGATCCCATAATCCTCCATTTGCGTCACTATATCCAACAGATCAGCAGCAGAGGCACCCAACATCAAATTAGCTCTCAGATAATGATTATACAAACTCACATCAGGCTTATTAGGCTTCCCACTTTTATCCAAAGACCTAATCCAAAACTCAAACAGCTGCTTCATGTCGGCCCACCCCTGCGACGCGATCCAATCCGCGAATACATTCATGATTGACTGCAAGTCTAGGGTTTGAGATAGTTGTTGGAGGCGAGAGGTGGGAATTTGGTGCAAAAACCCCAAGGGGAGTAGGGATTGAGCAGTAGGAGGTGAGGTTATTGGGATTGGATTTCTCCAGTTGTCGTTGTAGAGTGGGCTTCCTGAGGCCGGGTTCAGTGGTAGCGGGGTGGCTTGCGGCGGTGATGGTGGTTCAGCTATTTGGGGTTCTTGTGCGACAAATGTGGAGGTTGAGATTGACTTGACGGAGTCATTGATTAGAATTTTGATCAGCCTTCGTGATCGAGAAAAAATCGCCATTGATGCCATTGTTGAGCTTTAACTAACTTAACATCTATGTATAAATCTTATCACAGTGCCAAATAGAGAGAGCAGAAATGAAAAAGTGACTAGGGTTTTAATCAATGTCAATATTGTTTCTGAGGTTTTATATAGTCGGGGTATGAATATGAAGGATATTATCAAAAGACTGAGTGGCAATATTGGAATAAAGCTACTCTTTTGAGTTTTTTATGAAGTCATCGGGAATCGATATTACGCCTTTTTGTTCTGTCGGGAAGCCCATTATTGACCGGACTGGATTACATTCCACGTAAATGAATGAGAGCCCAACACAAATTCTAAATCTAAGCTACGTACTGAAAATAATATAAATACAGTGAAGATATTATCTTTTGGTCTGTGTGTCTATACTATATTAATCAATTGATCATATTTAATTTTATACTAATCACTTCGAAAATAATATATCCATCTTATCTCATATATACACATTCGTCACAATCATAATTCGAGTAGCGACTAGAAACTTTTTTATTATATACCATACGTTAAGTTCATCAATTGATTAATACAGTACAGATATCATCTTTTGATTTGCGTATCGATATTGTATTGATCAATTGATTAAAGTTAATTTTTTACTAACTACTCTCAAAAATAACATACCTACCCTATCTCATACATGCACATTTGTCACGGTTATAATTTGAGTAGCCGCTAAAAACTTTTGCATTACATACCAAAACTCATCTGATTGTCAATAGTATAAGAAAGTTGGTTGCCTGCTTGCTAGATTAAAACAAGGAGGATACGAGCATTACTAAAACTTTTGTGTAATCATAAAAGTACGGAGATGTATTGTTAATACAAAAAGAAATATTGTGAAAATAAAAAACAGAGGTCTTCTGCTAATAAGAGAAAGACCATGATTCTTACCCTACTAATTAAGATCAGATGCCGATGTCGATGTCGATGCCTCAACTTATTAATAATGGACACCATGGTGCTAGCTCATTGTGACGTTACACAAGAAAAGATTACCAAAAAACAAACACGGTGGGCCCCATTTCATGCACCAACTTAAATAAGTTCGCTCCTGATTATTTCTGGTATTTAAAAATTATTTTTTTTATTAGGAGATGAGTATTGCCATAAAAAAATTTTCAAATTATGAATTTTATTAATATACAATATTTGTGAGAATTATAGAAAAACTCTACTTATTATATATTTTTTTAAAAAATTACTACTAAAAATAATAAAAGGAAAATAAATACGATATGTATATTTTAAAGGATAGATAAAATATGATTTTATTTTAAGAAAAATCTGTATTTAAATCATTTCTCGTATAATCTATCATATGCAAAACTTTTTTATACCAAATGTATATAAAAAGAAAGTTACAACTTTACTTTTATTGACATAATATTTCCGTGTCAATTGTTTCATCTTTTGTTCCTTTTTTTTCTATTTTTTAATTTATATTTTAATTGTTATAATCATAAGTATGCCGTTCACAAACAAAATTTATAGTCTTCATTACTCTCTCTATTTCATATAATTAATATATAAAAAATATAAATTTAAATTTGGAAATTGATGGAATTAGTTAGTTTTAGAATAATAAATACCAAGGGAGCTGAACCAGGCTGAGTTAACATTAATCAGGGGGTTGGTTTATGACCGTTTAGAAATCAGACACATGTAGTACAACGTGTACAGTCAAATACATGACACAAAGCCCACCCAAAGCTCTCTGCATCTCAATTCCCCCAGAAAATACACTCTCTTCTACTTCACTTGTACCCGGTTAATATAAAATTATTTTTTTAATAAATTAGTCGATTAATTAATAGAATATTGACACACATAAAACTTTATATGTGTTAATATTTTATTAATTAATTAACCAATTTATTTCAAAATAAATTTTATACTTACCATCTCCACTACACCTACACGGTGTAAATAAAATGACTAGAGTTGTTCAAATTTAAGTTGTGTAAATAAATAAAGTTTGAATGAAACTCGTTTATCAAGTTAAATGCGATTTCAATAGATTTAAACTCGTTTATCAAATTTTAAATTTTATTCATATTTTAATTTTTTATATTTCAAATTAAATATAAAACAAAATTATTTACTCATTTTACGTTATTAATTCTCCCCAAATTCTATAACTGAATTTACGTATAAAAACCTTCAGAATTAGACAGGCATTACTCCACCAACTTTCAACTTCTTATTATTATCGTCTAGATATCTCCATTTCCACAAAACCCACCACCTCTCTCTCTCTCTCCAGTAGGTATCTAAGTGAAAAACCCAAACTCTTCAAGCATCATAGTTTTCATCCTTAATCATAATTTCTTACAATCATCTTGATAAAAATCATGGTTTTCCCTTTAATGGGTTTACTTCTTTTTTTGCTGGCAATGGTCGGTCATTCCAGTAAGCTCCTTCTAAATTTTTCTCTGTTTTCTTGGATTTGTTTTTTTGATTTTGAGTTGGGTTTTTTTTTTCCTGTATCTAGTGAAAGGTATTAGGGGATCATGGGTTTTTTTATTTTTCTTTCTTGTAACATTGTTAATAAAACTATGGATTTGTGTGGGCTGATCTGATGGTGATTTAATTTGGTGGGTTTTGATTATTCTACAGGTGCGGCCACATATTGCTTATGCAAAGATGGGTTGAGTGACTCTGTTCTTCAGAAGAACATAGATTATTCTTGTGGAGCTGGAGCTGATTGTACACCAATTATCCAAGGTGGTTCTTGTTACAACCCAAACACAGTGAAAGATCACTGCAATTATGCTGTTAACAGCTATTTCCAAAAAAAAGGTCAAGCTACTGGGAGCTGTGATTTTACAGGAACTGCTACCCCGAGTTCAAATCCTCCTCGTAAGTAGTATTCCCTTTTCATTTCCATTCCCCTCTGTGTTTGATTTTGAGTTTGATTGATCTGGTTTTTCTTCTTATTTTTCTTTTACAGCTCCTTCTTCTGGATGTGTGTATCCTTCAAGTAGCAGGTGTGTGATTTCTACTTTCTGCCTTTTATATCATTTCAAGATCTTGCCATTTGCTCTTTGGATTTGATGTAATAAATTGTTTGGTGTCAGAATTTGATGGAGGGGAATATAGATTCTTAATACAGACGGAAATCTTGCTCCAAGCTATAAAAAAATCAAAGTTTTTCTTCTGAATGTTGTAATGTGCCATTAAAAAAATCTATTTTTTCTTCTTTCCATTGTGAAAATGGGTATTTAACAAAAGATTTTCTTTTGATGATTAACAGGGCTGGAAGGATATCTATGGATGATCTTTTAGTATAAACAGTCTGTTTTAGGGAAAATGTCAAAATGAGGGAAAGGGAAAGGGAATTTTTATTTTATGTTTTTATTTCCTCTGTTTGATTCCATTTATTTCTGCAACCTAGATTAAGGAATTGAAAGAATTTCAGTCATCCATTTATCTGTTCTGCCAAGATTTCTAAGCACATATTTGAGAAAGTAAACTGGATTATCTATGAGTATCTTCTTTTTCTTAGACTGATCATTTCCTTGTGACTGAGGTCCTGATTTTTTATTAGATTTGTGAGCTATTGCTTTGTTTGTCCTTATTTACTTACTTGCCACTTGACATTGATTCTCATTTTCAGCTTGAACCCTGTTTTGCTTTCCTTGTATATAGTAGGATATTCTATCAAGTCTAGGTCCCTAAGCGCTAAGCAAAGCAAATTTTTGTTTTTGGTAGGGCAATTGAGCAAGTATTGTGCAACATCATATACATAGGGAAATTTTATTGTCAAAGACACAATTGTTATGCCGAAGCAACTACTGTCATCAACTATACTCTTTGATTCACAGTTGTACATGGTTTTAGTTGATTCTTATCATGCCTAATGGCTGCTCGCCCCAAATATATTACTGTAAAGTTAGTTGTATATATTCATATATGCCACAGGTGAAAATATATTCAATGTTAGGCAACTAAGGTCTACACACATTTAATCTTAGCATGCCTGCTTTGGCAACAATGTAAAGCTATTTTTATGCTACTGAATACTGATAGATGAACTAGGGGAGGCAACTATAGCTGGCAAATGCTCCCATTAAGTTTTAAATAACATAACCTTGGTTTATTTTGCTAACAACTTCTTTATATGCTCTTTTGTTTGTAACATAGTTTGAGGTTTACTATTGTTCTTGGTATTTGTTATTTGTTTGGCAGTGGAGGAACCCCAACCACACCAGGCACTGGCACTGGCACTGGAACAGGCACACCAGGCACGGGCACTGGAACTGGAACTGGAACTGGAACCGGAACAGGAACAGGCACAACAGTTCCAGGAGGCTCTACTAGTCCATTTCCTGGTCTTGCGCCTACAGGTGGCATCAACAACCCAGACGGCAGTGGTAGTGGGAGCCTCCGTCAAAGTTCAAGCTTGTTTTACTCTTTAACTCTATCCCTTTTGTTTTCAGTCTTGATGTGCTCAAGGGTCTAAGGGAAAAGGTGATAGAAATTTAGTGGGGGTTTCTTTCATGTGTGGATGATATTTTGGCACATCTCTTTGGGTAGGAGGAGGAATCATCTCTTTGGGCTGCCCCCATTAAGTCTTTCTTTGTATTTCTCTTATGTGAAAAGGCTTGGGAATTGGATTCCCTTTTGGGTGGGTTGGGTGATATTGCTGGTAGTTGAGTTGAGATTTTCTGGTCTCTCTTCCTTTAAGATTTTCCCTTTTGTATATCTAAAGAGAGACTGTTTTTAAAAGATTATATTCAAAATTTGCTACACCCAATCTACCTTAGTACCAAAAAAATTCTGTTTGTTTTTCTTTTGGATGGGTGGTGATATGGCTTGCTATGTTTTTTTGTTATCGGTTATCCCCTACTCTTCAACCATTATTAATCAATGCCCAGTCTCATCTCAAACCTTTATCATAAAGCTTATAGCTACACTTGAAACAAACAAGGAAATCCCTTGCTCAATCTAGATTACCTTCAAATTTTGGGTACTAGAGAATAGCTTTTTATTGAAAACTACCTTTTCTAAAGTTTGTTGTTGTCTGAAGAAAAGTTAACCTAAACCCCCGCCCCCCCAAGCCATATCTGCCTACTCCTCGCATACAGATTGTTTGTTACTTGCATGAGTTTGAAAATTAGTTTCAAATCAAACTGTTTTACAGATTGTGTCCAGTTAACCCAAAAAGCAGCCATTTTGTACAAAACCCATGACGGTCACCTTCAGTATCTAAACTTGGGCAAAAATACTACAACTCATCCACCCCTCCGTCTGAAAATTATGAAATTCCACAATCCGAACAATATCCATACCATGAAAAAAGGACAAAAGATAGGATTCTATCTAGTTATGTTTACATCACTTTTCGGATCAAATATGTCAAATGGAGGATTGAGAAAGCTAAGAATCAATTTGCTAACCCCTGCGGAGTATTTACTTAGAAAAACCCAGCTTTTCTTTATTTTCTTTTCTTTTTCCGGGTAATTTAGATATCCAGCTTATGGAAAGGTTAATAACATATGCACATAAAAAAATTATAAGAGAAATATGCACAGCATTACACAACCAATCCTCATGTTTTTCCCTTCAATTTTTCGAGATACTTGTTATCGTGATAACACTTGCCTACAACACAACCACGACCACAATAGAATACAAGAATCATGCAGAGTTTCAACTCCAGCAGTTCTTTGCTCAAACAGAAGTTCCCGAAACCCCACAAGCAGCTAACTTTTGGACGCAAAGCAAGTCAGCTGTTAACAAGTGCAAATGAAATGAAATGATTTTATATTGTACATTATATATGGCTGCACATGAACTTAAAAACAAAAACAGGAGAATGACATAACAGAAGACTTGAGCCATATGATGCAGCCAACGAACCTCAAAATATATCCAGAGTACTAGACAGGCAGCACAGTCAAGCGTGCACAAATTCCATTATTAACTTGGCAACAACATTTGGCCTTTCCACGTGAGGGATATGACCACAATTTGGTATTCGACATATTACTGCATTTGACATTTCACATTGCAATCTCTGCATTATACAAGTGAAAAGCACCAAGAGTAATTATTCCAAAACTATGCTAATAACTTTTGTTCCTTTTGTTAAAATTCCAATTCAAGTAAATTGAAACAAAACTCAGGAAAGTACTAACTACTGCATGCTTGTTGTCAATAATTTGATCGTCTTCACCCCAGATTACAAGCGTTTTCTTCTTCACCTGCATACCACATTTGAGGGTATCATGAAACACATAAAAGAAATAATGGGCTCTTACTAGGGAGGTCTCTCACGTAGTAATTTAACATAGGGCTACCCAAATAATGAATAACGAAAGCAAAGGCGGACCTCAAATATTTACTTGACTAGGGCAAAAAATAAATATATGAGGATTAATAGTATCAACAGACTGTTACTTGTCCAAACAATGCCATTAAAACGTAATATTAAAACCAGAAAAGCCTAACATACTTTGAATAAATATAATATACCAACTTTTTGTATCATATACTATATTATCCAAATAACAGTTTTTAAAAGGGTAAAACTTCGAGCAGATCCACAATTTTAGATGCATCCTTTAGGCATGACAACATCAGCTTTAGTTATATTAAACCGGTAAAATACTTCAGACTTGGATGGCAAAAACATACCTGATTTATGTGAGCACTGACATTATAACCCCCACTATTCATAAAATCTACGGTCATGTCCTCCCACCAAGGTAATAGACAATGTAAACGTGCAATCTAGGAAAGTAAAACACAAAAATAATTACACCCAACCTCATTCCAGAACATCAGAAAAAATAAAAATTCAAACACTGGATTAGTTTTTCATTGTATGGCGTAAATAAGTGCATACTTACATTAGTCCAGTCTAAGCAGGTATCAAATGGTATACCATTAAAAGTCAAAGAAGTTGCATAAAAGCGCAGTGGGATGCTCTTTAATAAATAAACCTGCCCATGAGGCAATGATGTTTTAGCAGGGATATAATTTTATGACATACCCCACTCTACCAACAAGTGGAAAGTGACAGACTCACCCCAGCATAGGCTAAAGCTTTAGGCAACTTGGAGAGGTTTCCTATGCCTTCTGCATAAACACTTGCATCAATCAAAACCAGCTTATCAACCTGAAGAAAACAGCAAAACCTTAAAATAACCTTATTGTAGAAACATATGCCTTACTAAATCTAATGAGATCTCCAGATGATCTGGTAGTGCACTCATATTTACTTACAGCTTCTGGATGGTTGACTACAAAGTCAATTGCAACTGCTGCTCCAAGGCTTGGTCCAACTAATATCATAGGCCTTTTGATATAAGACTTCCAAAACTATGAAACAAAATTAAATTAGCTTTCCGCTGATGACAATGCAGCCTCTTGCAACAACAACAAATTAGTGAGCATACAAACCAAACCTATCATGCAACTGAGAGAGGTATAACATAACCCCAAGGCTAATGTTGAACTATAATCATAAAACAGAGAGCTTCTAAATGTGGCTCCTCAATGTTGGGATATTTCGCATGAATCTCACGTCACATAAATTCAACTATTCAAGAGTGTAGATGGGTTAACGAGTATGGTGGGTTAATTGATGTGAGATAGATCGTTCAATTCCCCTACACTCAAATGGACACAATGAAAAAAAGAAAGCATATGCTACATTCTGTAATATTTCTAGCATCTGTTTCAAGGAAAGGTATTTACAAAAACGAAACCTAGGTTTCAACATTTATCTGCTGTCATCCACAAGTCAAGAGTAAAAGATCGACTTGCTTAGTGAGAGATTGTTACCTGGTAAAGATGATCACGCTTGGAAAGCACATTACACACCCGAAGACTTTCTAATACATGCAAAGTGGAAATGAAAAAATGAACAAAATAATAAGCATTAACGCAATAATTTATAAATAAAAGAAATTGAGAAGACAGACCTAAATCAGAGAAGCCCCACCCAAGAATGTCAATTGCCCAGGTCTCCAACCTTGCATCCTCAAGCAACGGAAGGGTGTATCTCCATTCTAAACAGGAGCTGAAGAATAAGAAGTAATGAACTAGCGAAAGGCAGTGAGAAACAGTGTTCTCCATGGCTACAGTATGAGTTTACATGTAATGCATACTGCATACCTGTCAAAACCATGTAGAAGAACCACTGGATTTGTCTCGGCATGTACCACAGGCTTGACACAACTACTCAAAATCGGACTCTTTGAGATGCAAAGCTGAGATGACAACAGGGGCCTAAAGTTAGATGATCATATTTCCAAAACAACAACACGCGATCTAATACATTATAAAATATGTTAAATATAAAAGAACAAGAAGGCTTGGAGCAACAGAAATGAAACAATTTGTGGGGTTAACATTATTTACCGTCAAATCTATCATTTATAAAGGTAAGTGGTAGTAACAATTTGCAAGCATGTAGCCTATAGAATGTAAAGTAAATGCTTTTAATGATAAATATGATCAGAAAGCACAATATTGAAGTTAGGATATGGAAAGTTATTACTTGACAATTTTAGATCTGTCATCATAGAGTGGGGGCACATGTACTATTTGTAAAGGTCAAGTGCAGAGCAGTGCTGCATTATCTGAAATAATATGAGATTCCATGCAACATTAGAAATAGCAACAGATAAATAAAACACCAATGATGTCTATAAATGTGAGAATTAAAGTGATAAAAATCCCATTTGACAAATTCCTATTAGAATATTTTTTATTTTTTTAGTAGTAGATTATATGTATGATATTTATATGATACATATATTCCCACCGTTCCATTTTTAATTAAAATTTATTTTATCAAATAAATTCTTGATTTTTGTTAGAAATATAATACTGATGGAATGATACTACAAATTCTACCTAAAGTAAAATAAAGTAATGTCATTTTATAGTCAACAAATATAAATGTACTTTTAATATTGAAAATAATTAAAAAAAAATTAATGTATCTTTAATTTTGGAACGAAAGAATTTATTTAGGGAATTTATTTAGGGAATTTATTTTTTTTAACAATCCTATCCTCGACTCTTCTTAAAAGAAATTCAATTCTCGCGACCAAATACCAAATCTCTAGCTCGAATTGCCATATACTTATTATCAATACCTCCATCTCAATCAACAAACAAACATCATCTTTCACGGTAGCATTCACGCTTACACTGGAAACTTTCATTATTCAAATAACAATGATATGTGATACAAGCGCTACAAATAAAATTCAGAACATAAGGTGGGTCATGGCTTCTCATCCTTCTGCCTCTGATTCAGGCGAAGGATGTGTTCTATATAAACAACAAACAAGTTGGATGATTACATTGATTAGACTAAATTAGAAGCATTAGTTCAACAAAAAGTTAACTAATTAGCATTAGATCTGATGCACCATATCAGAACAGAATCAGATTGATGGAACATAAAAAACAAAAGATGATAATGAAGAAGAAGAAGAAGAAAAGAGATCAGATCTATCTGTTAATTGCAGTATACAAAGCCTTTTGTCGCGGTCAACATTTACCGCGGATCCTGACATGAGTTCTTCGACTTCTCGAGCCATATTTGAGTTTATTATCTGGTATTTAATCACAAGGGTAAAATTTTCTACAAAATCAAATTTGCCCTGTACCCATCATTATTACCCTGTAAATATTATTTCTCTTTATTTATTCGAAGTTAGTTAAAGCTGAATAGTTTGATTTGTTAATTTATATCATTAACTGAAAACTTTTGGTTAATTTCTTATAATTGTTAATTTTGTGGGATATTTATATTAAGTTGATTAAATATATTTTTATTTTTTTTATTTTTTAATAATTAAAAGTTTGTCCATCAATAATTAAATTCATGCATCATCATAGTTGACTAGTCTGACTAAAAAATAGTATATTGATATATATTACTTCCGTTTTGTAATAATAGTCATTTTAGCATGTGAATTAAAAAAATTATTTAATAATTAAAATTTATATAAAATTTTATCAATATCATTTTATTGAAAGTTGAAAATTAGTAATAGAATGGAGAAAATAAATAATTTATTTTTTAAAAAAGATATAAAAGACAAATAAATTAAAATAATATTTTTTTTCTAAAATGTCAATTATTATATAAGAATGAAGGTAGTATAATCTATTCAGGGCTCTAGCATTTGCAGCACCGCGTGTTGCAACAGATTCATGACAATTAAAATAGGGTACGAATATAAGGTAAATATAAAAAGATAGAGAGATCTTTATACAATGCTGATTAAATTACACAACTACTAAGGCAATAATAATAATAAGTATTGTTCGGGAGTGTTTTACCGACCCTTTTTTGGGCTGAAGGCTTGGGCCGGGTCAAAGGAGGTCGGGTTCATGTGTTCGGTAGCATAGAGGAGGATGGGGTCGGATACCCGAGCCCAATAGGTCGGGACCCGGTTTTGACCATGGAGGTCGGGGTCGGGCCTTCGCGTCTTTTGGGACAGGGCCCAGACCGGTGTTTTTGTCTGGCTGATAGGTTGGGCCTAAAGGTTTGAACAGCCCACATGCAGAGTTGGTGTGACAAGGAGTTTACGTGATTAAGGGCATTAACCCTAATCATACGCTAACAAAGCAACTCCAAAGGTAGTGGTGGAAAGGGATTCCACTTGCACCTTTTAAGGAGATTATATTAGACCCAAATATGGTAGCTAACATATTTAGGAGTCTTACTCTAATTCGGAGGAGGATACCAATGTGGTGGGAGCTCTATAAATACAAGGCCAATGTTACAATTAAGAGGTAAGACCTATTTTGAGCACAAAACACATAACCTCCATTGTTAAACCTTGTGAACGGCCTGTACTTATTCTCACACCGGAGCTATCCCCCGGCGGCACGGCCGTCAAGCTTCTGTGTGATCCGTTATTGTGCAGGTTTCAGCGCGTGGATTCTGTGATTAGACGCGCGGACGAACTTGGCGTTAACATTGGCGCTAGAAGGAGGGCGTGCATTTCTTCAATCACAATCACCTTTTTTTCGGCAGCAGGCTATGGCAAGTAAGAATAACGTCGCTGTCTCAGAAAAGGCAAAGACCCAGCAGTCTCACCAGACTACACAGGTGAGGGGGTCGATGAAGGACCGCCTGGGATCTAAAGTTCTGGAGGTGGAAGAAATACCAGTTCATGATCTTCGGCGAAAGCTCTTCCACAGTAGTCAGCACACGCCTCAGCAAGCGAGTCAGGCCGACGAGAGACACTCGCGGGCCCTCATGAGGGAGGACAAAAGAGAAGGCAGCCGAGATCAACGGGAGTTTCTCTTGCAGAAGAAAATAGAACAAAACAAGGATGCCATGTGGGCCCTTCGGCTGCAACAGGAGGAACTCGAGAGACAGATGGCCGACATGGCCGGAGATCAAGAGGCCTGTTCTAGGAGGCATAGGAACCGGAGCCGATCCCGGTCACCCCGACGGGGGGAGACGAGAAGAGAAAAGAGCAGGCACATAAGTCGCTCTCGAGACGGCAGCAGCAGAAGAAGAAGTCGTTCGGCTGAACGCAGATCAGATCACCCAGCGAGGTCGGGCCGAACGAAGAGGGATGTGTCTCCTGAGTACGGGAGGGACCGACGTCGATCATCCCCTCGGAATGAAGGATCCGACCCCCTCGTTCGAAGGGTGGCCGAGTTGGAAAAATTGCTGAGGGCAAAAAACTCAACGGGGACATCTTCGGCATGCCTAGGATCCCCCTTCTCTCCCGATATCAACCAAGTCACAGCCGACCCAAAAAAGAAGATGCCCCCGATGGAGACGTATGACGGACTGGGAGACCCCTATGACCACTCGGATGGGTATGACCGGCTGATGTCATATTATGGATATTCGGATGCGGCCAAATGTCATATGTTCGCTATAACCCTGAAGAAGAGTGCCAGGGAATGGATGGGGACCCTGGCAGCAGGATCAATCGGATCATGGAACGATCTTCGAGAAAAATTCCATGCTCGGTTCGGAAGCAACCGAAGACGAGGGAAGATCACGGCGTCCCTCATGCAGGTCCGACAAGGATCCGACGAGACCCTAGGCCAATATGTGAAAAGATTTCGGGAGGCAGTGGGATCGGTAGCAGAGTTGAATTCCCCTCAAGCCCTGGGATTTTTTACAACCGGCTTAGACATTGGGAGATCGAAAAAGCTGGTGAAGGATTTGGTGATCAACCCTCCGACAGATCTGACCGAAGCTTTCCATCGGGCAGAAGGGTTTATCGCTGTAGAAGAAGCTTTGGGCAATTTCAGACCACACTCCCAGTCTTATGAGAAGTCTAAGGACAGAGAAAAATCAAATCATCAGCGTTCGGACAACAACCCATGGAAATCAGACCGAGCAGAGAAGAAAAGCTATAACGGCTCAGGTCGGGATAGTGGATATGAAGAGAATGATGATAGACAACGGGTCTTCGGTCGACAACCTATATACTCATGCCTATCAGAGGTTAGACCTACAAGGAAAGAAGATGGATTTGGGAGGAGAAGGACCCTTGTACGGATTTAGTGGAGATCCGGTGTATGTGTCGGGCACCATCGAAATGCCAGTTAAGTTCGGCACAGCACCCAATCAAGTTGAAATAGTGGTCAGATTCTTTGTCGTCCAAATAGACTCGGCATACAACGCGATCCTCGGAAGACCTACCTTGGCAGCCCTGCAAGCAGTAACATCGATACCCCATTTTAAAATCAAGTTTCCAACACCGAATGGGATCGGGGAGGTAAAAGGAGACCTAGATATAGCCTGAAAGTGTTACCGGAACAGCTTGATTTCTTCAGGGGTCGGGGTCTGCAAACAGAAACAGACAATGGCCATTGAGATCGAACCATTCACCGAGGGGAGCACAGAGCCACTTGCTCTTCCGGCCGAAGAAACTGAAGATGTAGAGTTAGTGCCAGGAGAGAAAGAAAAGTTAATCAAAATCGGTTCAGGGTTAGCAGAACCTTTCAGGACCGGACTGATAGAACTACTCCAAGTCTACGCCGACATCTTCGCATGGAAGCCGAGCGATATGCCCGGGGTAAGTGAATCAGTGGCTCTGCACCGACTGCACGTGGACCCGGGCAAGAAACCAGTCATACAGAAGCGAAGGATTTTCGCCCCAGAAAGACAAAAAACCATCGACGAAGAGATTGCCAAACTCCAGGAGGCCGAATTTATCTTCGAGATTGATTACCCGGAGTGGTTGGCCAATGTGGTATTGGTCCAGAAGTAAAACGGAAAATGGAGGTTGTGTATCGACTACACGGATCTGAACAGGGCGTGTCCGAAGGATTTCTACCCTTTGCCCAACATAGATCAACTGATCGACGCCACGTCGGGATATGGTATGTTGAATTTTATGGATGCATTCTCTGGGTACCACCAGATTTCGATGAGTAAGGAAGACATCCCGAAGACAAGTTTTATCACACATTGGGTGATATACGCATACAGGAAAATGACCTTCGGGCTACTGAATGCCGGGGCAACTTATCAGCGGATGATGAACTTGGTGTTCACGAAACAATTGGGGAGGAGCATGGAGGTCTACGTCGACGACATGATCGTTAAAAGCATGTCAGTCCGTGATCATCTTGAAGATCTGGAGAACTGCTTTGAGACAGTCAGAAAAAGCAAGCTAAGGCTAAACCCGACCAAGTGCACGTTTGGGCTGGGATCGGGAAAATTTCTAGGATATTTGGTCAGCAAAAGGGGAATCGAAGCAAACCCAGAGAAAATCCAGGCAGTCCTGGATATGAAATCCCCAAAGTCATACAAGGATGTGCAGAGACTAACGGGTCGGATCGCGGCCCTTCGAAGGTTCGTCTCTAAATCAGCTGAGAGGTGCCTTCCATTTTTTGACACCTTAAAAGGGCCCAAGAACGAGAAAAGTTTCCAGTGGACTTCAGAATGCGAGGACGCCTTCCAAGGGATCAAACAATATCTTTCTTCGGCACCTCTGCTGATGAAACTGATCCCTTCGGAACCCCTATATCTTTATCTGGCAGTAAGTTCGATGGCAGTAGGAGCAGCATTGGTTCGGGACAAAGGGGGAAATCAGTTCCCCGTATACTACGTCAGCCACGTGCTTCGGGACGCAGAACTCCGATACCCGAACCTGGAAAAATTTGCCTACGCTTTAATCATTGCAAGCAGAAAACTTCGGCATTATTTCCAGGGTCGGGTGGTGGTGGTATACACCGATCAGCCGTTGAAGAAAATTCTACATCGACCAGAGGTTTCGGGAAGACTGGCGGCATGGGCAATGGAGCTAACACAGTTTGCGCTAGAGTATCAACCCCGAACAGCAATCAAAGGACAAGCGCTAGCAGACTTCGTCATGGAATGTTCGTTCTCGGAGCCAGATGTGGGATCGGTGACCGAAACGCAACACATAAAGACTTCATGGACACTATATGTCGATGGCTCATCAACGTCAGACATCAGTGGTGCAGGGGTCATACTGACGAGCCCCGAAGGATTCAAAGTCCAACAAGCTATTCGATTTCGATTCAAAGCAACCAATAACGAAGCAGAATACGAGGCCATTCTAGCCGGGTTAAAGTTGGCCCGAAGCCTAGAAGTACAGAACTTGGTCATCTATAGTGACTCGCAGCTGGTCGTCAAACAAATTTTGGGAGAGTATGAGGCTCGGGGGGCAAGAATGACGAAGTACTTAACCGAGACAAAGAATAAACTGACATACTTCAACTCGGTCAGCTGTCAGGGAGTGAATAGATCCGACAACATAGTAGCAGATGCCCTGGCCCGGCTGGCGTCAACTGAAGCCAGCTCCTTCGACGGTTCAGTGTATCTGGAGACGTTGGAACAGCCAAGTGTCCCGAAAGAAGAGGTGCTATGTGTTGATCAGCTGAACTGTTGGCTTACACCTTATATTTTTTATTTGGCTGATGGAACATTACCTTCGGACCGGATTCTAGCAAGGAAGATCAAGCACCGAAGTTCGAATTTTGTACTGATCGACGGAGATTTGTACCGAAGGGCCTTCAGCTCTCCCTTACTTAAATGTTTAACACCGTCTGAGGCAAGCTACGCACTTCGGGAGGTACATGAAGGGATTTGTGGGAATCACATGGACGCCAAGTCACTGGCGCATAAAATTCTAAGACAGGGGTATTACTGGCCAACCATCTACACAGAGGCCAAGGAACTCGTCAAAAAATGTCCCAAGTGTCAACTAAACAGCAACATCCCACATCAACCGCCCGAAGAACTCTACTCGGTCTTATCCCCGATCCCCTTCGCAGTATGGGGAATCGACATCCTAGGGCCTCTGCCGAAGGCCAAGGGACAAGTCAACTTTATAATAGTGGCTATCGATTACATGACAAAGTGGGTCGAAGCCAAACCATTGCAGAATATCACCGAACAGGAATGCCTTAAATCTTTGAAAGAAGGAGTAGTTTATCGGTTCGGCATTCCGATGGCAGTAGTCTCGGATAACGGTAGACAGTTCGTGGGGTCAAAGTTTGAAAGCTTCCTGAAAGAGTTGGGAATTCAACACCGGAAGACTTCGGTTGCCCACCCTCAGTCAAACGGTCAAGTAGAAGTGACAAATCGAACCCTACTCAACGGGATAAAAAGAAGACTTGATGAGTTGAAAGGTCGATGGGCCGAAGAACTATTCAGTGTTTTGTGGGCATATCGAACAACTCCGAGGACAACCACTGGAGACTCACCTTTCCGACTGGCCTATGGAACCGATGCACTCATACCAGTAGAGATCGGTTCCCCCACCCTTCGGGTCAGCCAGTACAAAGAGCTCTACAACGATGAAGGTCTGAAAGTAAATCTGGACCTGCTAGATGAAGCTCGTGACGCCGCGGTGTTGAGGTTGGCCATTTATCAACAGAAGACAACCCGACATTATAACCAGAAGGTGAAGCTGAGGAGGTTCGAGGTAGGAGATTTGGTGCTTCGGGAGGCAGAAGCATCAACCCCCCAGAACACAGAAAAATTAATGCCTAACTGGGAGGGGCCTTATGAGATAGTAGAAGTGCCGAAGCCAGGGACTTACCGGCTTCGGGCAATGGATGGGTCGGAGGTAAAGAATACATGGCATGCTGGAAGACTTAGGAGATATTACCAGTAAATACATGCCTATTCTTTCCTTCTAATGGTGTAATTTATGCAATTTATCAATGAAATGAAAACTTCTCTCAGAGAAACGTTTGTACTTCATTTTAATCTTGCACTGCTTTACCGATCATATAAGCTTCGAGCGTAAAACGATCAGACGGTCCGAGAGAACTTAACTGATCGATAAACGCCACAAGTATAACTGATCGACAAAGCTACACATCCGATCGGATAAGCTTCAAGCGTAAAACGATCAGACAGTCCGAAAGATCTTAACTGACTGATAAAACGCCACAAGTATAACTGATCGATAAAAGTTACAAATCCGAGACAGTACGCTTTAGACATAAATTGACCAGACAGTCAGAAATGATCTAACTGTGCGATAAAAGTAAAGTTAAACTGATCGAGATAACTACTTAGAAATCTTTTGTCTTCATTCATATTCTAAAGGTTTTACAGTTCCCGATCAGATAGGCTTCGGGTACATACACCGTCGGCCTCTCTGGTCAGGTTGAATTACAAAACTTAGAAAAGAAAAAACTACAAGTATAAACAAGTTCAAGAGAAAATTAAGGGGAACCAGCATCGGCTTCGGCCTCGGACTCCTCGTCAGAAGAATCAAGGATCGAGGCGTCCAGACCAGCATCAACAAGCTTCGCTCGGGCCTTCTCCCGATAAGCTTCGACACCCTCTGCAAACTGGGTCATAATCTTATCGGTCAGGGCGGGCGATTCTTCGTATTCTCTGATGGCAATCTGCTTAATGATGGCCTGTTCGGCCATCAAAGTGTTGTTCGCGTGGATCAAGGTACTCAGCTGAGCATGAACCCCCGCGAACTTCCTCTCGATGACCTGAAGGTTCCCCACCAAGGTCCTATTCTCTTCGGCCATCAGCTCCTTGTCATGCACCAGCTTCTTGGCATGATCGTTGAGACCGACAAACTCTTGTTGAAGTAGGAAATTTTGTTCTTCGAGTTCGGCAATCCGGCGATTAGCTTGGATCACCTTATTCCTGGTATCAGCATGAAGATCCCGCTCCTTCTTCAGCTCCGAATCCCGACCCGACAACTCCGCTTGGAGAAGCTCCACATCTGTTCTCAGCTGGACCTCTCTCTTAGTAGATCGGGCAAGAGGAGCGATAGCCCGAGCGAGGATGGCATTGGCCTAAATACAGAGGCGAATTGATCAGACAACAAAAAGGTAAAGGAAAATATATATACAAACGAGGATGAATACCTGAGTCTGCGCTCGGATATATGAAACCAGAAATTCCTCGGACGAGAAGTTCTTGAACCGCTCATCGTCACCGGAAAGCTTGAATTGATCAAGCAAATGGAAAGGAAATTTGTCAGCTGGGCTCTTCGGCCAACAGGTAGTTGGTGATCCTCCAGAAGAGCTAGCTTTGGACTTCGGGGAGGAAGCTTGGATCGGGGCAACGACCTCCTCGGCTTGGGGGGGCCCTTTGATCAACCGCGGCTTCTTCGAGGCTGGTTCCAGAAGCTGATCCTCGGTATCCTTCGAATCTTCGACCACCGTCACTATGGTCGGAGGTGGAGGAGTTGATTTGAGAACAGGCTTCGGCGGGGCCACAACGATGGCCTTGGGGGGAGCTCGAACAGAAGAAGATCTCTTCTTCGACTTCTTTAGCAAAGCCATCTTGTCGGCCCCCTTCATCTGCAACACACTTTTCGTGGAAGCATCAGCCTTGGAAGGTTCGGGAAGAAGACCGGTTGACGAACCGACAGACATTTCGGCAATAAGAACAGCCTCGTCGGAAGGAGAATCATCAGCGGCAGGGAGATGGATGGGCTCGACGAGGATCGGCAGTGAGGACAGAGCCACTTCAGCATTGTTAGGCTTGAAGATGGTCACTACAACACAAAATAAAAGGATCATTAATAAAATCGAAGCAAAGGATCGGGAGAATAAGAAAACGGGTTCGGATAGGACAACTTACAGCCGTGTTAGTAGAGCCAGGATTCGTTGGACACGATCCCCAGACCCCAGCTGGTCTGCTTCAGAAGGGCGTAAAACTTCTTGAAGGCAACCGAACGACTCTTCGGAAATTTGTTGACCTTCATGGGGATGTCTTCGGGACCGGCCCAGTTGGGGAGTAGGTTGAGATCAGTTCCCCTCATGAAGAACCATTGTGAATGCCACCCCTTGTTACTGGATGGGGTCTTCACGAAGGTGTCCCGTCCAGGAACACGGTTCAGATGGCGTAGGCCGGGCTCTTTTGACCTACCAACCGAGAACAGGACGAAGAAGAAGTCCAGCCCGGGAGTGATGCCAGCCTCCTGGCAGAGGGCGATGAAGCTAATCAGCTGGATGTAGGAGTTGGGAGCCAGCTGGGAGAACCCGATCCCTACCAGGCAGAGGAAAGAAGAGATAAATTCGTGGAGGGGGAACCGAACCCCGTACCTTAGGGCATACAGGTGGACGGCTACCCAATCGCCCTCGGGTCGGTGGTACATCCTCTCGCTGGCCTCGGGAACCCGAAGCTTATATTCTTTGGGGATGTTGAATAAGGTTTGGATGTCCGACAGTTGAGAGGGGGTGATGGAAGATTTGGTGTTGATGACAGCGTAGTCGGTTTCCGAAGAGTAGAGTTGGCGAATTCAGGTTTCGGCATTCTCCACAGAGACTTCGACCGGAGCAGCCTCCAGCTCGACTTGGAGAAGGTCGCCGGAAGTAAGAGTGGGAGTGTCGGCTGCTGTGACTGTTGTGGGACGAGGATCGCTGGAATCAGCCATTTGTGGTGGTTTGAAAGGAGGAAAGGTACAAGACAAGAGTTTAGAGGGGAAATGACACGGATTGAAGAAATCTGGAGAAATGAGTATCTCGCCGGAAATCGCCCTTGCCGGAAAAACTTTAGAGAAAATTTTCAAAATGTAGATGGCTCAAAAAAGTGATAGTGATGGATGTTGGGGGACTTATATAGCATGTCCGGCACTGTTTCTAATGGCGGCTATTTATGGTAGATGGGGCCCAGTTATGAAAAAGCGTGTACCAGCTCGTTTTTCGTGAAGAAACCGCTTGGGTTCCCGAGACAACTCATCATTATGGCGTGACTATCCAAATTCATGTCCTTTCAAGTCTCATGTCATAAATATCTTATAACAAGAGACTGGGGGGCAATGTTCGGGAGTGTTTTACCGACCTTCTTTTGGGCTGAAGGCTTGGGCCGGGTCAAAGGAGATCGGACTCATGTGTTTGGTAGCATAGAGGAGGATGGGGTCGGATACCCGAGCCCAATAGGCCGGGACCCGGTTTTGACCATGGAGGTCGGGGTCGGGCCTTCGCGTCTTTTGGGACAGGGCCCAGACCGGTGTTTTTGTCTGGCTGATAGGTTGGGCCTAAAGGTTTGAGCAGCCCACATGCAGAGTTGGTGTGACAAGGAGTTTACGTGATTAAGGGCATTAACCCTAATCATACACTAACAAGGCAACTCCAAAGGTAGTGGTGGAAAGGGATTCCACTTGCACCTTTTAAGGAGATTATGTTGGACCCAAATATGGTAGCTAACATATTTAGGAGTCTTACTCTAATTCGGAGGAGGATACCAAGGTGGTGGGAGCTCTATAAATACAAGACCAAGGTTACAATTAAGAGGTAAGACCTATTTTGAGCACAAAATACATAACCTCCATTGTTAAACCTTGTGAACGGCCTGTACTTATTCTCACACCGGAGCTATCCCCCGGTGGCACGGCCGTCAAGCTTTTGTGTGATCCGTTATTGTGCAGGTTTTAGCGCGTGGATTCTGTGATTGGACGCGCGGACGAACTTGGCGTTAACAAGTACTTTAATATTGATAAAATTAATTAAACTCGACCTAAAAATATTTCTTCCAATTTTCCACTAGTAACCAAACAGCGGAAAATACAAGCCCATCATCCAAAGTCACTTGCTCAATCCAAAAGTCGGCTCTAAACTAAATATTAGCAGAAAAAATCATTGAAGACGAATATATATAAATAAATAAAGAGAGGAACCTCAACGGGGAGTCTGTCAATTCTTGTGACCAGCTTTCGAGCAAATGCATCTTTGATTGTCTCCACTTCCTTGGGAAGAAACGACGGGAAACCTCCGGCAGAAACTCTAAAACGCCGTGGGGTGCACCATTTGGCAGCTCCACCGGCTGAAAGTGTGCTAGTAAACGGCATTTATCTCTCTTCCGGCACCGGCGCCGGCGCCGGCAATACTCAGAAGAAGACAGAAAGAGAAATAGAGAGCATAGAATTGTTGTAATGGCGAGTGTCGGTCAGTCTTTATGAACTTCCTTGGACTGAAGTTGGACAGAGGGGTGGCCGCATGGGCTGATAGCCAGAGCAAGAGGGGTCAATTGACCCACTAAAATTTCAGGAGTCAATTTTTTATTTATTTTTAATTTTATAAAGTATTTAATAAAAATAAAATTTTTAATTAAAAGACTATTAAATGTCTTAAATTTCTACTAACATTAATACTCCCCTCTTTTATATTGTTTAATTTATAGAACATAATATTTTTATAACTATTAAAATGAGACTATCATGACAATAATTTCAAATAATAAAATCTCAAAAATATTATTATACATAACATTTTAACAAAATATTATTTAATTTTGTACTCTATTATTCCGTTGCATAATAAGTACTATGTACTAATATCGTTTAATTGCATGAAAAATAAAGTTTAAAGTACGCGTCTTAACCATCTCAATTGACCAAAGATTTTCAATCTTTATAGGGGCATCGGTTTAGTGATCGGGTAATTTTTATTTTATTGTATTTTTAATATTTATAAATTATTTGAGAGTTATAAAAAAAAATATCCGATCACTAAACCAATGTTCCCTTAGATTTTTCCAAGAATTTTTATAGAACGAAATCGATAGAAGGGATGACAATTTTTGACACAATATTATAGTCTGACACCATATAAAATAAAAAGGTTGTCATAAACAGATTGACACATTTTAACACGAAATTTAAATAAATCGAACACGTATAATTAACAGGTTGACTCATTCAAGATGATTAGACATATTTATTTAAAATAATTTAAAACTAAATATGATATAACGTTCTAATTTACTTTAAATACTAAGTTTTAGATTTCTTAATTACTTTTATATGCATGTTATTTTATCTTTTATTGAATAAATGTTATGTGATTAATAAATTACATTATTAATAAACAAATTAATTTTAGTGTTGAGGATATTGACACGAATTATTAAATGGATAGTATTAGTATTGACATGTTTAGTGTATTACCTATAATCTGAAACGACACGAATTTGCTTAACACCATGTGACCCTAATCAATAAGAACAACTAAACAAGGGCTAAACAACCATTTTGGTCCTTGCACTCTATAGTTTGTTTCAATTTCATCCATGTACAAATTTTTTTTTATATAATAATCTTTATACTCTAAGATAGAGGAACAATTTAGTCCTTTTTAAAAAAAATAAAATATGATGATGTGAATTTTTTAAAAATATAAACCTTATCAACATGGATAAACAAGTCTTTTTATCACTTTTTTATATTATTTATGAAGTATTGTTTCAAACTTCTATTTATTTTTTTCTAAGTAATATATTTATAAATTTATACTCATTTTTTTTTAATTATTAATAATATATATTTTTATATATTTATAACATTATCGGTTTAATCACCGGTTGAACCAACGTCTTATTTACCCGATAATTTGTTTGATTTGATGACCAGACGTGGTCTGAAAACATTGACAAACATCAACAATCGGGCATTTGATCTAGTCAGTAACTGTTCGATCTAGTCACTAACGGTATGTGTCTAGCTTAAATATCAGCCTGACCTTTCTTATTTATTTGGCAACTGTATTTGTACCCTACTCAATGCGAATAAGATTGAGCATTGAATTCGGCCCCCTAGCAGTTGTGGGAGAGGAGTGGGCTGGGGGGGGGGGGGGGGGCGGGTAAAGAATGCTAAAAAAAATTAAATAAGGAAATGAAAAAAAAAATCTTTAATTTTGTTTGCAAGTTTTATTTTAAAAATTGTCAATTTATATAGGACATGGATGTCCAAATTTGTTTCAAAATATATATATATATATATATATATATATATATATATATATATATATATATATATATATATATATAATTTTGGGACGAAGGAAGTATTCATTTGTCTATATGGTATGAAAAGAATAAAGCAATTTTAAAATCAGGTTAACAAATATTTTTTATTTATTAAAACTAATTATAAGCAAGTTTAATTGCTTATAAGTGATTCCAAACACCCTGTACACAAAATAATGTGGGTATGGGTTCGTTTGGTGACTGTCTCTGCTTCTAACTTTTTATTTATGCTTCTATCTTTTTTGAAATTGAAAGCAGAAAATAGTGTTTGATAAGTGGAAGCAAAATTCACTTTTATGGGAAAAAAGTGAAAAAACAAAAAAAAAATTGTTTCTTCAATTTTGGCAACACATGAGTCATTCCAACTTCAATGGGATACAAACATCAAATCTTGTTAAGAGTATTCATAACCGTTTTTTTATCTTTATTTTTACTCTACAGTGTTATTGGGGTCATTCTGCAAAATAAGGATTCATTTTTTTCACTATGTACCCAACAAATTCATTCCTTAAATAATAAAATTTAAAATTTAAAAGTTCCAACAGTCAAAACATCAAAGTAATAATAATCTTATAATTTATAAAAGAGAGAGTATAATTTATCAATTATAGTATACTGTAAAATATTTTTTTTAAAATTTTAAGTAACTTATGGAGTGAGTATTGAATGCATTGTAATTGCAAATATACATAAGATCAATATTAATTTTTAAAAAGTTAATTTGTGATATTTTTAAATTTAAATTTAACATGATTCATTTAAATTTTGAAAATAATAAATTTTATAATTAATAGTAATTTTATAATATTTATAATTATATTTACATAAATTTATATCAATTTTAAATTTGAATACGTTTTGAAATTAATTTTTTTTTTTAAAAGTCAATATTAAGTTTATAATTTGAAAATGAAGTAATAAAAAAATGTCAAGATGTGTATGATCGATGAGTTATTCACTTAAATGAGGGTGTAAAATGTCATTTTGTATATATAGAGAACGGTCTTTTGATTTCCTCACACTGGGGAGTAAAATCATATATAGGGATTAAAATAGATAGTCAAATAAGGATAAGAAAACTGTTAGATAATAATTTGTTGATGTATTCTTCAAAATAGAGGATAAAGAGTTGATTAGGAAACTGTTGTTAATGCTTTAATAATATAATTTTAAACTCCACCTCTTCATAAAAACAAATAAAATTAATATTTAAATATAATTATCAAATAAAATTGTTTGGTTTTTGTTTTCACTAATGTGAGCAAGTAAAAACAGAAACATATGAAAACAAAAACATGAAAATAAAAAAGTTACCAAAAGAACCTGTAATTATGAGCCATAGGGCATGTTTCGGGAATGACTTATAAGTTAAAATATAAATTGACTTATAAATAAAAGTGTTTGACATCAATTTGACGTGCAAGTTAGGAATAAAGTTAAAACACGTTATGAAGGTGTCCAGTTAAAATAAATATAAAGATTATTAAAAAGTACATTAATAAAAAGAGGAGCAAAATAAAAGTGGGACAAAATAGACATTACATTTGGTCAAACAAACTTATTTTAACACGACTTATAAGTTATTTTTAAATAAGTCACAATTAATTACTTTTTGTCTTGACTTAAAACTCAAGTTATAAGTCAAAAAATAAGTCGTTGACAACCACCTTAAGGTGAAAAATAACTTATAGTTGGGAAAAAAATCCTCTATTTCTTCCTACTAAAAATATGTATCTGGAAGAAACTTTTGTTATCGATAAACAAAAAATAAATTACATATAATATGTTGTTTGTCCTAACTCCTAAATCTTAATCACCAATAAGAGTTTCCAAACGTTTGAACTTTAAAGACGTAAAACGTTGCAAGATTTATTTATATCTTAATTTATAAAATATTAAATAAGACAGTTAGTAGTTGCTGATATAATCAATTACTCATATGATACGTATTTTTTAATATGATAATATCACATGGAGTATTATTTGAGTCAAAATTAGAGATCCTACGCAAAAGAAAAGGCCAAAAAGTCTACTCAGAAGAATACACAACACACGGAACCGTTGGATCCAATGAATATTGAGTTAAGATTCAAGTCGGCTCCCAGCCAGCACACTCTACCTGTAAGATTTCCTTATTATGGAATATAGAGCCTATAATAAAGGTATTTTTTTTCTCTCTTTCACACGTAACAGTATCAGTTCTTGAATCTTTAAGGCCAAGTTCTTGGAAAATATTTTAACTACCCCATCATTCGTTGATTGGTAGGTCGTCTCTTTATAGTTTATAACATTATTATTATTATCAGTTTTTTTTTGTTATACAAGTAGACAAACACATATTCGCCGTTGAATATACATATCTCATATAGCATGCCAAAATCTTGAAAGGTAATCCTAAGTACACAAATTATTTTATAAATATTTGATATGACATATTTCATATCAGTATATTAATCAACAAATTACTTGAATGTAGTCTTCGGCCCCACACAATAAATTGAGGTGGAGTATGCTACTTCAATAGTTTGTAAAATATTTATAAAATAGTTTATGTCTCTAACATCGTTCATCTTGAAATATTCTATATTAGTTTTGATTCTTATGGCTAGGTTTCCTAAATAGGATGTTAATTGCAGTTTATAGAGGATTCTTGAAGAAAATGGCATTAAATGGCCTGTTTGTGAGTTTTGATTTGTCTACATCCATTGTTTTGGTTCACAAAATTCTAGGCAGATTGACCAACTGCTTATGATGATCTTCAGTCGAATTTGTGGTTTAATTTACTTAACCTAACTTCAATTTCCAAGTTGTGTAATCTTGAAATTGTAGAAACCCTATGGAAAATGCTTGACAAATCTATCCCTTCTTTTGATAGGATTTTCTTGGAATTCCTTCATTCTTTACTATTCCAATAGCGAGGACTGTGTTTCTCTACGAAAACTAAAACTAAAACTAATTGAAGATGTATCTGGTGGAGAGCAAAGGAGGTGCCATAGTATGCATGCTGCTTGCACTTTTCTTCTTGGGCACTTGGCCTGCTCTTTTGACTCTCCTGGAAAGACGAGGCCGCCTTCCTCAGCATACTTACCTTGATTATACTATTACTAATCTTTTGGCTGCCGTAATCATTGCTTTCACATTTGGGGAGATTGGCAAAGGCACAGCTGAGAAGCCAAATTTCCTTATTCAGCTCTCTCAGGTGAGTCATATCTTCAAGTAGGCAGTTATCTACTCGTATGCATATTGATACTGTATGGCCTTTAGAATTCTGGTCATTTTATTATTATATAGTTTTCACCTTCTTGTTTTAGCTAGACGATCCTCTCTCAATTTGTCTGCTGGCTGTATCAGAAGTTACAGAAATGTACTACATGAAACTATTAAATCCTGGGGACATGGTTGACATTTTTAACTGTTTTTTTTAGCTTGGAGCTACAAGTGGATTTTATGTCTGAAAGTGATTATGCAGGATAACTGGCCCAGTGTTTTGTTTGCAATGGCTGGTGGGGTGGTCCTTAGTCTTGGAAACCTCTCAACACAATATGCTTGGGCATTTGTCGGTTTATCAGTGACCGAAGTGATTACTTCAAGCATAACTGTTGTGATAGGTACAATTGTTTTACATGTGCATAGGACTGATTTATTTCGAGCCCTTATAAACGTGTTGCAAAAAGATATTGGAATTTTACTGGTAGCCTGTCTCAATTTTTACAGGAACAAGTTTGAACTACTTCTTAGATGACAGAATCAATAAAGCTGAGATTCTTTTCCCCGGGGTTGGATGTTTCTTGATTGCTGTTTGTCTTGGCTCAGGTGTTCATGCATCTAATGCGGCAGATAATAAAGCAAAACTTAGTAATTTGGCAAGTTCCAAAATAGACGGGATTGGGTAGAGTTCTTTCTTCATACTTGAAACATTTTTTGGCGAAATCTGTTATCTTTGTATTCATTTGGAGGTGGGGTGGGGCTGAGGGAACAGTTACATTTCTTTGCATTATGAAATTAAATGCGACACCATTGCTATACCTGAAAATATTGAATTAGCAGCAGGATAATCCTCTCAATGATTGAAAGCAGACGAAATTAAAAGAAACCCTATTTTTTACTGACGGACCAATAGCCTCCCTATATGACTTCATAGTGGTAGTTTTTGGAGCCTTTTCCTCAATCTTCTTTTACAGCCATGATAACAGCCTACATTTTCCTGTTCTTTTATGGATGGTCGACTTTTTTCCATTTTCTTTTCATTCAACATTTATTTTACATAGTGACATATAATTCAGCTTTAATCATGCAAATCAATGTTAAAACATAATCTTTGGCAGGGAGAATTGCATTCCTGTGTCTGATGAAACATATCCAAACTCACTTGGAAATAATTTGGAGAGTGGAATTGCCAGTTCAGAGAAGGCAAAATTTGGGACTGCTGACTTTCTATTACAACTCGAGAACAAAAGATCAATTAAGGTTCGTGCAAGCTTCATTATCCATTAGTGTTAACCCTGAGATTACTTTTATTTTCCTTTCCACTTTCCATATGCAGATTTTTAAATCTGTAGATTATTGTTTGAAAAGAGACTAGATTATACGAAATCTGAATTGACCAACATGAGGCATTTCTTATCTGGTTCCTTTTGAATCAAATCTAAAAAGATCCCATTATCTTCAGCAGTGTGCACAAATCCATCAGTTTAAAAGAGCATTATCCACTAAATAATGTCTGAATATTCTTCTCAAGAGCATATAGCATATATTCAGAGTACAGCTTCTTCAATAGGATCATATGATCCTTTATGTGCATGTAGTATACATATGTTTGTGCTGTCATTAACAGTTCTAGGCTATTTCATGGGCATATCTATGTGAATATTTAGTGGTCTCAGTTGGTGTCGCTCATTTCAGGTGTTTGGGAAGAGCACTTTCATTGGTTTGGGCATAACTTTCTTTGCTGGAGTTTGCTTTTCTCTTTTTTCACCAGCATTCAACCTGGCAACAAACGATCAATGGGACACTTTGAAAGATGGTGTCCCTCACTTAAGTGTCTACACCACATTTTTCTGGTTTTCAGTCTCTTGTTTTGTGATTGCTGTCATTCTGAATATCAGCTTCCTCTATCACCCTATTCTGAACTTACCCAGATCATCATTAAAGGCTTATTTGACAGATTGGAATGGTAGAGGTTGGGCCTTTTTGGCAGGTTTTTTGTGCGGCTTTGGGAATGGTCTCCAATTCATGGGTGGCCAGGCTGCTGGATATGCAGCAGCAGATGCTGTCCAGGTATGCACACATGCATAGATACTGAGTAGTCTGATATCTACATTACATACTTTATTTTCGCGTTGGTGATCTTGAATAATTAGAATCTATATATCAAGCAGATTTCCGACGGCAATTAGTACTCTTTAATCTAATATATGCATACTTACTACAGGCACTTCCGCTTGTGAGCACATTTTGGGGAATACTTTTGTTCGGAGAGTATCGAAGATCATTAAGGAGAACGTATGTATTGCTCACAAGCATGTTGTTTATGTTCATTGTGGCTGTTGGAGTTCTCATGGCATCATCTGGGCATCGGAAATGATTATGCAGCTGTAAAATTCAAGTCATGTTGTATCTTGGCAGTTGATGAAGGCAGACAGATGGTTGGTGTAATTACAAATGCACATAAATTATCAAGTCAGTTGAAGATTCTTGATTTTCTGATATCATATTTACTCTCAGTTCACTTAAAAGAAGGGGAACAAACAAATATAGGAGGAGTTGTACGGAATTTGGGCTGGGAATTATCAAGTGGCTTTATTATGTATATGTAACAAATCAATGTTAATATGAATCATTTTTACCAGAATACTTGAGTTTGCTCATGGCTTCAGAACATACTCCCTCTGTCCGGTAATTTTATGATAGTTTGGTGGTCAAATAATTTCACTCTTTGATTGTCCATTGTTGCGGTGCAAATATACACTTATTTGTTAGGATAAATATACAATTTATTGCGGGTGTTATTGTCAAATAAAGTGACACATTTTATTATTATTATTATTATTATTAGAGTCGACATTCTTGACTAGACAGAGCTTGGTAGGACTCTCTCCTCTGTACTAAAAAAATGGCTAAAGATATAATTTTTTTTATTTTTTAAAAAATAAAATAAAATATATAAAATCATTTATTAGGATCTATTAATATAAAAAAAATAAAAATATTTATCATTTTATATAATCTTGTAAAGCCACTAGAGATAAATTAATTTATGTGATTTGCTCATCTTTTTACGAGGAGCAATGCTACGCAGACAGGTTTTTTGGACTGTATAACCCTGTATTTGTATATGTATTCAAATTACACCTAAAACACTATATTTTGTAAAAATTCATGTTAGAATAAATACTATATATTTTTTGGAAATCACTAGCAAAAAAAAAAAAATAGAAAATATCCAATAAACCTGTCCAAAAAACCTGCCCGCCAAGACTTTTCCTTTTACGAGATATGGATGAACAATAATGAGCAGTTGAAATCTATAATTTCATTTTTGTTATACACTCGATTTGTAAAACGAGTCTTATAAGTTTGTGTGTGTAGACTTAATAATAATAATAATAATAATAATAATAATAATAATAATAATGTAGGACAATGTCAAAATAATTATTAATAAAAATAATAAAATATTAAAAATATTATTAATAAAATTTCTTAAAATAATAGAGCACATATAAACTTGTGTGTATTTAAGACACATAATTCATTTTCCCATAATATAATTAGTGGAGTATATATATCATATGTCAGACTTGAGTTTTATCAAATGAAAACTGTACTTATTGATTAATTGATCTACCAAATAAAAAATATCACATTTAAAAATATTATCCAAAGACTAAATAAAACGTAAATGGGTCCCACCACACCCAGCGTTCGTATGCAGTTTTTTCAACAGAAAGTAAACATGTCTTTTTGTCTTCTTCGCAGAACTTTGAAAACTTTTTTACTTGGCATTTCAGGCCAAATAGAAAATCTCAACTCTCTCTTTTCGATAAAGTTGTCAATTTTTCGAACCCTAATATTATGTTGAATCCTTTTCAATATATGACGAGATTATAGCTAAACAGCATAACTCAACTTTTCGGCTTGATTAGGTATGTCATTTAATTAATTAAAATGCTTCTTTATTTATTTTGATTGCGCCACATTTGACTTTTGGCGGGGCTGTTTAGGTTTAAGTCAATGATGCATACATATAATTACATATTGAATTGCATTTCTCCAACATTCAGTTTGTTGTTTTGTTATGATTGAGACATCTTTACAAGTTGATATTTTGGTTCTTGTAGTGTTAATGTTTGAATCTTGATAATAAGTTTGAGTAAGTGTATTTACATTTTGATGCAAATATATATATATATATATATATATATATATGTATTAAGTATTCATGTTTGATGTCTATGTGTTTAACTATGTTGCGATATTTTATTTTTTGAGAAAATATATACTACAATTTTGGAAGAAAGGTTACCCATTGTTATATTGGATCTTATGAATGAGAGGGATTAGTTAAATAAACAAGAAATTTAAGGGAGAAAGAGAGAGAATACAAAAGAAAGGGAGGAAAAAGGGTCCTCCCAACATTTCAAAGAAAAATGTAGGGACACGTAGAGATAACAATCATTGCTCTTTGGAGATCCGAGATAGAGATTCCTTAAAAAAGTCCATCTGTCAAAGGATTGAAGCCCTAGAAGATGCATGCAAACACAATCTACCCATTAAGGTAAAACCATATAGCAATAGACAAAGATCTAACTTCCTCTCCGTCCATAATCACCAAAGAATAGAAAAGCACGCATTACTAAAGAGTCTTTTCATTAATCTAAAACCCCGAAAGCGTATGAGAAATAACTACACAAAAGTTGTGGGGGAAATCGAAAACCATCCCAAGACACCATGTAGTGAACACCAAAGCCGATGTGCTATAAAGCGATGAAGATATAGGTGTGTATGTCAGTATGTGTCTCACAATACCTTATGCACATCAATACACAAATGTGGACAAGAATTTGTAAGGCCTACACACTTGTTGCATATTGTTAATGTTAAGTCTTCGCAAGACAGACCAAAAAAAAGTTTCATCTTTGAATAAACCTTCAATTCCAAAATGACTTTTGTTTAAGGAAATCATAGTGATGGTTGAGAAGCGACCACAAAAATAAACCAAATGAGTCCAAAGACCACAATCGCATATGAGAGAGAGAATGATATGTGCAAGAGGAAATATCAACTACATCCCTATGCTAAATTTTGACAGAAATGGAAGTTCAAAGAGTTAGAATGGTCCGAAAGAAAAAAGCTAGATATAGGCTTATTATGGCAAGAATAAAGATAGAATAGTCATGGAAAGTTCATCAAGAAAGGCTCATCTCCTGTCTAAACATCTTCATAAATCGAACATGAGCATCGTAACCAATGCTATACCGAACAAGATGAAATACAAGGTTCATATCCCACCCATTGATTTGACTTTCCTCTTTCTTTTAATTGATTCGTGTTCTTCATCAACTTCTCTTTATAAGTGTCACTCCTAATGATTCTTCAAGGATTTCTTTTGCAAATATTTCTTCTCGTATTACTTTGTTTTTAATTGAACATAGAGATTTCCTTTTGCCAATTATATTTTGAAGTATTAAACTCCCTTTAAAGGCTAAGCTTTCGACGATCTTTAGGCCTTGATAGGTTTAATGCTAATGATATGCTTCAACGACATAAGGGCCATAAAGTTTTGTCCTTGAATGTGTGTTATGTCCTTGAATGAGTGTGATCTCTTTTTAAGATCTCTCTTCATTATTAACAAAATTGTAGCGAGTAATTTAGACTCGTACACATACTTGGGAATTGGCTTTTCTTTTTTTGGTTGAAAAATGTAATTGCAATTTCATGTTGTTAAATGGTACAGACTATATCTTTTTGGATAGGCAAATAAGTAATAAGTCTTTACTTAAAGAGGTTTAGAATGGAAAATAAAAGGGGATAGTATATTTCTCGTTGTGACTAATATTGTAAAAGGTAGACAGGTACGGATAACTTGAATTTGGCTTTATTTGAATGATTTCTAAGTACTATTGATTGACATTCATTTATGGTTGGGAACTTGGGATGGGGCTTTGTAGAGTTGAGTTCATCTTTGGGAATGATTTTAAGTTCTTCTATTGATGTTATTAATTGTTAAGTTCCTCATTATTTAATACTTTTGTTTTAATTTTTCGGTGTTCTAAGTGGAGCTCCAGGTTTAATACTCCTTCCGGTGGCCCCAATTTAAGCGATTTGGTTTGATTGGAACATGGGTGAGGGAGTAGGGTCGTGATTGCTCTACTTGACTTACTAAACTTAAAATTGATTATTTATTATCCAAAGAAAGGTTTCAAATGAATCAAATCAAATACTTTGGGACATCCCAATATAGAAATCCATTCACTTAATTTTGGATGGAAGGAATATTTTTTTTATTGTGCCCGATTATATTTGTTGGGAGAAAAACAAACCAAACAATACTAATAGCACAACGAAACAATATAATTCTCCCCTCTTGTGTAAACCCAATAAGAAAAATAATCCAAGCAGTTAATAATTGAGAACAAGCACACAATCAAATTTTTACGTGGAAACCCCCCTCGACGTGAGGAGTAAAAACCATGGGACCATAGTCCACCAAATCTTCCACTATCAATAATAATAATGGGCAATACAACGTTCTCTCTGGTAACAACTAGAGACAAACCAGCAATAACCATCAAGAATAACATATTCTTGGCATACATCTTCAACAAGAAGAATAACAAGAGAAAACTTGAACACTCCACCAACTCTCGCAAAAAATGTATCAACAATGTACAGAAAAACCTATGTTGGGAGACTCCTATGCTCAATCCCACCGTTCAGATTAACGACCAACAAGTTACTCCGATGTATCACATCGGACTATAGGAGGGAATAACCCAACAATATAGCATTGATTTAGCAAATCATAAATTGATTTAGCTATGAATTAAATATCCATGTCAATTTATGCTATGGACTTTGCAAAGTCTCTATCATCTTTTGTTGCTGTGCAAGATAACTTGTTAACCGACTAACCGAGGTACTATTTTCCCTTCTTAATTGTTTTTTCATATCTTCTTGCTTACTGCTGTATCAACAAAGATTTTTATTAGGCAAGCAACATAGACGAGCATTTTTTATTGGTGCCTTAAGGATACATTCATATTCCTCAAGGTTTTAGAAAACCTGGGCTCTAACACTGTGGTTAGGAGATTTTTTCTTTTGTTACAATCTTAACCTTTTGTTTTTGTCCTTGAGCTGCTTTTGACAGCAGTTGTGGCATAAGTATATTATTCCACTTAAAATATCTACATTCATTGGCTATGCATCTCGTTGATGAACTAAGTTTTCATTTGGACAGACTCTGTAGAAAAACGAGTGATTTATTTTTAGTATTCTGAAGCACATATGCATCCTTCTAGAGTCATTTGACACAATAAAATCATCAGTAAATATTGTAACGAGTTGTAGCGAACCATCCTGCTAATGTTTCTTTCTGCCCATTAGTATTTTATGTTATTTTAGTATTTTTGATGAGTTTCCTCATTTCCTCATCATCAGGATGGTGGCTTTATGAGGAATGCCAATCTAGTGATAAGGTCATCCGTCATTCCAAGAACTGGGGCAAAGGATACAATTTGAAATTTTCCACATTTAATTCATCTGCAATGGTCAACCAAAAAACTGTTTGCCATAAACGAGTTCCCGATTGTTCATCTGTAAAACCTATCTTGAGAAAAAGGTCAATCTCTCAAGGACCAAAAGAAAGACCGTGTAAGCGAGTTTCATTTGCTGCTACTCATGGTGGAGGACATTCTAGGTTTGTCTCATCCAGGACAAAATCTCAACCTGAATTTGGTCAGGCTTTGAAAGATGAACCACCAAGAAGTCATTGTGATGGTATGTGTAGTAAGATATCACATAATTGAATGAATCACAGATTCAGTGTTCATTTTGTATTATATTCTTTTCCTCAATCTTTACTTTGACCTTGTGTACCATGGTAAGGTTTTTCTGACTTAGCAACTAATGACCGAGTTATTTTTGCAGGAATTGATGTCTCAATTTGTAGATTGGGTTCAGTTTGTCAAGGTGGGTCCGGAGATGCTGTGACGCCTTCAACTGGTAGAGCCCAAATCCCGGACAATAATGCAGAAAATGCATCATCCTTATTCATGAAGGATTTACCTAGTAACAGTTCAAGCTGTAGGACTTCTTTATCTTGTTACATTTCACTGCTCCTCTTTCTTCTCCTCTCTCCCCTTCTCTTTCCTCTTTGTTCCTATATTGATTTGTACAGTACTTTTGGTGACAAATCTCTCTTCAAGTATGTAGGCACTTACAGGGTTTTAATTAATGATCTGCATATTTGGGAAGTGGTAGTACTGCCATCTGGGAGTTTCCGCCTGGGTCAACTCTACAGAATATTGTTCATTTTATTTATTTGCATGGAATCTCTAAAAGATGTTTAAATGTATAGAACACCATAATATAAATACTCTTTAAAGCTTTAGATATCCTTCAGAAAAATTGATCTAAAAGATATAGCTACATTGGCATAACATAGTTCTGACTTCTGAGACATGATGTGTCTGTATCTACATGATATTTAGTAAGCTGAAAATACTACACAAAATATTGAACATCTTTAGTCATTTGATATTCTGAGGGCTTGTAAGATGCTGATTGATGAATGACTACTTGATTAGGTGTCAAATATCAAACTGGTTTCACTTCTGATACCAACCAAGGTGAAGATAGGAATCTACAAATGATTTCACCTACTGGTCTAGTTCTACCTCAGAATGGTCCTGCAAAAGAAATAACATGGAGGTAAGTTTTGTATTATCCATATGCTCCAATGTGCTCATCTATTTTACTGTTCTATGCATCGAGTCGAATCTATGGAACTTTTAATTCTTCTTGTTTTCTATATAAAGAGGAACACCGAGATGCGTGGGGGGTTTTCATGGTCACTTACTTTTGGTTAGGTGGAAGCACTACATCTAATATTATCTCATGTTTAATCTGTCATGTAAGATGAGTGAGTTCATGCACGTTGAATGTTTACAGGGACCATAATATTATTTTCATTACTCAACCAGCCACTAAGGTGGTTGTTTCCCTTATCTTTTCTCCTCAACCCTGCCGGTGCATGTGCCTCAGAATGGCAGCGTAGAAAGAATGCCTGGAGTGATATCCTGGAATTATCGATTGGGTTCTTTTTGTGTCAGATTTGTTTCTGTTTAGCATGTGTTACTGTATGTTGTAGAAATTAGGATCTTTACATTTCAGAAAAATGCTTGAGAAGTTGAGTTTAGTGCTTATTGTGGCTTACAACAGTTGATGCTTTAATGTATTTGTGCAGCTGGTATGAAGAGAGAGAGAGAGTGGAGTGCTTGAATAAGAGAGGAAGACAGAAGTTTTATCTTTAAAAAAGAAAGAGCAAGACAGAAGAGTGGGGAAAACCTACTGAATCACACAAACGGCTTTTTTTAACCAAACCTAAAACACAATGCAATCACATAACATTTCTAATAAGCTTAAGATCTCACACATATTCACAACATCTATCTAATGGGTTCAACTTGGGAACCTAGATGGGATAGGCTTAATCTATCCTAAAACTAAGGGTTCTTTCATAAGCAAAACAAAGAAAATTTAAAAAGTGAAATGAATAGAAGATTAGTTCATCAGAAGAACACCAACACTAAGCTTATGAAGGGCTGGATGGTCTCAGCCAGACCTTTGTTGCTGCTTGTTTTTACATGCCTTACTTCTTGGTTAGACTACCTCAAAGCATTTCTTTAGTTATACTTGAGTTGACCTAGACAGAAAACTATACGTGTTTGACCACTTCGTCTTTTTCTAAAAATAAGTCGGATCTTTTTCCCTCTAGTGGTGTTATGGTTAAAGCATCCAACACAGTACCAGTTGACTTTTGGTGCAGAAGCTCTATTGTTAGATGAAGTCATGCCAAAACCAGCCAAGTGTATGCCAATAGAAGGATAGTCCAGTATATTGGTGTAAGGATAGGACCAAAAAATAAGTAAACAAATTACAGGCTCTTGTACCATGCTAGTGCATTGAAACTGAATAAATTTCATCTTTAGGTAGTCATATCCTCTGATTTATGAACCTATACCAGACCAAAAACTCCTGATGTGGGTGCAAGTCTCTGTCTCTGTGTTTGTATTTTATGATTTTGTTTTACTTTTGTATTGTTCTGTTTGTGCCCGAATCTATTTTTCTGTCTCTGTCTATCATGTGCATGCGGACTTCCGAGGTGCTAAGATTTCAGCTTTAACTTGCCATTATCAATCTACAGAAAAAGATGGTGTTGGCCATAAAAAAGATTTTAGAGGGAGGTACATCATAGAATATTGCTGGAGGCTGAAAAGGTTGCTAAAACTTTAATGACGTGATTGACTTGTAAAGAAGAAAAACTTTTATGTTGAAAACCACATGCAGTTGTGTGATTAATTGAACGTTTACAAAGTCATATTAACTCCATGTCTCTTTTTTTAAGTTTTTTGATTTTGCAGTTCTCGTAGCCTGGGATGTGTGACTTGGAAATTTTTCCAAGTTTATTTAAATATTATTATAATTTGCCATTTGCATGTTTATCTACATTTTTATATAACTTGCATGTTTTTTTTTCTATAATTCTTATATGCCCGACTTAACTACTCATAAGTAGTCATGTAGGCTTGAATGTTAAGTGTGGTGTTTGCTTTTTTCTCTAGGGGCAGCTTTGAGGTCGTTGATTGTGGTAAGATTAGACTCTGTGAAGGAATTATTGCTCATGTATCTGCAAAAGTTTCTTGCAAAGCCTTTGAACTTTCTAAGAAGCTTGCTCCATTTCAACGATTTAAGATGCATCCTCGTAGTGATTTTTATCCAGAGATATTTCAGAAAAAGTGCGCTAATAGGAATGATATTGCTTTATATTTCTATCCTAGAGATCCTGAGAAGTAAGTTTAGACCTGTGTTTTGTGTTTTATTTGAACTACATTTAGTGGATTATTCTGAGTTTTAGATGTTCCTTCCGTATTTAGGTCAGTAATGCAATATTCTGAACTGTTAAGAGACATGCACAGGAAGGATTTAATGTTGAGGTGTTATATGCATAATACAGAGTTACTGGTTTTCTCATCTACTCTACTGCATGTGGATTGCCAAAGTGAGCTTCTCAATTTTTTCTTATCAATTTATTTTTGTTGTTCAATGGTTTAAATCTTGTGGTTACTGATATTTATACCCTTTTTTATCTGTCATTGGGTATGTTTAGCAGACATTAGAATTTATATTGCACATGAAAGTTCTAAAAAAAGAGTCCCATTTGCTATAAAATTTTGTAAAAGAAAGATTCTCATTTCTTTTGATGGTAGTATAGTTTATGATCGAAATTTCATTATCATGCTATCACTAGACACTAATAAAATATAATGAATAGATTTAGGGGTAAACATGGAACAAAAATATATCCTTAAAAAATTTAGAAAATTTTCAAATGAAACTCTTTTTGTGGACGGAGGAGGGAGTATATGGTAATTGAATCAGCAACCCAGACCAGGGAATTATTTTATATGGTAGTATGTTAGTTTTGCTGCATAAAGGTTCTTGTTTACCTGCTTGCTAATGATGTTTGCAAATTTTATAACAGGGATGGGTAAAGATTTCTTCATGTGGGGAGTGTTTCGTCATCAAAAGGGCAATACTGGAGGTCAAATGACAGTTGCTCACAAGCCAGGGACTCGGGCAAGGGAACAGTAGATCTAGGCGAAGATTAAAAATACTCGGTGGAGTAGGTAGTATTTTCCTTGTTTTCAATTCAGCATTATTCTCTTAAAAGATTATTATAAATATGTGGAAGGAGTATGTGAACCAGCATGAGAGAAACTGGAGAAAATGATTGTACATTTATGCTACTACATTGTAATGCTAGACCACAGTTTATTTTCATCATTAGATGACTAATGTGTTGAAATTGCAACCGAAACTATATAAATTTTCCCATCTCATCTCTGCGTATTAATCAAGTGTTTGGGTGCACACAAGCACATATATGGGGACAAATTTTTTTAATTAAATCTCCCCTAAAAGTATAGTACACAAAATCCCCGTCATTACAAAAAGGTCTATGTTGATCACCTATAGTGAGCTTTACCCAAATCACTTAAAGCTGCATAAATGTAGTTATTGGTTTCGTATTTATTTCTGTTTGGTCCTAAATTTTTCAATACTTGACAGGGAAAAAGAAGAAGTTGCAGTTAATGTATCCTTTTAGTTCTGCATATAGTGAACTAATGGATCGGAAACCCATAGGTCCCATATTACAAACTATACAACACTAGCCAATGAATAAAAGGAGTAGAGATAAAATTCTAAAGAGTGGGTATAAAGAGAAAACTTTAGAGGGAAAATGTCTTTGTATAGAAATTAGAATAGTAGTAGAAAAGAAAGCGAGATGATCAATGAATTTAATATGTAGGGCTGTAACATTTTAAGTTAATGAGGTCGAGTATCAATCCATTTAAGCTCATCAAGTATATGGACGGGAATGGGTAGTCTATCCAAACTAAATGTAATAAAATTCACTTGCCCAAAACCCATTCTCTGGGTTTTTTTTAGGTGGATTGGGTGGGGGGGGGGGGGTGTGGATGAGCGAAGATTCGTTGGTTCACTAGCAACAATGTGGAGTTTAAACAAGTTATTTTGACTGACCCTCCAGACTTCAAATTCTAGTGGTTCCCTAAAAATCACTATAAAATGGACCACCAAACACATCTAAGCTTAATTATGTAAGTAAACAAAAATAGTGATGAAAATTAAAACCTGCGGAAAAACAAAATCAATAAAATTGGCTAACCACTTTATATTCACTTGATATGATGGTAAGACAAAATAGCTTTGCCTCAATAGATCTTTGTTTTCTAGTCTCCTGGAGGTGCAGGTGGTCACCAAGAAATTGCCCGCACCTTAATTAGCCATTCCTCTTACAAGAATTGCTTTTGTATCACCATTCACCAACACTTCCCCCCCCCCTTTTTATACTTGTTCTCATTCATCTATATGTCAAAGGTTCAAAATCTCTCTCTGTCTCACTCAATTAAAAGATCTTGCTTCAATAGGAGCTGTATCAGCTTTCTTATTTTACCAGGGATGGCTGGACTGTGGTGCAACACAAATTCTTCTAGTCCATCTTCCCATCCGAAGACCCAGACCTCCAATTCGCCCTCCATATAATTGATGGTGTCAACAGGCGTTCCAATTTCCACCCTGAAGATTGAAGCTGCCAATATATAGAAAATTGTCAAATACATCTGATACAAGTGTAACTATTGCATAAATAAATACAAGTGATTTAATTTTGTGAAAACCATCCTAAAAACAACTAAATTTAGCGTAATTTACCATCCTAAAAACAACTAAATTCAGCGTAATTTACAGTTCTTGGGGTACTGTTTCACCCTGATTCTCTTACCTGTCAGGATTAACTCTCCAATCCTCTTACCCTTGGTAATTGGCAAATCCTCTATACCTAACCATTTTCCCACGTCTTTAGTAGAAATTCCTTTTTTTTTGTTTTTGCAATCCACTTGCAAAAAATTCTGATAGTTATAGATAGATATTGGTTAAACACTAGTTCCCTGTATCACCACTATTATTTACTACACTAAGAAACAGTAAATGAGAAAGGTCCCCTCTACATGCTGTCAATATCAATTTGAGCACTGTAGTTCTTGGAAACTGTTAGCTCCACTTGTCCTACATGTCAATACTCAAAATGCACTTTTTAGAAAACTAATTGGATAATCTTCAAGACACGATGATACAATCCTGATCAGGCTTGCATCAAGGATTAGCGAATCAATTCAAGTTCCAGGGGCAATTGAGCTAAAAGTTATTCAAGAAAATTCAATAAAAGAGTTGTGCCTCAATTAATGAGTTTGACCCTAGAATTATTGGACCAAGGGAGCGCAATTTAAGCAATATTGGGCCGACCCAATTGGCTAATTTAATTAGCTCATTCCTAGCAGCCAATTGATTCAACATAAATTCCTAGCAGCCCATGGATTACATATTACATGGAAAAACAATTTGCTAGCAAATTCAGAAATTAGAAAATATTTTGTTTCCTAAAATATTAGGCAGATTATATTGTATTTTGTTTTCTTTTATTTTAGGTAATTTAGCATGATTCTAGGGAGGTTTTGATTTATTTAGATTGCAATTCTAGAGACTTTTATTAGGGTAAAATTATGACAACAATTTTAGGGTTTTTATTACCATAATAAGTTTCTAATTACTTTATAGAAATAGGGATTTCTATTCCAAATTGGTTTGTAATTCCTATTAAGATTAGGATTTTTGTAACTAGTATAAATAGGGGTTACCTCTATTGTAATTGACACATTATTCATTATTCAATATACTTGTAAGGTTATTCTCTTCTTTGGTTCTTTGAAGAATTCTTGAGTTAATTCTTAGTTTTTTTTTAGATTCAATTTTGATTTATCATACAACAATTCATAAGATTACCACTTCAATATAAGCGAGGGGTCAAAATGTCGTTGGAATCCATCGCACGACTTCTTAAAAAATTCATCTACCCCTTTTCCCTAATGCACTCGTAGAAAGTTACAGAATTTTGGAGGGTTATTGTCGTTAGCTCCTCACTATTCCATATTTTCAAATAAACCTTTGCTTTTCTAACATAAATAATGCCACAGGAAAACTGCCAAACACTTTTTGACTTTTTTTAATACAAGTATGCTGTGAGCCAATTATCTACTTAGGCCCGTTTGCAAAATTATTGTCCTGGACAAAGTTAATGTCTAAAAATGAAATGATACCTTCAGAAAAAACACTTTGTAGTGTTTATCCATCCATGATTGACTCTCCAAATGCAAAGAGCTTTTCTTGTCAACAAGATGTGCCATGACAAGAGCATGCATGAAGGCCTGTAAGACATCTCCAGCTGTCGAATCTTTATGCATAATAATGTTGATAACTCCCTTTTTTTCATGTAACAAGTACATGGCTAGAAAGATCAAGAAAGAAAGGTTGAAATAAACCCATATTTTGTTTTCATTGTTCAGCATAAAGAAGAATTATGATATATCCTTACCTTTCTTGTAGTGCGATCCAGCGGATTGTACAAGCTCCCGCCTGTTTTGCATAGGAAAAAAAATTCATTCAAAAAGCCAATACACGCAGCTTGTAGCTATTCATAATGCAAGACGTATCAACTCAAAAGTTGAGAAGAAGGTCTGACTTCTGGCATGCTTTTTAGTGCAATCGAAGGCTTTGGGACAGACAGAACTGCAATCCAACAGCTCCAAGCTGGCTCCCAATAATTTGTTATTAATGCAACTATAAAATGATATTATAATTCCCTAAAGTACACATACACTTGAAGGTTCCCTGTGATTTATGTCAAAGGAGTATAATTGAGTGGATTAGAAAGCTTACATTTCCAGGGAGTCGACTGATGATATCCTGACACCTAAGTGGACCCGTGTGTACAAAAACTTGACATTATTTAAGTTCCATGATGTGATCCATAATGGTAAAACATGCTCCATGACAGAGACCTGTTTCGGAGAAAGAACTGGCAACCAGTCCACATAAATAAGAGTTGGCTCAATTGAATACACACATCAAAAAGCTTCAATTTCCTTTTATGTCACATGCAATATTGGACTCCTATTTGTATATCTTGATGCTAGTTTAACTCTGCTGAGTATGTATGAGCAGACCTTACCGTGGTCAGCCACAATTTCGATGATAGGCTAATTACAAGTACAGTATGATAGTACCTCAAGATTTATACCCAGAAATATTTATAAGTTTAAGGGGGTGAGAAAAGACACGTGGACTATAAATAAAACAATAAAAGAACGCTCACTTTGGCCAGTATCCATAAAATGCAGTAAAAGAATTGAGCTTCGTTCACAATTTAATGTAGTCAGTGAAAGGCACCGAACAGCCTTGTAGTTAGCTGGAACAGCCAGAAGAAAATATTATTAAACAAAAAGATCTGTTAACAGTAGTTTTTTTGAATATCACGTCCCACAAAGATTCTATGTGCATGCATAATGTGTCATGTTTCTTTAAAAAACTTCCATTTGAATATAGAAGTAAGGATAGAAGTGGAAGCAAAAACTGACCATACATATGGAACATGGTGAGTGACAAAAAAGAAAACCATATGGCTATTGAGCGTCCCATTGTAATATGTGCAAGGAGCATTCCTAAAGCCATTCCAATCATTGTTGCAACTGTCTCTTGGCTTCCTTCCTATCAAAATAGATTACAACGAGAGGATAACGGCAAAGAGCAAACACCAGCAATATCTAGTTTTTGTATTGCTTTTTTTTTTGGGATAATATACTAATTATCGAGTTCTCGTGAAATTATCAGAAATTCTATTTCAGGACCTTGGCAGATATATCCGCTGCATTATTCTGGAGGGCGAAATGTTGTGTCAAAGCAGCTCGAGTTGCTCCACTCGCAACACCAGCTAAGTGGCAACATAATTCAACAAAGAGATCATCAGAACTGAGAAGCAATAAAGGGCAAATTAAAGATAACATGATTGATTTTGTTTCAATAGCATAATGAATCATAGTACTCACCATCAATGGTGATTGATGGTTAAGTTTAATGTGACCTAATTGCTTATATACAAAGAGAACTATATGAGTGAAATAATCATTTCAAATGTCATGGAAGACCATATTTAAAAACTATCAAATATAATAAAAATCCTTGTTCTTGAATGCTAGGCCTAGAAAGGTAAACATGTACTCATACTCATACATTGTCCACCCAAAAGGAAAAACTATAGAATTCCTTCATTGAGGGAGGGGGAAGACGGTAAAGAGGGGAAAGGGGGAATAGAGGGGGAGGGAGAAAGATAATCAACTCTACCTTGGTCAAGGATTGAAGAAAAATATGCAGAAAAAGGACTACAAGTATTCCTAGCTGGCGGACTCCTTTTTGAGTGAGTCCAACTATTCTTGGCTAAATAAAACAAGGTCTTCAATTTTATGACTTACTGAATGATCTTGATAAGCTTCCTATGCAGACTATGAAAACAAATGCTGAAGGGAATAGAGGAGAAACAAGGTCCATCAACATTCCTGCAAACAATGTCATTCTTCCATCATCTTATAGAATATAAAATAACAACTATTACAAATTGAATGAAGATGAAATCGGTATATTAGGGGGACAAGATGGTTCAAGTCCAGTACATAGTGCACGACTTAAATCATTTTCCAGGAATCATATTTCAAACAAAATTGAAATATGAACAGTTGTTTCCATTGACTAGCCGTTGCAGAATTGACTGGGAAGTGGGAACAGACAATAGTCAGTTCCTCCTCCAGTAACTTTAGCTTTATCTGAAATGAAATGCTCAGTGCAATGGAGCAAAATGATTGTGTTAAGCTCAAATGAGTGAATGAGTGAATATTTCTATATAAATTCTTTTCTTTTGGTAAATATCTCAGATCCCAATACGGATTTTAGTAAAAATATTTTCAATAAAATTGTATTTTCTTCATCTCTAAAAACAACAAAAGTGCAGCTGAAATAACCAAAAGAACTGAAAAAGTTTCCGTGCGCCTGTGTGAGAGTGACAAAGAGGAAATGGGAGACAGAGCAAGTGATGGAGATGGCAACAACAGGGCCACCGTCTTAAACGCAAGAAAATAGTATACTAGTACCAAGGTCATTCATGAGATCCGCAACCAAACGCCACATCTTGGCATTGCTATCCAGGTTAGAACCCTGAAGAACCATCAAAAGTGCTAATTATCTTGTAAGCATCAAATTGGATTATTCAACTCATTAAACAATTTCCAAAAACGAACATATTTTCCAACCTTCACTAAGTGAATATTAACTGCTCCATATGAAGCAACAAAAAAACATAATCCAGCTATATTTGCATCGAGGGAGCCTATATTTTACCTTTACACAAGAAAATATTGTTTGGATGACAAAGAGAGCCCAAATACTTCTACGAAGGGATGGTCTGAGACATGTCGCAACTTAGTTGGTTTGATGCACAAATTAAACTCGATTTGTATTTATATGCTTAATTAATACGAATCTTGCAAAAGCAACACCAAATAGTAGGTCTTCTATGTGGGAGAAAGATAGTAGGAAGGGTCAAATCCAACCTATAAATATCTTGAAACAGATACACAAATATGGAGGGAGAAGCAACTCTATGTAGAAAAACAATTACAAGGTCGAAAAAGAGCAGACCTGATAAAATGTGAATAAGACACCTCCAAGCATTCCAGTTAAATCTCTTAAAAACCACTGTAACAATTTTAGAACCCACAAACTATTGTCAACATGAATATACAAATTGAAATCAATATTAACTGTTACAAATAAGAATTAGTGCAACACATATATTACACCTGAAATGTGGCCCCAATTACGGTAGCCGATTTTTCACCAACTCCAATGGCACTCAGAAGAGCCTAAAACAGTGAAAGCACTGAAAGGTTAAAAACAAGTTTCTCAATGCATAACAATTAACAAGGAGATGAAAAAGAAAAGGTTACATGTAACATAAACCTACTTGCGTAGAAAGCATAGTCCGCACATAAGTCGAAAGGCCCTAACAAATAATAGTAGAAATTAAGACTATTCACAGAAATGATTCAATTTAATTTAAACAAGTTTAAACCTTAACCTGTAATAAGTCCCATATTTGGAAAGGCATATAATCTGGTGTTACACTGCTTGGATAAGCCTGCATTGAGAAAATAAAATGTAAATAAAAAGCATATAGGAAAATCATTTTTACTCTCATCGCCTGTTTCAACAAAAATGTAATCCAAACTCAGATTCTCGGATATGAGAAATGAGAATATGAGATTGAGATAGAGGGAGAGAAGGTTGCCTCAGGTACGAATGCTTCGAGGATTCTCCGGGAAAGGTGATTGAATCGGCCACCATGAGTTCGGATGGAGAGAGAAGAAGAGTGGGAAGTGATAGTAGCAGTTTTCGAGAGCTTCGACGACGCCGTTCCATTCCATTCCTCGATCACGATACGCGATGATTCCATATCAACGCCCACAATTCCGTAGCTCCACCTCGATCTCTTTCTTCTTTGGTATCTTCTTTCCGTTTGGAACACAGTCTACCACTAAGGTTGACTTATACAGACTAAAATAATATTTTTTTTCATAAAAATATAATATATTTTATTAATAATTAATCTCCTGTGATATACCAATCCCATATTTAAATTGAGAGCTTTAATTTAATTTTGATCTTTAACGACGTCATTACACCAACAAAAAAGAAAAAGAAATCTTAACTTATTTATTTATAAATATTTATTTTTTGAATTTTAGAAATAAATGTTTCTGTTTATGTGCATCCAAATGAAGGGAGTATCAGGGAGAAACGAAGGCGTTTGTGAGTGTTGAAGAGAAGATGTGGAGAAGAGCTTACTTTTCGCTCTCGACAAGACGATTCTCATCATCTGAAGCTGAAATCCCAACTCTTTATTCTTTTCTGCAGCCATCAATTTTTGCCCTAAAAAGAGTAGAGCAACCATCATCTCTGCACCCACCAAAACCCCAAGACCAAACCCCTAAAACCATAACCCCAGACCACCAAGCCACGCTTGAATCCACACTCCAAACATCTCTACGTTCCAACAATACAGATGAGGCATGGAAGTCTTTCAAGATTCTCACCAACACCTCTGCACTCCCAAGTAAGTCTCTCACCAATTCTCTCATCACCCATTTGTCTTTAATGAATGACACCCATAATCTCAAGAGGGCTTTTGCATCTGTAGTTTTCTTGTTAGAGAAAACCCCAAGATTATTAGACTATGAAACTGTTGAAACCCTTTTGAAATCAATGAAAACTGCGAAACACCGCTGCCCCTGCATTTGCGTTGGTCAAGTGTATGTTTAAGAATAGGTATTTTTTGCCTTTCGAGACATGGGGCAGTATTCTTATTGACATTTGTAGGAAAAATGGTAGCTTTGTGGCATTTCTTGGAATCTTTAACGAGAATTGTAGGATTGCAAAAGATGAAAAGCTAGATTTCATGAAACCTGATTTGGCTGCGTTTAATGCTGCGATGGAGGGTTGTTGTCGTGTTCTTGAATCGGTAGGTGATGCTGAGAATGTAGTTGAAACAATGTCTGTATTTGGTGTACGCCCTGATGAATCCAGTTTTGGGTTTCTTGCCTATGTATATGCTCTCAAGGGACTCGAAGATAAGATTACTGAGTTAGAAGGATTGATTAATGGGTTTGGTTTTCCTGACAAAAAAATATTTTTTGGTAATTTGATTAGTGGGTATGTGAACTGTGGTAATATGGGATCTGTTTCGCAAGCTATCCTTCGTAACTTGAGACAAGGGAACGGACAAGATTCAAACTTTAGTGATGAAACTTATTGTGAGGTGGTTAAAGGATTTATTCAAAATGGAAGGATCAAGGATTTAGCAAGTTTGATAATTGAAGCTCAAAAGTTGGAATCTTCGTCCATCATAGTTGACCAATCTGTTGGATATGGTATTATCAGTGCTTGTGTTTATCTTGGGATATTGGATAGGGCACATAGCATTCTTGATGAAATGAATACTCAAGGAGGTTCTGTGGGGCTTGGAGTCTATGTGTCAATTTTGAAGGCTTACTGCAAAGAGCAACGTACAGCTGAAGCTGCACATTTGGTTACAGAAATAAGTAGTTCAGGGCTTCAATTGGATGTTGCCAGCTATGATTCTCTAATAGAAGCGTCCATGTCGTGCCAAGATTTTCAATCAGCTTTTTCTGTTTTCCGTGACATGAGAGAAGCAAGAATACCTGACTTGATGGGGAGTTATTTGACTATAATGACAGGTTTAACAGAGAACCATAGGCCCGAGCTTATGGCAGCATTCTTAGATGAGGTTGTTGAGGATCCCCGAATTGAAGTTGGTACACATGATTGGAATTCTATTATCCACGCCTTCTGTAAAGCTGGGCGGTTAGAAGATGCTAGGAGGACTTTCAGAAGGATGGTCTTCCTTCAGTTTGAGCCAAATGAGCAAACTTACCTCTCCCTCATTAATGGGTATGCAAGTGCAGAGAAATACTTTAGCGTTTTGATGTTATGGAATGAGATTAAGAGAAGGGTTTCTATTGAAGGAGTGAATAAGTTTAGATTTGATACTAGCTTAGTTGATGCATTCCTGTATGCTCTGGTGAAGGGTGGTTTCTTTGATGCGGTGATGCAAGTTGTGGAAAAATCTCAAGAGATGAAGATCTTTGTTGATAAGTGGAGGTACAAGCAAGCATTCATGGAGACCCACAAGAAGCTTAAAGTGTCGAAGTTAAGAAAGAGAAACTTTAGGAAAATGGAAGCACTCATTGCTTTCAAAAATTGGGCTGGTCTGAATACATGATGATCCTAGCACCAAAATTCTCCGTTTCTTATTTCATTTATTCAAGCTTTGCTCGCAGTAGATAGCTCAGTTGTTGCTGAGTCACGTTGTTTAATGAAACTGGAATGAGGACGAACTAACGCTGTGCTCTTCAAAACTCCTACAAGCATTCCTAATCAAAAGATTTCCCGTGTTCTAAACACGCATGCCGTTCAGAACCAGACAAAACTCCATACATCACAGAGCTTTCTGCTGGTGGGCAGCATTCCAAAATGAAAGTTGAGAAAGATGCAGTGGATATATTGATGCTGGGAGTTGTATAGTGCTTAATATTTTTTTACTAAGCATGAGATCTTAGATGTCTGTTTGGCAGTCTCTTACCCTTGTCTCAACAAACTGTTTGGTAATCAGGTGGGATGTCTAAATATTGTTTACATAGCTGCTTTGTAAAAGAAATTATTTGAGTTTATATAAAATAATAATTATAGCTGCTTTGATCCTACTATATGTTGATATACTGCCTCTATTCTAGAATTCTAAAATGTAAGATAAATTCAAGACAAGTGATCTTATATTTTAAACAGAAGAAGTTTATTTTGGAAATTGATATTTTCAAAATAAATTTTGATATTTTCACATAAAATGTGTGGCTATAGATGTATAGTGACGATTTTCATGCAAAAATATTATTTTTTATTGTGAATTTATCAGTTTTGTTTATTTTATTTTATGTAAACAGGAATAGTTTTTTTTAGCTGGATCCGTCATTCAAGTGGGCTCCATTTGTTAGGAATGAATCAAAATAAGCACATTCACGGAAAATAACAGTTCTTTCCAGTTTTTTCAAATACATTTTACTCGAGAAAAGAAAAACAAAATCTTGTATAATTTGCTATTTTATTTACCATATTTAACTTTTTTTAAAAAAAAAATTGTCCCATTTAGGCCAAAGAATATGGGGGTTATTATGATATCTTTCGCTGAAGTATGTTTTGTCAAATTTAAATTCTAAAGGCTATAATAAAAAGTTAAAAATACAAAAGAAATGACAAAACTGAAAATTTGTTGGAGCTTCATTGGTGGCTCAGGCTCACTACAGTGAATTATAAAATGATACTACTTGATATTAAAGTGTTTAAAACTATAAATAATACGAAGAAATTAGTCACCTGCGTGTGTGTAAAAAAAGAAGAAAAGGTAAAAGTTAGATAGGATAAGAAATTATGAGAGAGTGGATGAGTAAAAATAGAAATAAGAGAGAAAAAAATCAATTATTATACCTTTTTAGAAACAACCTTATCTTGGAGTTACTAAAATTACCAAAAATAATCCATCTCACGTGCAGTAGGCGTGAGGAAAGTCGTTGAACACTGGCGCGAAAGAGAGAGAGAGAGAGGGTTTGTTTGTTAATTTTGGAAGCTGAAAAAATAATCCGGAGACATCGGTATGCCTTCCCTCTAATCAGGAAAATCCCGAAAACCCCATTTTCTTTTCACTTTTTGGCAACCCCGTATTACTTTTGGGTCCCAAATCATTCATTCCTACAAATACCCATCAAAAAATCAAAACAAGAAACTACAAAATCAATTTATTTATTTTTTTAATTGCAGTTGGTTCTGGTTGCTAGTATGGGTAAATTCCTTATTAGACCCTTAATGTAGGCATATATGTGTATGTGTTTATGGGGATATATTCAATTGAAGCATGTTTGTGTGTATATGTATTTCTTGAAATAAATTCCTTCTGCACTTTGTAGGTGTGGGGCGGTAAAAGGGTGGCCGCCAGTTGCCAGTGCCGCTCCCGGAAAGGTTCTACTTTGGGCGGCTTGATCTTCACAAAAAAACTAAAAGGGTGTTTCTAAATCAGGTGAAATTCTTCCCACGGTGTTGGCAATTAACATTTTGAAGTATTTTCCTCTTTTAGTTGGTTTGTTTGAAAACTTGCATGGAATGGAATGGAAATTTGAGCAAGGATGTTGATTTTATCCGATACACGAATATTTTAAACTTTTTGTGGTATTGGTGAAGATATACTTTCGTGGTATTGTTTGTGTTGAATTCTAATGAATACAAAACAGGGCTCATTCTATAGAAGAAATCTAAAGCTTATCAGCAATCTGGTCTGCTATGCTAAATTCCTAGATGAGTTTTCCTTCAATGATATGATCTATTTATTTCATGTTGTTGTAGTGGAAATTGTGAAATATTGAGTTATTGCCGGTAAATTTTGTTTACTTTCCTTATTATAAGAATGTTAATCTGAGTTGAATATCATGTAAACTTTAATCTGTTTTCCAGTAGTGTGTTCCTATATAAAACCACTATAGACTGCGGAGTCAATCTTTCGGCTGATCAGATAATAATTATACTTTGATCTCAAGGTCTCCCCTTCTACCTTGTGCTTCCCAATCAATTGATATTTTAATTACTTTGCTTTTAGCATTCCATCAGTCAAGTTAATCACATACGGAAACCTGAGGATGAGCTTTATAAATTTCTTTATTCATACACCCAAGTATACTGTTAATCAATGTATCATACACGTGTTTGAGAAAATAATGCAAGTACGTGTCTTTTTTTGAATTTGCATTCTAAATTCATTTCAGTCATGGAGTCTGAAGATGGAAGTGGAAGCTGTAAGCACTCGAGCAAAGATTCAAATACTACGAGGAAGAAAGATGATTCACTTTCCCCTTAATTTCACTTGTGGATTCTGACCATGACAGCAGAAGCGAAACAGATAAAGAGATTATTACCGATGGCTCAGCCAAAAAGTCAAAATCTTCTAGTTCTGCGACTTCATCCTCATCAGACTCTTTGGCTGCAGATTTCTTCCTAATGGATGCAGAGATACTCAAGAAATCCAGCACAGCCCGTGCTGCCTCCCCTAAAGCTCATGGGGATGCTCAAACACCGCTTACAGCTGACAAAAATGATGTATCAAGTGACATGTTTTCCAAATCAGAAGAGCCTGACTGTGAATGCCCTCTTGCCCCCTCATTAGTTTCTGATGTCACCCATGAGTCTTCTTTGCAAATCATGTCACCAGTACAATCTCCTTCTATTCAAGTGATGGAAAGACCTGGAGATTTCGACCCTGATAGAATTCCAGCTTCTGTGTTTTCTAATAAACCATCGACAGCAATGGACTGGAGTGTTGCTTCCAATGATTCCCTGTTCAGCATTCAAATTGGGAACAATAGTTTCTCCAGGGAGCAATTTCTCATGATGAATGGAGACGTGTGCAAATATGAAGAATCGTACAAATCCGGAGAACTGTACAGATCTGGAGAGCTATACATGTTGGATGCAGAGAAGAAATATGAAGAAACAGGAGTACCTGATGAAACCATGAAAGATCCTCCAAAGGAAAATGTTGTTGATCAAGTCGAAGAAAAAACCCCTCATCTAGAAAAGACTGAAAATTCCTCTGCAGTTAACCGCCATTCTAATGGAAGTAGTACTAGCTGTCAATCTTTTGCCTTTCCAATGTAAGTTTCAGTTCTTTTCATTTGAAAAATCAAATTATTAAATTATTCATCAAGTTACTTTTCATTCTACACACATGGGCATGCTTTATAGTTTATGGAGATTAGCATGAGCAGACACATGCACAATTACATGCCCACTGCTTAAATGCTTGCACGCATGCACATATACATGCACAATGATTACATGCTTTCATGTATGTATAAATGTAGATGTCCGTGCTTTTAGGATTCACAACAATATGTTATCTGCCTCGGTTTCTGTGTATTAGTGCGCGCATGTAACTAGAAGATGGCCTTTTCCTTCAGAAGTATACATGTATAAAAGTTCAAAAAGCCTAGTACTTGTTTAGTTGAGGAATATACCCTTTGTGTGTTGCAGAAGGAAGAGGTCTGGATGGCCACTATGCCACTGTTCTAATTGCAGCTGGGCGTTCTGCTACTGTACATGGACAAACTGCTGGTGTAAGTGGCCAAGCTGCTATTGTTGTAGGCGCCCAAGCTGCTATTGTTATAGGTGGCCGAGCTTCTATTGTTGTAGGTGGCCACTCATGCTGCCACTTAAATGGGCAAGCTGCAAGTGCCAATGTTCAAATTGTAGCTGGGCATTCTGCTACTCTTGGAATTCTATACAAAAAACAATATGTTCTTCTTCTCCTCATGCTAAGATGTATGCGTTCCTCTCCCTCTCCTAGCATTGTTTTCTTGTATCAAGAACATTACTTCTGTCCCATACAAGAAGTCCTTATATATTTTCCAGCCATGTAAACGTGCATATAACGCAGTCTCAGAGTATATGTTTAAGTTTAATATCTTCAGATTCAAAATATATACTTGTAAGATTTTTGGTAAAATTCGTAAATTGATCATCTCAAAGGGTAATTGGGCAAGTTAAAATTTGTCTTTGGACTTTTCAGTAAATGACTCTCTTTACTGTTACCTCACCGACTTGTTTGAGGCTACTATGTTGTTGGCATATGGATTTCTGTCTAAACAATTTAACATGCATAATTGCATCCGCGTGTCTTTCTTGGTTTAAAAACAAGTCACTGAAGTAATTTCTTTCTTTTTATTCATTGCAGTTTGGCAAATAATGCGAGGACTGTTTCTGGGTTTGGATCATTCAAGCACAGGATTTACAGCCAACAGACTCTGAGAATAGTCAGAAGGCAAAGAAAGCTTCCAAAAATTGCTGGTGTTGTTGTTCCCTTCCTAGTTGGTCATGTTTTTCGTGTTGGACCTACTGGTGTTGAGAAAGCAAGTGCTTCACATTCTTGCCTCATTTGCGTACCTCACTTGTTCTCTAGTTACTTAGAAACGAGGAAAATGGGATTTTCGCAGCAATTTTCCTTCCAGTAGTTCCGTTGGTGTATATAGTGAGGGCTCAAGTAGTTTCTCTTTTTCCTCAGATTATTAGCTAGGATCAGCTTTAGATATTGTGCCTTTCCTCACATCTTGGTCCATTGTACATTTAACTGCTTGTTCCTTCTCAACTTTCATGAAGGAAATTACTGGGAAAAAAGAGAGCAGAACTGTCATGTAAAAATAATGATGTAAAGGGACATACAATATGACTTGTCAGACTTCAACACTAAAAGCAATAACACTTTTTTCATGTAGGAATAATCAATTTTAACAAGCGACACATTCTCGTTTTTCTTCTTTCTAGTCAGTAACTCTAGCCTCCATCTTAGATTTTAGATTTAGGTGAGGACTCTCCTTTTGGAAATACCCTATCCTAGATCTCTCTTATTTTGATCTAATAAATTATTATCCCTTTTTGTAGAATTTGTTTTCCCTTTTTGTGGACTTATTTTATCCATTAGATGATTAATTTCTTTTTCTTTTGGATGAAAATTTTAGTATCATCTCTTGGGTGATTTTGATTTGAGATTTTGTTTTCTCCGTTTTAGAGATGTCTTTATTCGTGAGACTTTTTCCCGTATATGAATTGTTGAAGACAGATTATTTAGATTTGACTGTGGTGCTTCCATTGCGACTTGTTCTTCTGTTTTCACGTTGAAAAACGGTTCGGATATCCATATTCTGTTATTATTTTGGAGATATGATTGTGTTTCATAAGTATATTTGGTGTTCACTGGCGTTGTTGTTACAATTGTTCTTTTTTACATATTATCTGTTATTTTATTTGAAAGAATTTCTCTTCCAATTTTTTTTTTTTTTTGTAGTCTTTTCGTCTTTTATAACAGATTACAGTCTTAATATATTTTAATCTTTTGGACGATTTGATTAAAAAAAACAAATAAGACATAATTAATTTATTTGTCTTGAGCTATTTATCAATCTATTTGTTTGTTAGTATGTAGTCAACATGGTTATATATACATGGTTTTATACCTTGGCTTGTGATTATAAAAATGTTAATGCAATTTAGTCTAAATGAGCCAATAAGAACAAAGTCAATGTTTTCACCCTTCTCTCTCTCTCTCTTCTTTTTTTTAATACGGATACAAGGAGAAATTTGAAGGGGGCTGATCGGAACTCATCTTCCATAACATTTAAGGGACTGTTTGGAATTAACATAATCAGTCCACTAAGTTGACAGGAGATGTACATTTAAGTCATCTCGAAATATAGTGATGTTTGTCGGCCTGAACAAGTCCAAGATGCAAAAAGAAGAAAATATAAAATTTATCTTACCACCAAACATGTCCTCTTCCTCTGAAAAGCCAAGTTGCTAAAAAAAACAAAAAAACTTTGACTTATTATAAGATTTGCTAAATAAAGATTAAACAAAGCAAATTTAAATATTATTAATCTTAACCAAATCACCACTAATTTCAATTTTTGAAGTGTCTTTTTCTATATTTTTCCTGCTTTAGTATTTGAACTTGAGCATTTTCCTACTTTTTTACATTGAATAAATAAAACACCCTTCTAAAAACTAGTGTTACAACAGTCTGGCCCACTTATCCGATGTAGTACTAGTTTTAATGAAAGACATTTAGTCCATTAGTTCTGTTGACCGTTACTCCACGTGGCAAACAGATTACTAGACTTTTTAAATTCAAATTAATAACCGCCGTCTGCTGGCTTAGCTTATTGCACACATATTGATTGATTGACTGCCAACTGGGTCAATGGGCCCACATTGTCCACACCACACGGAAAGGAAAAGAATGGTGCAAAAACATTTGAAAAACAATGAGAACGCGCAAATGCCCACAAAACATACCACAAGAAGAAGAAGAAGACGAAGACGAAGAAGAATCAAAATCTTCAAAGAAAGCCAAAATATAATTTTTCAGAAAAAACCCAAGCACCATTTTCTGACTACTTTACAACTGTTTTGAGTTCTGGGGTTTTGGGTTTTTCATCTGAAAACAAGAAAAATGCAGTATTTGGCTGCTATGGGGTTTTATGTGAGTCTCCTCTTCTGTTTTCTCTTTCTGGTTTCAGGGGAAGATTTTTCAGAGAAAATGATTCTCTTGGAATTCAAGAGCTCTATTTCTGACCCTTCTGGAATTCTGTCCAGCTGGAAAACTGAAGATTCCAATTACTGTTCCTGGTTTGGAATCACATGCAACTCAGATTCTAGGGTTTTGGAGCTGAAGGTTCCTGGTGGTAATGGAGGTAATACTTATCCTGCTTCTTGTTCAAATTCTTCAGAATTTATATTGCATGGCTCTGGATTTAAAAGAAATTGTTCTGTTAGAGTTGGTAAATTGGTTGGGAAACTGTCACCAGTAATGGGAAAGCTCTCTGAGCTTAGGGTTTTATCACTTCCGTTTAATGAACTTAGCGGTGAACTTCCTAGTGAAATGTGGGGTTTAAAGAATATTGAAGTACTTGATCTTGAAGGGAATTCGATTACTGGGAATTTTTCTGGGGATTTTGGCAGTTTAAGGAAGTTGCGAGTTTTGAACCTCGGTTTTAATAGAATTGGCGGAGAGATCCCGGATTCCCTATCAAAGTGTGGAGGGTTACAAGTTTTAAATTTAGTGCGAAATAGAGTAAAGGGGAAGATTCCAGGGTTTCTTGGTAACTGTAAGGAGTTAAAAGCACTTTATTTGTCGTTTAATCAGTTAATCGGTTCTGTGCCGAATGAATTGCTGAAAGACTGTGGGAATCTTGAACATATAGATTTGTCAGGTAATTTCCTAAGTGGGAACATTCCGCGTAGTTTTGGAAAATGTAGCCAATTAAGGACACTTCTGTTGTTTTCAAATGCATTTGATGGTTTTATTCCACCAGAAATTGGTGAGCTTCAGAGGCTTGAAGTTCTGGATGTTTCACGAAACAGCCTTAGTGGTTTTATCCCCGCGAAGCTTGGGAATTGTGTCAGTTTGTCGGTTCTTGTCCTCTCGAGTCATTTTGATCAGAAGTCATTCGGATTACCAGATTCTCCTTTGGATGATTATAATTGTTTTGAGGGCTCCATTCCAGCGGAAGTTACAATGCTTCCAAAGCTAAAGATATTTTGGGCTCCAGGTGCAAACCTGAAAGGCAAGTTTCCTAGCAATTGGGGGTGTTGTGACAGCTTAGAGATGGTGAATTTAGCTCAAAACTTTTTCACAGGAGAAATATTTGGGGTGTTTGGAGGATGCAAGAACCTGCATTTTCTTAATTTGAGCTCAAACATGATAAGTGGTTATCTTGATGAAAAACTTCAAGTTCCTTGTATGACCGTATTTGATGTTAGTGTAAACCAAATTTCAGGATCGATTCCCAGTTTTCACTACAATACTTGCAGTCATCTACCCTCTTCTAATTCAGGCCTTCTCCAACCTTCCAGCCCATCCTTTGCATATTTGTCGTTTTTTACATGTAAAACACTTTCTGAAAATCCTCTGCCATTTTCAAGTTTAAGCCTTCCAATGATTCATGATTTTAGTCAGAATAACTTCAGTGGAGCAATCCCATTACTTCCAGTTGCACTTGAAAGATTAGGCAAGCAGATTGAGTATGCATTTCTTGTTGATGGAAACAATCTCACTGGACCATTTCATGAAAACTTATTTGCCGAGTGTGATGATTTTTTTGGAATGATCATCAATGTAAGCAACAACAAACTTTCTGGCCAAGTTCCATCTAATATTGGTGTAGAATGCGGATCTCTAAAAGTTTTGGATGCCTCCAAGAATCAGATTTCGGGACCAATACCTCAAAGTCTTGGAGATTTACAATCACTCGTTATGCTTGACTTGAGCTGGAACAAGTTGCAGGGCCAGGTTCCAGTTAATCTCAGTCGCATGAAGAATCTTAAGTATCTAGCCCTTTCTGGTAACCACCTTTCTGGAAGCATCCCCGCTACGTTCTCACAGTTAGACTCCCTTCAATGTTTGGAACTTTCATCGAACTTTTTTTCTGGTGATATTCCACAAGGTCTAGTGAACTTGACCAACCTAGATGTTCTTTTGGTCAATAACAATAAACTGTCAGGTGAGATTCCCTCAGGTTTGGCGAATATGATGTCACTCACCAAGTGTAACATCTCATTCAATAATCTGTGTGGACAGTTTTTGTGGGGTGTAAGAAAATAAATTGTAGCAGCTTTCCTGGAAACTCGTTTCTTGATTTCCCTCTAGCCACTTTATCTCTACCTCCTTCAGGCAACGAGCCACAAGATTTTGTGGCTTCTTCATCAGTAAGTGGTTCTAAAACTGCTAGCAAGGGATTTAATTCTTTTGAGTTGGCTTCCATAATATCTGTAACTGTCATTGTTGGTATTCTTCTGGTTCTTGTCATCCTCTTCTTCTACATAAGAAAAAAGAGTCCAAATTCTAGAGCTCATGTTTCTGAATCATCTGAGAGAATGGAAATTGTAATTTTCAAGGACATTGGGGTTCCATTGACTTTTGAAAATGTTGTTCAGGCAACTGGAAATTTCAATGGAAGCCACTGCATTGGATATGGGGGTTTTGGTGCCACTTACATGGCTGAAGTCTCACCAGGAATCATACTGGCTGTAAAGAGGCTCACTCTGGAAAGGTGCCAAGGTATTCCACAATTTGATGCTGAGATAAGCATCCTTGGAAGGATAAAACACCCAAAGCTTATAACATTAATTGGTTACCATGCCAGTCAAGCAGAAATGTTCCTCATATATAACTATCTTCCAGGAGGTAATTTGGAACAGTATATCCAAGAAAGATCCAGAAGAGCTGTTAACTGGAAGGTACTTCACAAGATTGCTCTAGATGTAGCCAGTGCACTTGCTTATCTTCATGACCAGTGTAATCCTCGTGTTCTACATCGTGACATCAAGCCGAGTAATATATTGTTGGATGATGAATTCAATGCGTACTTGTCTGATTTTGGGCTCTCAAGACTTTTGGGAATTTCTGAAACCCATGCAACAACTAGTGTTGCTGGAACTTTTGGCTATGTGGCACCAGAATATGCTCTAACTTGTCGTGTATCCGAGAAGGCCGATGTTTACAGCTATGGAGTGGTGCTTCTTGAGTTGTTATCGGACAAGAAATCTTTGGACCCTTCTTTTTCTTCACATGGGAATGGTTTCACTATCATATCATGGGCGTCAATGCTATTGGCAAACGGTCAGGAGAAGGAGATCTTCACAACCGGCCTATGGGATGCAGCTCCACAGAATCATCTGGTTGAAATTCTGATTTTGGCAATACTTTGTACATCTGAGCTCAAATCTAAGAGACCTGCAATGAGGCAAGTTGTTTCTAAACTGAGGAAATGTCAACCTCGTCCGGGCTAGCTATGTAATTAGGGTCCTGGATTTTTACATACAAACATTAGGAATAAAAAACTTAATTTCTAGTTTTCAGTTAGATTTTTTAATTAAAGCAGCCATTTTTCGGAGCCATTTGAATGATCAATTGATGTAACCAGAGGAATCTCCTAATTTCATTTGAACATGAATTTCTTTTCTTTTGACAATTTTGTACAATGAATCATAGCAGATGTTTATTGTCCCATAACCAAGTTTCAATCTTTTTGTACTTGAATTTATAAGTTTTCAGGCCGAGTTGCTAAATCAAGTGAACCAGGGTTGTTGAAGGTACATATCATGGTAGAGTTAATGCTTGAAATCAATCCTTATATATAAATACAGCACAGCCTCTCCAACTCGATCAATTTCAAATCAATTTCAAATCAATTAATTAATCTGTCTCAATTAATTAATCTGTCTACCAATTTGATTTCCAAAACCGACGGTGGCTCCTCTTCCTCTTCCTCTTCTTCGCCTTTCAGTTTCTTCCCCTTCCCCTTACCCACTTAAACCCTCCGTTTCCTCTTCCTCCTATTCTTCTTCTTCCAATTTCAGTTTCTCACCTTTTCCAATAATTTTCCTCTTCCCCTTCTTCCAATTTCAGTCTCTCTACTAATTATGAATTCGCTATGTTCCCTTCTTTCCCTCCATCACAAATCTCGGTTCCGCCTCTTTCCCTCTATTACAGATCTGGGTTGTTCGGGTCAAAAAAGTACAGAGTCTCTTGCTTCTTCCCAATAGCGAATCCAAGCATCCGGGCGTACGAAATCTGGCTCATTCTCACTCGCGAATCCAAGCATCTCGCCGGACGAATTCGAAAGCAAGTTCGTCGGACGATCTCGGAAGCAAGTTCGCCGGACCCCAAGGTATTTTCTAATTTTCTAACTAAATGAATGAAATCTAGGGTTTGTGTGTAATCTTATTGTATATGATTTTGTAATTTTGAGTTGATTGTTGGATTTTCTAATTTTTCAAGAGTATTGAGTTCGTATACCGTGTTGAAATTTCTCTGCAATATCAAGCTGAAAGCCTGGAGCTCATAAATCTGGTATTATTTTTTTGAGCAAGAAAAGAGTACCTTTCCTACTTTCAACACCTTGGCAACGGGCAGATAAATCAATTGTTTCTCTTACTGTCATCTCAGGGCTACTAAAGTCTACATTGTGTATGCATTTTTCTCTCTAAAAATATCACTGCTTTATTTCTGTTTTGTTTCTTGATATTGTTCTGGTTTTCTGCTTCAATTTTTGCTTTGCTTTTTTGTAAATGTCCAACTTACATGAATCGATTATGGGTTGTTTTGAATTAATTTTATGTTGTTTATATGATTTGGCAATAATTAATTTTGATTATGTTTTGTATATTGTTGGGTTAATGGTTTTATTTCTTGAAATTCTGCCAAATTATTTACATTTCACTTATGTTAATTACCCATCATCTCTATTTTCTTTAAGTTACAAATCTGGATTGACACTAATTTTATTCAAATAGAAAATTCACACGAGTCCATTCTTCAGTCGACTGGCTCTTCTTCATAGTCGATCGATGGCCACCAAGAACATAAGTAAGTTTATTCATGCAATCAAATTTAACTATTTATGTACGATTTTCTTTTCAGTTTTCGGAGTGTTTGATTTTGTGTTTTTTTTATTTGATAATTAATTAGTGTTTGGAATGTTAAGTTGGAATAGACACTTATATTCAGTTATAACTGTTTGGTTGTTGAGAAATTATAAGATACTTGATTCAATGTTTTCTGGTGTGAAGATAGAACTTCAAATTAAAAAATTTAATGGGTTATTTTTATTTTTGTTTCTGTTCGATAATGAAACTCAACTTTAGTTGGCAGTTTGAATCAATGTTGTGAAACATTAATAACCCATTTTGAATAAATGATTTGTTTTATCATGAATAAGTGTTGATTGAAATATAAAAGTACTGATTTGTCTACTTTGACCATGAGCAGGGAACATCCAGAAAATTTATGAAGGGGGGTCGAAATTATTCATTGGCATTAGATATGTTAGATTTAACATTATAACATTGTTAAATTTCATTACAACTTTTATTATTATTGAGAGGTAAAAATTTATTTATTTCATAATTTTCACAACTTTCATGTAAGATTTGTATGTATTACTGTATGTATGGTTGTCTTTTTATGTCTGCATTTATAATATTCTCTGCATGACCATGCATTACCACTTATTTAATGTATCCTTTTTTTATTTATTCTTTTTTTTTACTGATCCAGAAAGCCTCATGTGAATGTTACCATTGGATATGTTGGTCATGGGAAAACTTTACTAACAGACACAAAGGATACTGGACTTGCTCTTGACTAATGGGTTTCATTTTGTAAGTAAACTTGATGTGAAGTTGTTGATTGTTGTTATATTTCTTAAAATCATATGATTTAAAAAATTTTATAATTATTTTGGTTGTTGTGTAGCACAAATTTGGTGATAACAAATGGGTGTATCTCAATAGGTTG